>CM042138.1:150681737-150689237 GCA_023376005.1 Doryteuthis pealeii | reverse complement strand
CAGTTAGATTATAAGAGATTACAGACCGTTGATTAACTACACCTGTGTGAAGAATTATTGGTGCCAAAAATGTTCCTGTTTTTCCTATATTACTTTGTTCTTTGGTTGGTATCTTATTTCCATCATTTTAATATTCTTCTTCCTTTTTCTTTTCACGTCTGTTTTCTTCTTTCTTTCTTTTATCATTTCTTTTCTATTCCTTCTATTTTCTTTTCATTCTTTTTATTCTTGCTCTCTTTCGTTTTATTTTCATTCGATATCTTACTTTCATTTTCAAAACATCAAAACAGTCGTTTTATGTTTATTAAAGCAGAAACGAAATTCAAATTCAGTTTTTTCAAATATAATTGCCATTATCGCATTTCGTGAAAAAATACGTTTAAAACTTTCAGACGTACAGAGTGAGATTGGATTTTGCGGATGGTAGTTGGGTGGGTGAGGGTTGACAAGTCTTATCGAAATTTCTTATATTACTTTATTTTTCCTTGGTATCTTGTTTCCATCAATTCTTCCTCTTTTCTTTTTTCATTTCCCTTTCTTTCTTTTTTCTTTTTTTTAATCTTTCGTTCTTTACTTTCTTATTGCCTTCAATTCATTTTTTCTTAATTTCTTTTTTTCATTCTTTTTTTATTTTATTGTGCGCACAATCTTTTTTTTCTTTTTGATTTTCTTTTTGATTTTCAATTCTCATTCCTCCTTTCATTTTATAACCACCCAATCTTTTATAATTATTTATCACCATATTCCGACCATATTTCCATGGTGATTTGTTTGTTGGTGTTTAACATAATATCAAATGCGAAATTTTGTTTTCTTATATATATATATGAATTAGTAAAAACATGTTATATGTACGTGTACTAATAAACTGGTCCGCCCTGTCGGCTGGGGCGTTAGAATGCACAGACTGCACCTCTGCAGAGGGTAAGACTCCCCTATGGGGCCACCTGTTGGCCGTGGGTGGCGACCCGTGATGCTTAAGGATAGAGCCCAGGTGGATGAGCAGTTCATGACATGCAATACTTCCCTTTGACCCTATCTTAGGCTAGACAGGCGGTCGGAGAGGCTCCCTCCGATCAATCGGCTGGTCATGTCAAGCCCTAGCACCTATATGATTTTCCAAACCCTATTGCCTTTATGGCAAGCCCCAACCCCTTTTTATCATATGGATGCTAGAAGGCGGTGGCTGCGGGTCTACGTCCTGGGAATGACGTTGAACTCTATCTGATGGGGAGGTTCCAGTTTTGGAGGTTTGGGGAATGTGGAGCACCCCTTCATCACCATTGCTCCCTGGTCCACTCTGACCCGGAGTGGTAGTACCTGTTAGGGTCCCATCTATGGGTTAAATAGAAAAATGTATTTATAAAAAAATTAAATTATCTATTAAGAATTGATTTATTTCAAAACTTTATCGGCATTAAATGACCCACTGAGCTTGATATGCCGTAAAACAAAACAAAAAAATAATAAACTGGTATCAATAAGTTTTATTAACAGAAGAAAAACGTATATGTTTAACCAATAGATGGAACTCTAACAGGTCATAACCCACTAGTTAAGAGTAGACCAAGAATAATGGTAATGAATGGAAACTCCATACTCCCCAGAGTTCAAAATTTAGAACCTCAGCACTACATAAAGTTGAGCATCATACTCAAGACACCGAGATGTTGGGTTTCAAATAGAAAAATGTGTTTGTCTTATTATCTAAACAGTTTCATAAGCTATCATCTAAGATCCTATTTTCTTATGAGATTCTCTTTAGTCATGGAAAAAAGTTACATTAATTTTGCTGCGATAGAATTGAGCAAAAAATTGTAAGGCCAATGTTTATGATTTTCTCCAGTTTACCTAGCATTGATTAATCAAATTTTTTAAAATTTCAGAAATTATTGAAATTAAAATATATGATTCCAAGCTTTCTCTTATATTAGTCATATAATTTGTGAAATTAATTCCCTGTCGATGAGGCTTAGAATCCGCTGGTTGTATCACCTTTATAAAAAATATCTGCAGTAAATAAAAAATAGTGAGAACTTTTGTGTAACTAAATATAGCTTTTCCTTTGTAGGATACTTTTTTATAAGTTTTTCAAAAATCTTATTATTTGACTACTACCAAAATATATGTTATACGAGCAGCAGCTTTATATATATATATATATATATATATATATATATATATATATATATATATATATATATATGGATTGAATTGGTTTCAAAGTTCCGTGATGGCTCCCGATTGCGACAAGAAGGTTACCGATTACGGCAAGAAATACCGGAAGAAGGCCGGAGGGCACATCGGCCGAAACGTTGTACAGATAACAATGAAGATGTGGACAATAGTCCGAATAACGCAGATAATACTAATCATCAAGACTGATCTCAAACATTCAGAAAAATAAGATATATACACTAGGGTTAAGATTAAATTTATTGCCGTTATTTAGTCAACATTTGTTTTAATCAGGTTTTTTTTTCATTTACGGAATATTCTATTTAAAATTATTTCAAATATAAAACACAATTAAAAAAAACTTGGATCATGCAAACTATACAACTTCTTAAAAGTAATTGATACCATTGGGTAAAAATTATTTGAATTTTGTTTTAAAAAAAGTAAAATGTCTTTCAAATTTTCAAAAAATGAACTGTAAAAATTCCCATATTTATCAAACCTGGAAATACTTCGAATGTTTTTCTGTATTTCTCATTTTTTAAATCACAACGCATTGTCCTGAAGAAGATCTATGATTTGAATACCCGATATTTTATTTGTATTTGTTTTTTGTTTTCTTTTTTTAATATTTGAAATAATGTTAAAAGAACATTTCTTACATGTAAACGAAAACCTGATCGAAATGCGTGTTGACCAAATAACAGCAATAAATTTCATTCTAACCTATATATATATATATATATATATATATATATATATAATATATATATATATATAATTGTGTTAGTAGTAGCATGTCCGTTTGTTCCATGAAGAACCTCTATGAGGTGGGTTATTTTTTAATGCTCTTATATATGTGAGGGAGGGTTCATCACAACTCCCATGAACCCTCCCTCACATATATAAGAGCATTAAAAAAATAACCCACCTCATAGAGGTTCTTCACGGAACAAGTAGACATGCTACTACTAACACACCCGTCTACCCGGATTTTAATAGCATGTCAAACCCTCAAAAACACTTCAACTTTTATAGTTCTTCTATAATGCTCCCTTTCTAAAAATCTATAAACAATTTCTTCAAATAAGAAATTTTCTCCTGACGATGAACTAAGGAAACTAGTTGAGAATACACTAATTGGATAACTAGTAATCGATGGATAACTACATGGACAACTGAAATATTACACTGATCTGCTTGATTCTCAGATATAGACTTTAGCGTTCTTGTTCATACTTCATCAGATATATATACTATAGTATACTAGTAGATATTATATATATATATATATATATTCCAATCATTTATTCGACATATCTCTCGGATTCATTTCAATTTTTCTCTCATACACACACAAATATATATATATATATATATATATATACACACACATATATATATACATATATGTGTTTGTGTGTGTGTGTGTGTGTGTTGTGTGTGTGTTTGTTTGTAGTCTGTTAAATTCCTTTTGTTTTCCGTTAACATTACAAAACGCAAAATCGACTTTTTATGTATATTACTTCAACTTTAATTTTTAGTCCCTGTCTACTGATACCTTGAGGGTGTCGCTGCAATAGACAATACGAAACGTATATTCTCTCTGGAAATCAGTTGCACATGCACGACTGATTTGAAGTTACAGACAATCCTTTCATAATATTCTAAGCGTAGATTCCCAAAACTAGGCAACATGGTGTTGCTATTGTTAATATGTATTCATGTGTGATTTTATTAATGCGAACGGTTGTTAACGTTCTCACAGTGAAAAGAGAGAGAGAGAGAGAGAGAGAGAGAGAGAGAGAGAGAGAGAGAGAGAGAGAGAGAGAGAGAGTAAGGAAATGAGGAAAGACAATCGTCAGGGAATTGGAAAGAGGGGAAATGTTGAAAGAAAGCTGATTAGAAGAAGAGAATAAGGATTATAAAGTGAAGAAATAGATGAAAAAGAAAGAAAAGAGAGAGAAAGAGAGAGAGAGAGAGAGAGAGAGAAAGAGAGAAGAGAGAAAGTGAGAGAGAGATAGAGAGATACAGATAGATAGATTGATAGATGGATGAGAGAGAGAGAAGAGAGAGAGAGAGCGAGAGAAATGAGAGAGAGGAGAGGAGAGAGGGAGAAAGAAAATGTTGAAACAACCTGAATATAAGGAGAGATAAAATGTGGGAAAAGACAAAGAACATAGAGAGAGAGAGGGGACAAGAAAGAAAGAGCGAGAAAGGAGATACAGATAGATAATAGAGAGAGAGAGAAATGAGAGAGAGAGAAAGAGAGAGAGAAATGAGAGAGTGAGAGGGAAGAGGGGAGAAGGAGAAGAAAAGAAACAACATGAGAGAAGAAACAGATAAAATGAGGGAAAAGACAAGAGAGAGAGAGAGAGAGAGAGAGAGAGAGAGAGAGAGGTTATTTTCATACCGAATACATTTTTGGTTTTCTCCATTACTGTTAGGTGTTAAATTTTTTAAAACCTCATTTTTTATTTGTTTAACCTATAGACAAGACCCTATCATGTACTGCCACTCCCTGTCAGAGTGGAACTACGTGTTATGACTATGTAGAGGTAGTCATACTCCCTGATATAATTTAATGTCATGCCCAGGACAGTAAGACCCTCAGTTACCACCTTCTAGCACATATACGATAAAAAGCATTAAGGTTTTTTCATATAGATGAAAGGGCTTAATGTTACCAACCGATCAGAGGGGTCTTTTTCACCACATGTCTAAGCTAGGTAAGGCCCAAAGTTGTATTATATGGCAGGGACTACACAGCCAAAAGGATTCTGTTCTTAAGCATTACATGTCGCCACTCACGGCAAATAGGTGGTTCAATTGTTACATAATCAATGCATAGATTATTGTCAACCCCTGTATTTCTGAAGGAATGGCCCCTTTTCATATCACGGGCGGGTCTTTCCATGGAATATTACAGAAAGCCCGCGAAATACGTGAAGTCACGTGGGACCTGGTTGGGTCTTCAGTTTCAGCTTGGATGTCAGGCAGATGAGATATATCTGCTTTAGCTGAGGCCCACTGCACACGCGCATTCTGTTAGTTAGAGAAATATGTTTAGTTAAGTAAAGAAAGGTTTAAATAAATGATATGGTTTTGTGGTTGATAAATGTCTTGGCAACAAGACTGACCTAGAAGAAGAAAGGAATCGAGGACGAACCAACCAGCAAGACGAAGTCCAGACGCTAGAAGAAGAACGTAAGATACCAAAGATGAGCAGAAGAATCGTAGAAGTAAAGAAAGGATATACAACACAATGGGGGGGGGGTCTTACCGTTCTAGAGAGGTGCAGTTGTGTATTCTACCGCCCCATTCGAAAGGACCACGATACATTTGAGGTGAGGCTTTGTTCAATACATCCGGCTTTGACATAACCTTTTATATTTGTTTCTCCGTTTAGGAATAATACGGATTGTCACAAAACAAGAAACGGATATTTGGATCAGGTGAATGTTGGCTGGAGGATATTGTCAAAGGTAATTACTATCTACGACCAATGAGTCACAGGTGCGCATTTCTATTTCAGGGAGAAAATCTTGATTGATTGCCTCCTTCTAACGACAGTGATAGGATCTAAGGAGAGTGAAGAGAAAGCAAAAGCGGAAGGATACGCAGCAAGGAATAGAATTCAACAAGTACAAAGAGGTACTTAAATAAACTCGAGGAACGATCGGTCAAGTGTATAGAAAAACGGTTTGATCATGTGTAATATCATGGGTTACATTGTAAACGAATGTCACCTGGGTGCGACTAAATAACCATTCAAAAGAAATACGAGTTGAGAAAGTTCAACATCTCGTTCGGTAGGCTAGGTTGTGTTATATATATTCATTCAACATTAACACCAGAAACAACTGCCAAGCCATGACTTGGTGCCGGAAGTTGGGATAATTGAATGTCTGAAAATATCCGACGAAATCATAAGCTTCACCTCCAAAACTATGGAAAACTGGAAATGTTAATTAATAACAGGAGGACAAGCACTTGCAGTGATGATAATCCAAGGAAGCAACTTCCAAGGAGACCCCCTCTCGCCACTGCTATAAGATGAAAAAAATAAGATGTTAAAACGAGAAATATTGTGTGTGTGTGTGTGTGTGTGTGTGATGTGAGAGAGAGAGAGAGAGAGACTCACACGCACAGAGAGATAGATTGAGAGAGAGAGAGAGAGAGAGACTTACACGCACAGAGAGATAGATTGAGATAGATAGAGAGAAAGAGAGAGAGAAATAGAGAGATAGATAGATAGATTGAGATAGATAGAGAGAAAGAGAGAGAGAATAGAGAGTAGATAGATCGAGATAGTTTGATTGATGAGAGAGAGAGAGAGAGAGAGAGAGAGAGAGAGAGAGGAGAGAGAGAGAGAGAGAATTAGATAGGGTAGATGATAGATGATGATGATGATGATTGATGGTTTTTATTTTATAACTCTTTATGCTTACTGGTTACTGTTCGTCGGCCGCCATGTTGTTCTCTTATTGATCTGGTGGGCTTTTATTAAGGGTTGGTCTTCTTCTTTCTGTTGATTTTTCTTCGTTCTGGGCTGATCATTGTTTTTTTATTATTCAATTAACAAACAAGGCTTTGTTGTTTTCTTGATCAAGCTTTATTTCCAGAACCCAGTCCATGTTCTGCCACCGCGGTGAGAAACGCCACCAGAGCGGTGACCTATAGGACCACCTACTCAGAAACCTGCGTCGCATCTAAACTAATTCCAATACGTCTGTAATAGCATGTCTTTAAGATGTGAAATAAAAAAAGTTTACTAACGCCAATGACTGTCGGGTAACTTTCCGTAGGACTCCGTTATTCAAGTCTAACAAACCCTATTCAAAATATTAACTACAGGTACGTTCATAATTTATAAACTACTCATAAATTATTTGAAATTTGGTTGGTATGCTGGTTGAGATTTACGACATGTCAACCTATTGGGTCATTTTATGCCGATGGCGTTTTGGTTTTATTCGTTCTTGATGGGTACTCAATTTGTTTTAAATACAATTTTCTATTTGACACTTAAATGGGACTCTAACAGGTACTACCACTCCGGGTCAGAGTGGACCTGAGAGCAATGGTGATGAAAGGATGCTCCACAATCCCCATACCTTCAGAACTGGAACTTCACCATCAGATAGAGTTTAACGTCATTCCCAGGACATGAAGACCCTTAGACACCGCCTTCTAGCACCCATGTGATAAAAAGGGTTGAGGCTTGTCATAGAGGGCAAAATCTTGGAGCAATGCTAGGGCTTGACGTGACCAACTGATTAATCGCAGGGTTCCTCTCCGACGGCCCGTCTAGCCTAAGTA
>CM042138.1:150619237-150676737 GCA_023376005.1 Doryteuthis pealeii | reverse complement strand
AGATGGATCACATGATTGTGGCCGAGTCTATAAGTAGGAGTGGGGATCTGGCACACACCTTATATGAGAAAATACTCAACAGGTGAAGGTGTTAGTGTCTTGGGGAGAACGCTAAACTTTATTTAGTGGTGAAGTTCTGATTCTGGAGATCTGCGGAATGTGGAGCACTCTTTTATCCACATTACTCACAGGTATTCCCTGACCCGGAGTGGCAGTACATGTTAAAGTCCCATCTATGGGTTAAATAGACAAAAATAATTCTAAAAAATACAACTGTTGTCTATCACTCAAATAATTTGTTTAAAAGCAAATTATTCTCATAGTCAGCGGGGCGAGGGAAGTATGATGTTGGAAGACCCGAAACTTCCCAATGAACCCTGCAAATTACATCACTGACGACAACCACCAGCGCCCCAAATGTAGGAGCGTATATTTGAAGAATTATATATATCGTATTTACAAAAAATGGCATTTTATGATACACATAGTTGATATGTCATAAATCAAACCAAACTAAACCAAAGTTTCAATCTATTCAGAATTCCCCACTAAACTGATGTATTAAAAAAAATAATATAAGAGATTAGATAACAGAATTATAGAAAATCGAGAGGAGATAATGCGGTTTTGTAGAGATCTGTTTAATCCACTTTAATCCCTGCCCCTTCGACTGATTTCTTCTGACATCATCTTTCATTGCTCATTTCCAGACGTGATCAATAATATCAGGGCTTAATTCGATCATCATCAAGTCATGCACAGTTTACATAGCGCAGTTTACCTTAACTCCCTCTCGTCATCCGTTCCTATCACTCTAGTAGTTTGTTGGAGAACATTGCTTATATATATATATATATATATATATATATATATATATATATATATATATAGAGAGAGAGAGAGATAGATAGAGAGAGAGAGAGAGAGAGAGAGAGAGAGAGAGATGTGAGATATCCAAAACTTGGTAGTAAGGGATGATTCTATATGTGATATCTAAGACACACTGTATTATTATTGTATGATCCAGTATGTATAAATACAGTGAATCTTTAAATCACTACAGAGAACTCAATGTATAATAATCTTTTTATATTATATACAGAGCAATATTTATCTTTGAAAGGAAGGAAAAACTTAAGACCGTTATTCCATAATAAATTTATTTCGACCAAAATTGGATCGACGAGCCCATTTCTTGCGACTCTATCCATTATACCACGCGCCTCCATACGTTGCTTATAAGTTCGTCATTGCTTCTCCAGTATGCCCAGCTTTTATTGTTAGTCTTATTTGTTCTAGGATTTGTTAAAAACTGCACGAAGAATACTTGAGTAGTTCCCATCTAGCTTCTTCTCCAATCATTTTTGCAAAATTGGTGCAGACATACAGTAATACTGATATGATTACAGCTTAGAAGACTTCCCGTATCATCTTATCAGAGAGATTAGATATCCGTATGACTGATAACTTGTCAATAGTCCCTGTCTTTCCCATGCTTAAACGGACATCACTTTTTGAAGATGATATATTGTTACTTAGAAATGTGAATTGGTTTTCTAATTTCATAGGCTTGCCATTTAATGTGGAGATGTTATCATCTTGTTTGAAATAGAAGAACGAATATATTGGTAAACGAGTACGTAACATGTTGACATCCAATAAACATATGTCGGATCTACTTATTCACAGTTTCGCCTTCCAATCCTTATTCACGTAGATCGATGTGCTTGGTATTCTTATGTCAATACCCTTTACAAACCTTTGAACAGTTTTAGCAGAGTAGGCCGGTTTAGCTCAGTCGGTAGAACATCAGACTAGGAACCACAAGCTTTTAGTTTGGATACTGGCCCTCGCCAACTCAGCGTATGAGTAGCACAGGGATCTGTATGGTAAAGCGGGGAGCTGATGGTAGATGTAGCGCACCACCTCAGACGTCAAAAACAATCTCTTTGGTCTAGCGCTAGTGAAACGGGGATATACTTCCTCGCTGTCTTGCTGATACAAACTTTAGGCCACCCTGACGACTTTACTTAATTATTTAATATTTTTTCTTACACGACCATTTTGATCTTCAATAATATCATCTATGCCTAAAATGTTTGGAGTCAACGCTAGATTGTGCGTTTTGCATTTATTCTTCGTCGAATTGTTGGTTTGGTATATCTGTAATTTTCTGTAAAATTTCTAAGAGAAGGAAAAATAAAAGGGAAATCGATTTCTCTAATCTGTTTTGAATTTAGCAAACCTAACCCCGGAAATATTTTAGCAAACGGTTTCCAATATATAGCTTTACTCAACACCTCCACACAAGCAGAATGCGACACGGGGGTCAATTAGTATGCTGAGTTTAACAGGTTTGAATTCAGAGTTTTCATTCCCCTAGACTGATTGCCATACCATGGTCAAAGAGCCCATTCATCCCTTCTATTTGCCCGTAACTGGAGAGAGAATAATTTGTTTCGTACTTTTCCCAGTAGTATAAGTGCAATGTTAAATTCAAACATCCTCGTCCAAGATTTGAACTTAATAAATGATATACAACATGAGACAATACATATTTAACTCTTTAGTTTTTAATTGCTAAAACAAAAGTCTATCTGGATAGTTCAATATGTTTTCTCGAAGTCTTATCTCATTGTATTTGTTTTCTTGCCGTCTAACGGTATTCGAATATTACATGTTGTTACATTCAAATCCAGTAAGAATATAGAATCTCCATTAATAACGCATTCTGAGTCTGAATACTTGATATCTATCGAGCGGCAATGAGTTCACGTCAAGGTCAGTGAACTGAGAATAGGACTTGGCGGACTGAGAAATAAAATCCTGTCTCCAGAGAATGCAAATAGTGTCCGTGTCAAGCAAAGGTTGTGAAATCTCCCAAGATCCTTATCACTGATGTTCGTAATCAATTATTGTAGCGTGTGGGTTGTCGTCGTCGACATCTTGTTCGCCGTCGTCGTCGACGCTGTCATCTATGTATCAGGCTTGATAATCTGCTTTGAAACGGCCAAGTAGCGAATGGGATTGTCAAAATGTCACTTTAAATAGAATTACAAATTTCAATCGTAGATTCCTGAATCGATTTCAAGGGATTTCCGCAGGAAAAGGGATTTACTGTAGAAATGTTTATTTTTTATGAAAGAAAAAGAAATATGTTTACGAAATCGAGGTAGTTGACAAAGCACGAAATAATTTGCTGCTATGACCTTAAACACCAACAAAAAGTGCCCAGAATATATGCAACTCACTTACGCATCTCCACAGGCATGAGAGACTTACCACATAACTTGGTTTGGTCGTGGGGTTCGTTATTCACGTACCGTTTTATTTTTGTAGCAATGGTCTGGTGGAGCCCATCCCCATCTAAGCCTGATTTGAATTCAGAGATTTTCTTTGCCTAGACTACTGGCATTAAACCATACCATTCGACACAAGGTCAGAAATATGGGGCATCCATCGAGGATCAAACTTGATTTCAGCAGTAATGGATCGGCGAGACAAACTTGCTAACAATTACACCACTCTTTTCAGGTATCTGTGAATTTAAACCAAAAAACTTGTTTTTTGTATTTTGCCATAAAATTCTGTTAAAATCTGAACAAAATATTTGAAATCATATTGCATATGCATTTGTTTAATTTGATCTTGTCGATACGTCATACTTTACATATGGTAACCATTAAGATTTGCTTGCGCTATCAGTTGAAAATTCATTTGGGAATAGTATCATTCCGACGTAACTTGAAATGAGCATAACAAGCTTTACGTGTAGTGATTACAATCTCAGAATTCTACGTGCACCTGTCTAGATTATTATAATAACTGTTCAAATCTGAAAAAAGAATGCGAAGAATAACTAGATAACTCTCTCGTTACAACTTGCCGATGTTTCCTTGCACCATAGAAGTGACAGTTTAAAATATACCAGGTATTTCAGCCGCTCTTTAGATAGATAGAGAGAGAGAGCGAGAGAGAGAGAGAGAGAGAGAGAGAGAGAGAGAGAGAGAGAGAGAGAGAGAGAGAGAGAGAGAGAGAGAGACATAAGTGTTCGATTGGAAGGAATTCATTTGTAGTGTTCATCTTCTAAGTAGGCCTATAAAATCAGTATTCATTATAATAGCCTTTACCTTATGTTCATGGGTCAAACCATTCCAGTCCATCTGTCTCTCTCTACCTACCATACTGTCTGTCTGTCTGTCTGTCTGTCTGTCTGTCTGTCTGTCTCTCTCTCTCTCTCTCTCTCTCTCTATATATATATATATATATATATATATATTGTTTTTCCTGTCTCTTATTGTTCTTAGTATTGCATGATAAGATATAATTAGAATTAATTATGCCCCAAGTGAGGATTCCGGATTTACTACAGTCAATTTAAAAATGTGTAGTGTCCATGCTTAGTACATTCTAGTTTTCATATCCTTTTTAGTAGTCTGGACTCCGCAAAAGCAATACATTGATAAAAATGAAAATGTAAATAAAATAAAATAAACGGTCTCCTATCAAGAAAATCAAACGCAAAGAAAACTTTTTGTTGTGTATCTGGA
Organism: Doryteuthis pealeii; assembly: GCA_023376005.1. Classification (NCBI taxonomy): domain Eukaryota; kingdom Metazoa; phylum Mollusca; class Cephalopoda; order Myopsida; family Loliginidae; genus Doryteuthis; species Doryteuthis pealeii. The sequence goes on along the minus strand of CM042138.1, from coordinate 150,672,187 downwards.
GTGGGCTGTCAATAAATAAAGATAAAGGAAACCCACAGAGAACAACATGTGACAAAGACAATCTTGTTTGCTTTTCATTCTTTTGATGTTTTCTTCATCTCTGCTTTATCCATTAGAAAAGGAACAAAGAAAAAACTAAAAGATAAAGGAAGACAAAAAGCCAACAAAAAAAAAGAAAAGAAGAAAAAGAAAAAAGAAAAAAAAACGAAAAAAAAACACGAAAATACAATGATTAATATCATTATGTTTTGTTTTTGTTTTCTCTGGAGTTTTTGTTTTCATTCTTTTGATTAAGTAGATAAAAACGAATAAACTTTTTTGTTTATTTGTTTATCATGCATTGTTAAAGTATGAATTCCTGAGTAATGATTTTTATTTTTTTATTCAGCCTGTTTTATTGTTGCCATGCTACCTTCATCTCTGCAGAGGGGTAAGGGCCGCAATGGGGGCAACCTGTAACCGTGGGTGGCGACCTGTGATGCCTAAGGAATCCTGGTGGCTGTCCTTGACATACAACATACCACTTTGGTCCTCAATTAGGCTACACTGGCAACCGGAGAGGACACTGATCAATCACTAGTCACGTCGAGCCCTAGCACCTATATCATTGTCCCGGCCCTATTACCCTTAGGCCTACCCAGCAACCATTCTTTTATCATATATGTGCTTAAAGGTGGTATCCTCTGTATTACGTTAAACATCTAGTGGTGAAGGTCCAAATTTGGAGCTCTAGGTAATGTAGAGTCTCCATTCATCCCCATTATTACCAGGTCTATTCTAACCCGAAAAGTATTAAGGTCCCATTTATGGTTAAATAGATTAAAAAATGAGTTCTAAAAATGTAACTGTAAGGCAAAATTGATGTACCGACTGTTGTTTCGTATTCAAACAATTTGTTTAAAAACGAACTATTTATGGTTCATATGCCGTTACAAAATCTATTTAATACTTTAAATAGTATTTATAAACATACATCAATTATTGATAAACTTAGTATCGTGACACGTCGCCACGTTTTAAGCATGCAATAACAAAATTTCGATTTCAAACTTTTTTATACAAATACCTAATAATTATTACCAGCCGTCCTATCGTAGAGTAATGATTAGCAAGTGAGTATCACAGATACAATGCTACTTCAATCTTCTCTGGTTCCCCCATACTTATGGTCTTGTGTCGCATAGTACACACGACGAATGGGTTGCGTAGAAATTGCGAAAAGAATTAGATGTGAGTACATGCGTATTACGAGGTATGAAATTGCAGATGAATATGGCTTGGAAATTCCTAATATGTTTTCTTCCATATTTCTGATTACATAGGGCGTCACATCGTGGTGTAATATTTAGGAAGCCTATCTGGTAGATACAATACTAAATAGTGAGTTTGATCCTCGCTGAATGCCCCATACTTGCGACCTTGCGTCTCATCCTACAGGTGGCGAACGATTTAGATAAATACTTACTCTCTAATTATTATGTGCTGGTTTTTATTACAGAAGTAACAAAACAATTTATTCCTAATTTTATCTTATTTTCTTTTTTGTTAAATAACTCTCAACTTAAATTTATGCACCAAATCACTGCTTATATATATGAAAATAAATAATTAAAATTACGAAATTAATTACACAGTAGAGTTATTCATTAAAAGTCGCTTTTAGAATCCTCGTGCGAATTATATAACACGTGACTTTTATAAACACCATATGTTAGTACATATAATGCATATTACACGTTGTTCTTGATTAATATTGATATTCACATGCAGTCTATCTGAAAGTAAAAATATAGGAAATAATAAAAAGTATTAAAATAATGAAAAGAATCAAATGTGAGTAAATAAGTGTAGGAATTCACCGATGAATGTGGCTTGAAAATTCCTAACATTTTTCGGTCTTATATCTAATTACATTCAGCATCCCATTGTGGTGGGTGTCTTAGGTATGACGCTAAACTTCATCTGATGGATAAAGCTCTAATTACGAAACTCTGGGGAGTGTGTAGTACACCTTGATTGACATTAATCCCAGGTCGATACTTACCAGGAGTGGTAGCACTTTTTGATTTCCATCAATGGGTTAAATTAATAAAAACGAGTCTAAAAATATTTAAAAAGGAGTTTTGAAAAAAAAGAACACCGAACAAGAACAAATAATACGAGAACGTCTTCGGCATAAAATACAACTAACCCATCGTAAGGTAATGGTTAACAAACTAGTCTCGTAAACCCATTACTAATGAATAGCGAGTTTGATTCTCGAGAGATGCCCATACTTACAACCTTTTGTTACATCCTACCGGAGACAAACGGGTTAGATAAATACCTTATTTTTTCTGGTTACAAACCAATTTTTATTAAATTAGCCATCAGTAAAAAAGGCAGCGTGCTGAACGTACAATTTTGTAAATGAGGATACTCATCTAATTAAAAATTACAAGAAAAAAATCACTATCAATTTTTAGATTCCTAATTTTAGTACAAATGAAATTCTATTCGTATTTAGTAAATGCAAAAACTTCCTTATTTTTTCTTTTTTTTAAATTTTTTTATCTCGCACTACTTTTATTTATCACTGACTGTTAAAAACACCATTTATTTGTCCATATAATACAAATTACACGTTGATAATGTGTGAATGATCCAAGTACTTGTCTATATTTTCATTTTATTTCATTTTTCTTCTGAACAAAATCCACAAGACATGTTATTTTCTTCTTGTTGATTAAAAATCAACCCGGTCTTCTGCCTGGGATTTCGGGATCGAATTGTATCTCAAAATCCCAGAGAATATCGTGGGTCTCATGTTATAGGATATATTCTGATTTGTGCTTATACCATTTCTCAAATTTTAATATCTTGCACTATTCCCAGGGCATCAACATTCCCACCCAATCGTGACTCGTCGTGTATTCCATTTGTGCCAGTTGGTTGCATTCATTTGTTATGCGATTAATCATTTCATCTCTATCACCACACGGGATATTTTTTTCCTTTTATTATTATTATTATTATTATTAGTAGTAGTAGTAGTAGTAATAGTAGTAGTAGTAGTCGTAGTATTGGTGACGGTGCTCTTAGATTGGTACGCATTGATAGCGACAGAATGTAACCATCAAGGCTTGTAATAAATAATAGAAATAAAAAACGTTTTTTTTTTATCGACATGATAAAAAAAATCTAAAATCTGAAAAAAGAAATGGAGATAGAAAAAATAATTAAAAAAAAAAAAACGTAGTGAAAATTGATAATGAAAATGCATTAAGAATTCCCATTTTCTTTTTTCAATTAATTTTCCTAATTTTTTTATTATTCTCTCTACTGGGATTTTTGCTGGAGACTTGGATATTAATTTTTTTCTCTCCTTCTTTTCATCTTTGTCCACTCCTTGAAATTCACTTCACCCGTAGGGAATAACGTTTTGCACGAGCAACTACCAAAGAAATGTTGGTTCTGTCAGTAGAGCATTCAACTGGAAACCGCTAGGTCTCTGTTCGATTCCCAGGAGTCAATCAAAGATAAGTTATTTATATTGCCGGAAAAAGAAGCGACCATTCAAAAATGGGAGCAACGGGAGAGAGGTTTATTTGTTCTTTTTATGCATTAAAGAATATAGATTTATTCCCATCTATTTAGTTAGGGGATCATGGAGGATTTGTGCTTATAGTAGATAAAATAAAAATAGACGTCTTTTGGGAGAGGTTTCTACATTGGCTGTGTATCGTTTGGGAGTGACAAAATTGATCGAAATAAGACTATAAAAATAAATTGTTCACACACATGCAAATATATACAGGCATTTATATATGTGCGAATATACACATACATATGCTTATGCGTGTGTGTATGTCTGTCTGTGTCTGTACTCATAAAATAATAGAACATGTACATATACAGTGTTTCTAACAAGTATTTGAACAAAGCTGACAAAATGCATGCCTTGTTGATTTCAATAAAATCTGAATCTCCCTGTCATGTTTCCTTTTTCATCTATCAAAATAAGTGATAAGATACAACTGATGTATTTGTTCAAATAAATCTGACAAGTACAATACACAAAGCTTTCATAAAAGCTGAAATAGCAATAGCCAAATCTGAATCAGTAGGAGGTAGAGATGGGTGATTTCATTAACCTCGTCGGAGGGACTGAAAATACGCTGACTGTATCCTCTGCATAGGAGTAAGTCCACTTGACTACACAAGGAAGAAACCCCTGTTATGATTCTAAAAAGCATCAAATAGCGGGATTATAGTTGTGGGGATCTGAGATGTACTTCTTCATTTAAATTATATATATATTACCATATTGTGTCATATAAAAGTAAAAAAAGTAAAGTCGTTAGGGCGGCCTAATGTCGATATCAAGCAGACAGCGAGTCTATCCTCTTTTTACTAGCACTAGACCAAGGAGATTATTTGAGCATCTAAGGTGGAGCGCCACACCATCGATCAGCTCCTTACTTTACCGCACAGATCCCTGTGCTACTCATACGCTGAGTTGGCGAGGACCGGTATCGAACTTGTGGTTTCTAGCCGAAATGTTTCTTCATTTCCTTCGACTCTCCTAATATTGCGAGCATTCTCAGTGATTTTAAGACCCAATGTAAAAATTTTCCTCAAAATTTCCACCATTAAAACACTTGTATGTACCAAATCAATATATACGCGTGTGCGTGCGTATATGTGTCGTTGGTAAAGAGACACAGAGTCAAAGACGCTTGGTGACGGTCAGTTTTTCGACAATACCATGATTAGTTTTGTTCTACATTGACTCAATCACGGATATTAAAACTTCTTTATCGATACACTAGAAGCGGCTACCAAGCATCGACTGGGTAAAGATGGGGACAAAAAAAACTGGTGTATTGATTTGTTTGCTTTTGAGATTTACAAATGCTGGGCATTTAGAAGCTATTTCTATGTATATTTTAATTTCGAATATCTTCTAATATAAATCAAATCTTTATAATGTTTTGCACAAAAAGCAAGAATCGGTGATATTTAACGTGAGAGTTGGCGGGAGGGGGTGGGGTCAGTATCGAACCAAGAACCTTGAGATTCCTAGCCGAACACTCTACCGACTGAGCTAAACCGGTCCCTAGTGTCATATAATACCTAAATAATCAAAATGGAATTGTCTATTTTCCCCATAAATAATGTCTGACGAAACCTCAGTGGAGTTAACTCAATCTAGCAGTTGCTAATTACTCTGTTCACTTTTTATATTTGCGTAATGATTATTTTCATCTATCTTTAATAATAGTTGTGTTTCTTACTACTGTTGATTTATTAACTATGACACTCGAGTTACAAGATTCTAGCCCAAGAGAAGTTATAAGAAGGAACTTATCTATGGGTTAAATAGATCTGTTAAAATAATTATTCCTATTTATTTTTCTAACTCAATTTTTAAACAGATCTTTTAAAACTCATTTCCATTTAACCTATACATAGGACCCTAACACTTACTACCATTCAGGGTCAGCGTGGACCTGGATGAAATGGCGATGAAGGGGTACACTCCCCAGAGCTCCAGACATAAATAACTTAAACAGGTTATGCAATTAAAATCAATCAATAAATAAATAAAAACTGGAGTGGTAGTATCTGTCAGGGTCTCGTATATATGTTAAATCATAGGGTGTGTTTAGCTCAGTCGGTAGAGCAAGCGCCTAACAATCGCAATGTTTGTTAAAAAAATCGGTACAATTGGCGTTCTTACTAAGTTAATAGGTGTGTGTAAAAATTGCTGTTTAGTTGGTTGGTTGGGTTTTACGGCATGTTAACCCATTTGGTCTTTATATGTCGAAGACGTTTTTTGCTTCATAATTTATGGGTATTCTATTTGTTTTAAACACATTTTTTTCTATTTAACCCATAAAGGGGACCCGAACAGATACTACCACTCTGTTGCTGTTTAGTAAATCCTGACTAGACAAATTAATTTTTATTTGATTTTCTGTTGTTGCTGGAATGCCTTTATCAAATCGAAAATAGATATACAAAATCAATTCAAAACAACAGTTTGATTTTGTTATTGTACATAAAACCTTTTCGGGTCATTTAATGCTGAATCAAATCATTTTGATATTCGGTTTCTTACAGTACCTGCTGTTGATTAAATACTCCCCCTAAATATTGAATAGGCTCATTGCTGCTTAAAGTCGTTTATCGAGAGGGAATCAGTGTTTTTAACGTGACTTGACCATAAACCTCAACACCATAGTATTCTGTTAAAACGCACACGATTCTAAATAGTTATTTGGTAAATATTTCTAGTGTGTTACCTGTTTATTAAACACCGAATACACAAGTGGAATTTTATTTATAAATTTCCTTTTTTTATTAGAAACCGTTACTGGAAAATAAATATTTTACACTTTTATACACAGAAAAAAGTATAGAAAAAACAATTCAATACAATATTGTTTTGTTAGAAATGCGCTGCGGTAGGTGCCCATACTAAGTTATTAGGTGTGCGTAAAAGTTCCTGGCTTGTTTAATGTTTACTTAACCCCGTATACACATGTAGATTTTTTATTTATTTATTGTTTTCTGTAAAAAGTTGCTCACATCTAATATAAATCTTTTGCAATTTTTAAAATACAAAACAATATAGAAATGTATAATTTCTTTGTAGACAAATTTTTAATAAAATTCTATGATGTCTCATGACCTTTAGTATTTCACTTATTTCGATCTTTTACTTTTCAGGAAAAGAAAAGAAGATTTACTGGTGAAATACTAGTATGTCTACCTGGAGTGGTACCCGGAGGAATTAAAATGACACCATACGTTTGAGCTCTTCTTTTCTGCAAATGTGTCTATTCCCAGGAAATCACATTTAATTATCTTATGGCACAGAGAATTTATTTGTACTGATCACGAGGTCTAAGTACTCGGCCTGCTTAAAGTCATAGAGAAAACAACACAATTAATAGGACTGTTCTATGTAAGAGTGGAATAAATATTTCATATCGCTTGTCTTTACATCTCAGGAGGGTAAGTGATAAAAATCCATTTTTCAAAGAATAATTCAAGTCTGAAAAATTAAACTTAACAAATCAGATGAATGCTTAATTGATAATGGTCATTAATTTTTCTCTTATTCTTTTTTTTTTTTGGTTGTTTCGGTTTTTAAGATAGAATCTGTTTTCAGACGAGTTTCACAATGCAATTTATTGATTACACTTATTATGCTACAAATAAAGAAAAAACAAAGAATCAGAATTTATTAAATACTAGTAGAGCTAACCGGAGCTTTCAGGGATTTAAACAGTTTAAAAAAAATATCCTATCTATATCTATAAACCGCTTAATAAACATGATATTTCTAAATATTCGTTTTATTATCTTTTATTCTTAATATATTCTTTTATTCAATTTGTTTATTTTCATTATTATTTTTGTTTGTACTTTTTTATTTGGCTTTTATTTGCTTTTAATACGATTTATCCTTTGTCAATTTGTTTTATTTTCTAATCATTTAAAAACATTATTATATCATTGATATACACCGTTATCATATTTATGTTTAGCTATTCTTAAGAACAATGCGGGGTAACATATTTAAACGACATTCGGACAAAAATAGGGTGTGGATATTATTGAACTTTGGTCTCCTTTATATGAGAACATATTGTCTGTTGGAAATCTGATAGTTAAATTATCTCCCCCTGCCGCTAGGGCGAATTGCCAACACGAGGTTGAATCAAAGCCCATCACTTATCTGGAGATTGTCACCAAGGCGAGTCGCTAAAATAAGCACTCCCATTACCTAGCCCTTAAAAAGGGCAGTTACCCAGGCGTGTAGCTTCTAATAAGCACTCCTACTTTTTACTTATCGCACGAGAACCGGCTGGAAGGACGCATCGCAAGCAAATCCCAACACTTTACTTCCTAAGAAATTCCAAGAAAGACGTCTCAACAGCATTCTTCAACCACAGCGACCAGAATTCCCTTTCTAGAGCCACTCTCCAACGAATTGTAATTTTCTCCTCTCAGATAAGTCTAGTAGCAAATGCCAACAAAATTTGCAAAAATATTTTTTGTACCCTTTGTCAATATATGTGTTTGAATTCCATTGTGTTGTTTGTCTTCTTTCGTCCGAATAATTGCATACAAGTGTGAGATAAGAGCTCCCCTCAAGACTGTAAAATTCCTCTTAGTTCGGTCGTTGTACAAGGAAACATACAGACAAAAGAGAGATTTTCAAGTACGTGGATATTTTGATCAGACACAAATACGTTTTGTTTTATATTTTATGAATGATTCTGTACACTTTTCAGATTAAATGGACACAACAATAGGCTGAATAAATAATTTACAGACTTTAATATCTGGTTGTCCTGTTGGTGAGTATCACAATACGCTGAGTGTATCCCGTGCAGAGAAGTAACTCCAAAATGAGGTGTCCTGAGTGTGGCACTAAACTGCATCCAGTTGTGGGGAGGGAGGTGTACATCTTCATTACCATTACTCCAAGATCTATCTGAACTGTTAGAATTCGCACAGAACTGATTGATGTAGGTTTTTGCAGGTCGGCCTAAACTTGGGTGTCTATATGTAAGTATCCATAGGAGAACGTCACTTATGAGTTCGCCCTTGCTTCTCCAACTATACTGCATGTATTGTTAGTCTTACCTGATATGGTTTGTGTGATGGGAGGTAATTCGATGTTCAGCTGATTATGTTGCAAGGTTTGTTCAAGATATCACGTAACATCGTTATGTAGTTCCAATCTAGACGTTTATTTTATAGTTTCATTATTATGCGCTTCCTTAGCGTATATTGATATCGATGAAATATTACTACCGACATATGTGAACTGGTCAACTAAATTCAGGGGTTTATCTTCTAATGTTGAGAGGTTTACATCTTGTTTAAAACACAAGAACTCTGTTTTATCTGAGTTCACACAGGGTCAATATCTCTGGATGCCTTCTCTTGGCTATACAGGAGTGTTTAGGCCTGTTCTAGTATTTTTGCAAAAAGCACTTGGTCATCTTTTGGTTGGCTGGTTGGTTGGATTTGACGTTATTTGGGTTATTTTATGCCTAAGACATTTTGTTTTATTCATTCTTGATGGGTATTGAAAATTTTAAACTCAATTTATTTTAGACATTTTTAAAACTCGTTTTTTTTTATTTATTTAACCCATAGATGAGAACCTAACCGGTATTACCACTCCAGGTTAGCGTAGACCTGTGAGTAATGGCAAGAGAAAGGTAATCCACACTCCCCAGCGTTCCAGAATTTGAACTTCACCATTAGATACAGTTTAACGTCATAACCAGGACAATAAGACTCTCAGCAACCGCCATCTAGCAGATATATGATAAAAACGGTTGGTAGCTTGCCATAAAGCCAATAGGGTTGGGACAATCATATAGGTGCTAGAACTTGACGTGACTTGCCGGTTTATCTGAGAGGGCCTCTCCAACTGCTTAAGTAATGTCCAAAGTGGAGTGTTGCAAGTCATGGACTGCTCAGCCACCAGGAATCCGACCTTAAAAATCACGGGTCACCCCATTAGGGGAATTTGTAACCCTCTGTAGAGGTGCAGTCATTGTATTCGAATAACACAGCCGACTAGATCATCTAAAAAGGTCGCACTTGTAATCATTTCGTATGCTTCTTGCCTTTTTATTGTGATTTTTTTCTTTTTTAATGTGAAGTTTTTTACTTTATTAGATCTAATGATATTCATACTACGCACATAAGTAAAGTAGATAGAGTGGCCTATTGTCGGAATCAACCGATCAGTGAAGGAGTCTTTACCCTTTTTACTAGCGCTAGACCAGGGAGATTATTTATTTGTTTGAGGTGCCACACCTACTATCAGCTCATACTTTACCACACAGATCCAGGTCTTGCTACTCATGCGCTGAGTTGGAGAGGGCCAGTATCGAACCCGGAATCTTGTAGTTCCTGGGTGGATGTTCTATCGACTGAGCAGATATGAGTTGAGGCACATTGTAAATAAATATTTTAAAAAAGATACATAAGATAATATTATTTGAAACGCAGACTCTAGATATGAATTTTGGGACAATTTTAGTTTAAATGCTTTGGGATATGCATTTCCCTCGTAAAGGATGTATCGGTTAGCCTATTGGTAGAAGGTAAGACATTTGAAAATATATATGTAGTAGAAAAGTAGCAACTGTACAGATGAACAGGATGTTGCTAGGTAAAAGTAAGACAGTGCCCACCCCCCTGAAAAAACACCCATATGCATATTGTTTTTCCCCATATGATGGAGCAGATGATGAAGCTGTTTAATAAGCTTATTTTTGTATCCCACAGGGACAAAATATTGGCAAAGCGAATGGAAATCGAATAGACAAAACTAGAAAGGAACTAACGAATAACATGATGCTATTTTTGTCTGAATTTTTGAGATGAGACTTGATGTGTATAATGTTGACTTTTCAGGCTGTTGTCCTCATCGTTATCGTGGTAAGTAAAAATACAACGTTTTGGCCGTTGTATTCTTCGGCTTTCCTTAGCTGTTCCCTGAGTAACCGAGCTTAACAATGAAACGTCAAACTAATTTTAATGATTTCCCAGGTTGGTTCATTTGTTGCATAGTGGGGTTTTGACGGTACTAAATAGCTATATGTTGCATACTGGCATCACATTCTATATGTTATATAGCGGCTTCAAATTCACGCTGCTAAATCATGTACGTTAGTACTGGTTTCAAATTCACGGTCCTACTTCATGTATCTGCATAGCGTCTAGGGTTAGTAACGATACCCGCTACGGGTATCGTCACTAACCCTAGACAATATATGTAGTTGTCGTTTAATGAAATCTACAACACATGGCATTAGTAGGACTTTATTTCTCTTCTCGGCTGTACGTGGTGGGCGGCGGTGACAATGACTACTACTGCTGCTGGGATGACTAGCGTTGGTGACGTGGAAGGGGTGGACGAATCTCACTGCCCGCTGGCAGCAGTCGACCGTGTCGACGTTCAGACTCCTTGTGCTCTCTTCGCCATTCGCTGTCTGACTCTCCAACTGACTCGACCCTCTGGCTTTTGTATTGACGACACGCCTACGCATCTTTATCTTTTGATCTGATAACGGACATTTGTTATATATTTCTTTATCTTCTAATTGCTTCTTTGAGCGGAAAGCATCGCTTTCGTTTTTTAACTTCTTTGTTCGTTTTATCGGGAAAAACCCTTTGTTATTTTTGTCGTCTTTTCTTTGTTTCGCTCGTACAATATACAACACATTGCTATGCTCGTATACACAGGGCAAATTAAAATCAAAATTAATTCACTATTTGTCTTAATTCTTGAGATGAGGTTTGATAATGTGTATTATTTAGATGTTTTTGACTGTTATCCTCACCTTTATTGTAATATAAACGACATTTCGGTTATGAACGGGTACATGTGTTAATCTATGGTTAACGGAGTGAAAATAATTTATCTCAATGGATTAAATAAAGGGTTTGGTTCGAAGTTCCGTGAAGGCGAGTGAGTTTCACTAGAAGGTTGTATAGTTCGACAAGAAACACCTGAATAAGGCTAGGGGATACATTGGCCGAGACGTTGTGTATATAACCATGAAGATGAGAATAACAGTCCGAAAAATCTAAATAATACACACATTATGCTATTATAATAATATTTATTAACAAAATATAGTTTATTCTTGAAAGTTACAAGAGTTCGTATAATGATTCCCGGAATCCCTTTTTATTCATTCATTTACACATTTTGATGTAGTAAAAATATTCTTATTATTTCCTCATTCCAAAGCTCATTTCATGTATACAACTAAACTCGGTATTGCCAAATTTCTGTTTTTTTTTAACCACAAGGAGCAAAATTCAACAAAACTCGAAAAAATTATGAAGAGTTAAGATGTAACTAAATGTCATAACATTCGTTTGTTTTACATTCATTAAAATGGAAGAAATTTTATGAATTAAAATCTATAACTGAAAATAGCCCATTTTTGCTGCTTTTCTTTCTGGAAGATGTACTCTTTTTAACTTGGTTAATTTCATTGTAATAATTAGGAAATCTGGGCACCCCATGTGGTGTAATGGTTAGCAATCTAGATTAGCAGATCATTGTTAATGAGTTCGATTCTCACTGGTTGCTCCATACTTCTGGCCTTGTGCAGTATCTAAGCTAAGCTTAGTAAAAAAGGCACCTCACCTAGTTTAATGGTTAGTAAGCTAGATTTTCAGACCATTGATAGTGAACTCGATTCTAATTCGGCGCTTAATACTTCTGGCCTTGTGTCACATCTAAGCTAAGCTAAGTAAATAACTATAATTAGGAAATTTATAGAAATTGTTTTATCTGTATATTTAGGCTCTCTTCTTAAGGAAAATAAAAATCTAAGTGACAATTTACAATTTTAAAATCTAAAGAAAGGAGACGTTCTGTCGTGATGAAATCTTGGCCATACTTCCATGTTATCTATCCTCCCACACACAAATACACACATAAACACACACATACACATGTCCCATCAAACAGTTGAGAAACACAGAATGGAAATACCTGCGTAAGAGCTCATGCTATTAAACTAAAACAAAAACTGAAATCTTGCTGTAAAAACAGCAATTGGAATCATGTCGGTAGGGATGCTCATGTTCATAACATATCGAGTACAGAACTCAGTTAATATGGAGTTAATATGGATGCTCTTCGGTTTGGTCTAAAGTTCGATCCTAGATTAAACACACAACGTAGTGAAACTGATTACAAAAACTATAGACGCAATGATTCGAATTTCAGAATATGACAGATCAGCGCGATTACAAATATTCATACCAAATTATACCTTACCAAGAAGACTGCATGAAGAGGCGTGCCCGTGGCGTACTGACAAACATGTAAGACTGAGTCATCGTTTTAAGCGAATTCGAACTCCAGTCACGCTAATATGTCATTTAGAATATATATTTTGTAATCCATCTATACATATATAACGGTCAGTTGGTGTATATGTATGTCCGAATGAAACTATAAAAATAAAACAATTAATGACAATGTGAATATATATACATGTTAAATATCACCGATTCTTGCTTTTTGTGCAAAAGATAATGAAGATTTTATTTATATTATTAGATATTTAGAAATGAAAATATACATAGAAATAGCTTTGAAGTTCTACTTCTAAATGCCCAGCATTTGTAAATCTCAAAAGTAAACAAATCAATACACCCCCCCATCTTCACCCAGTCGATGCTGGCTAGCCGCTTCTAGTGTATAAGTCTCAATATCCGTGATTGAGTAAATGTAGAACAAATTTAGGATAGCGCAAGCATTATTAAACTAATCATGGCATAGGCGAAAAACTGACCGTTACCAATCGTCTTTGACGCTGTGTCTTCCCCAACAACACATATACGCACGCACACGCGTATATATTGATTTGGTGCATACAAGTATTTTAATGGTGGCAATTTTTAGGAAAACTTTTACATTGGGTCTTAAAACCACTGAGAGTGCTCGCAATATTAGGAGAGTCGAAGGAAATAAAGACAGATATGACCACACTATACTAAAAACTAGTTTAAAAGCCTTTCAAGATTATTGGTTAATCCCTAGTACAGAACTAAATAATAATCTGATGTCGCTTGTAATGCTTTAAAAACGAAAGTAGAAGACAACTCGGCCAGTACTCAAAATCTAAAAAAATAAAAAATAAAAAAAAAAAATAAAATATGAGAATATTTAAAATATTCACTCAGCAGAGAATTATATAAACTAACAAAAAATATATGAAACTCTGGGTAGGATTCTTCAAGAAATCTCAGATGATTAAAAATGAAAGTATAGAGTTAATGTCTATTGACGAAGGGTCTATGATATGCGATAAGAGTTCCTAAAATGTTTCTCGGAATTCTGTTTATTCATTGATTTTTTATTACTTTACCCGTACTTTCTAGAGTGTCTCCCAGTTGGTAGCGTAAGATGCTCATTTATATTAGTGAAGGAATTTTATTGGTTGAAAACCTACAGTTGGCTGCACACCAGTAGCGCACGTAGAGGCTTAAACGTCTAACACAGAGAAAGAGACATTAGGTTTATAGCTTTACTCGGATCATTATGTGTCGGATTCTTGTGGGAATCTCTAGTAAATTGCGGACACAACAATCGAGTAAACTTTGTATTTCACTACGCCTCCATGGCTGCATTCAGAGTTACTCAAATGTCTATTTTGCTTTCAGAGCCAGCAAGCAGAATCTCCAATGACTTATAAGATAAGGTGTATACTCTTAGAGAAATAGCAAATCCAAGCTAATGGAATTGTCATATAATTTCAAGAAGGTGTGGACAAAAACTGTCCAAGAAAAAGGCGCAGTAGGTTTATGTATTCGAAAAAAAAAATCGAAGGCAAGAAAAGACTTTAATTTCTAATTCAATCTGATTATTGGCTTGCTGGTTAATTGGTTTTACAGCGTGTCAACACTTAAGGCATTTTATTCTGAAGACAATTGGGACAATATGACCTTTAGGCACCCCTTTTGCTTTGCTGATTCATAAGTACATTTTTTTCATTTACACCGTCAACATCCGGTTGTTTGTTAACATACGATTTTTGAGTATTTTTAAAAATTATAAAACTAACCCTAACCCTAACCCCTAACCCTAAACATAACCCCTAACCCTAACCCCTGACAAACAACCGGGTGTTGATGGTGTAAATGAAAAAAACTGTACTTATGAATCCGCAAAGCAAAGGCGGTGCCTAAAGGTCATATAGTCCGACAATTGTATAAATTACGATCTCCAATTATATACGGTACATCTTATTATAATGGAGATTGTGTGTTTGTTCGTCTGTAACCGAAACTAAATTACTATACAAGTCACAATTCCCTTTGTTATTTACATCACATTCTCAATGCTTTTATTTTTTAGTTAAACCTCAATTATTAATAAAATTGTTTTACATCATTAAGACTGTTAATCATATCTACATACTAATAACATGCAATTGTATTTATATATAAGAAAATAGCGGATTACAGTGTGAATGGGAAGGCTAATTTGCATATTGATATTAAAAATGTGATTTTAATAAATATGTGCTTAGTATTATTGATTTCTAACTGTTTGGTTTTTATTTTAATGCGGCAAAAATCTCTTCAATGAATCTTAAATGAAATCCATTAACAAGAAAAAATAACTGTCATTTTATTCTTTACTTCCTATTTTAACTAAATACTTAAATTAGAAAAATAACAATGAAAGACGAGAGTGATGGAAGAGTAAGTTTCAGTTGTTCTAATTTTCGATTATACTCCCTCTGTTTCAAATCATTTTATCTGCATTCTTATTCAGTTTTATTAGCCTTTCTAATTTAATTTGATATTTTATTATATTAAAACTTAAATACTTGCACCCGGAGGGTGCATATATTTACTAGTAAATATAACTTCACAATCATTTTAAACTGTTCAACATTCCATATTTAGTCAGAAACTCAATGTTTTAAGAGCCAATTTCTAATAATAAATGCAAAGGTCAATGAGTAACGTGTTTCAACTTTATTCCTAGAGTCTGTTACCAAATATCACATACTATTTTGGAATCAGGCTGACTACGTGTGCAAATTCCTGACCCACAATCCTGAGATTTTGGATTCCAAGTATAAATCACTGCGATTGTTTCCAGCGATTGTTTTCGTGATTTTTTACAATGATGTTTTTGTACGATAACAATTTTTCTGACTTGAAATAAATTTGGGAATAATTGAAATTAATTGCGAAATCCGGTGGAAGTCACTAATGAAAGACGTACGTACATCAAATTGATTTTTCAAACACTGGGGTCAGAACTTTAATCTCAGTAGAACGCGCTCCTTGTTGAGCCGAGAAAGTATGTCTTCGACCAATCGCCACCTGTCACACAAACCATTAAAGTAATACAAACAAGACATGTTGAACACTTCTGGAACAGCAAGAAAGATATCATAAGTGACGTTCTCCTGTGGACACCTACTCATAGACACACCAGTGTAGGTCGACTAGCAAAAACCTACATTAATCATTTCTGTCCATTTTCTATCACTCCATGTTAGTGTGGACCTGGGAGTAACGATAATGAATAAGTGACGTTTTCCTGTGGACCCCTACACATAGATAAATCAGTGTAGGACGACCAGCAAAATCTCACAAGTTTTCTGTGGATCTCAGATCTTTTGACATTGATATTTTGTGGATGAGATATATATAAGAAGGCTAACTGATCTACTAATGCCTTTTGCTGTCTTCTCCTGGTTATGCAGCAGTGATACAGATTGGGCAGGTGTATTTCTGAGAAGCGCTAGATCATCTGCATAATCCACATCTTGGATAGTTTATTGTCCGCTTCTGGCTTTTTTTAGTCTGAAATGTTTTTCATTCGTTAGATGTAATCTAATGACAATCTACCTAAACACACACACACACACACACACACACACACACACATAATATATATATATATATATATATATATATATATATATATATATATATATATATATACACGTTTTTTCCCAACGAATTTCTTCATTCAAAATAAATGTTCACTCTGATGAAGGTCGAATCTTCTATGTGTGTGAAATATTTTCACACACATAAACTGACCGAAACACATGTGTAAGTGATATCGATAAATGTGATATCGATTAAATTCATTTTATCCATCTACATTTCTTTTCTTTACTCATTTTTACTCATACACACACACACACACACACACATATATATATATATATATATATATATATATATATATATTGGTGTGTGTGTGTGTGTGTGTGTTAAAAGAATAAATAAATAAAGGGAAGAAAATGTTGAATGGATACAATTCATTTAATGTGAGTTTACTATCACGTGTTTCGGCCAGAGTCTGTTCATGTACACATGTATTCTATCTATTATTATTTTAGATATAAAATAATAATAATAATAATAATAATAATAATAATAATATAATAATAATATATGATGATGATGATGATGATGATGATGATGATGATATCTGTCTGAGATAAAGTTGAAGTAGGTTAATGTGTCTGATGAAAATCGGCGAGATAAATAACTTAAATTTTCAATTTAATCTGATTATTGGCTGGCTAGTTAATTAGTTTTACAGCATGCCAACACATTTTTTCTGCTGAAGAGAAATGTTGAATTATAGTCTCCAATTATACACCGTACACAAATAAATCTACGCAATCATTTTACACTAGTAAAACATTTATTACTTAGTTGCAATATCAATCTTTTAACAGCTAGGGTATTAATAAATCATTATGAATTTGTAAACACTCCATATCTAGTTTTCAATATATAGGTTTGAAGATTCAACTAAGTAATAGTTCCTAAGTATTTTAAACTGGTAAATTAGTTGTAATATCTTTATATTAAGAGCCAACATATTAAAGTAATTGGATATAATTTTAGATATTATATATATTTACCAACCGCCGTTTTCTTTCTCTCTATAAATGTAAATGTGATCATCTGTAAATGACAATCGAATGGTCCATAAAGAAAACTAAGGTAAATTGAACAAAATATTGCAAAATTGAATTTACTTACAATTAAAAGCCGTGGGTGATGAAGCATGAAAAAATATATAAATGTGATATATACAACTTTCAATTATATATATATATATATATATATATATATATATATATATATATATATAGAGAGAGAGAGAGAGAGAGAGAGAGAGAGAGAGAGAGAGAGAGAGAGAGGGGGAATAGTTGTATATATTACATTTTTTTAACTTGTTCACATCCTGGTCGTGCAGAGGGTTTGGTTAAACGCATACACCTTCCCCTCTCTCCTTTTCTCCCTCCCTTTCTCTCTCTCTCCCTCTCTCTCTCTCTATCTCTCTCTCTCTCTCTCTCTATATATATATATATATATATATATATATATATATAGAGAGAGAGAGAGAGAGAGAGAGAAAAGAGAGAAATGTGGAGTGAGAAAAGGTGAGAGAGGAAGTTGTATGCGTTTAACCAACCCCTCCACACGAGCAGGGTGTGAACCAGGTCAGTCGAGTTTAACCGGGTTGATTGAGAGATTTCTTTCTCTTAGACCCATTGCCATATCAAGGTTAATACCAATCATTCTGCTCAACTATTAATCCATAGCTGGATGGAGAATAGTCGAATAAATACTTTTCCTATGGGTATTAGTTCTATATACATTACAACCTGCCTCAACCAGGATATGAGCTCAAGTCATCGTGTTCATATCCTACGATTATAACCATTAGACGGAGAACGCTTCTATCGACGATTGCTGTGTAATTTATGGCTAATTGTGGACTGTGGAAGGAGAAGCACAAAAACGCAACTCGCCAGGGTCTCGTTACTTTCTTCTCTCAATTTAATCTCTGATAGAGAACGGACAAGTAATTTATTCGTTCGTGAACGTTTGTCTCTCCTCGTACCACAGCCACCGAAAGAGAAAGACGCAAAATCACACAAGATCTGCAATCATATATAAAGATTTACGGAACACCGAACTCCGTAATTCCGCTTCACGTGATGACATCGTCCGGCCAGTCACTTAGATGATAAACACTGGCAAGACTCGACAGTGGGTTCTAGAGCAACCATATCATATTACACCTAGTGAAGCATTTATTGCTAACGACTTAAAGAAATTTTTAAAAAATCAATGGGAAATATTTAGTTATGATCAACAAGTAAATAAAATAAAATGAGATTCTGTATATGGATAGGAACGGAGAAAATGTGACTGGTCTTCCTTTGTTCCATCTGAAGTTGACAAAAACTGATTTTAAGATTAGATCTAAGAATGTTTGAATAGATTCGGAAACAGAAGGATAACAACGTTGGGTGTCCAAATATAAAGAAAATGCGTTGGTCTGACCGGAAGGAAAGGCATGGTCAAGTAGGAGTTAGTAGCCGAGTGAGATAAAATTGTAAAACATCTCCAACAAGAGGAGAGGCGATGTGACCCAAGGAGAAGCAGTAACTACGAATTCATGCCGTGCCCCTGAATTACTGATGTGATAATGCCAAATATATCGATGAAGAGTCCAGATATACCGCAGAAGTTGTAACCGTTTATACAACACTATCCTACTAAAAAGGATGTTGAACTTTTACTTGTCTCAGTACTATTTGCTTACACTGTTACAGTCTTTTGTATTTCAGCTATTTGACTATACGACTACGGCCATTTCTATTCGAGTACGGTCTAGCACAATAATCTTAATTATAACGATAATTATGGAAAACTTTATTCTATTCCTCATTACGTTTTAGCCTAACTGTAATTTATTTTATTTCTAATTTTTATATTAATTTCATTTTTCTATTCCTATTTCTTTAAAAATTTACCCCAAACTGCTTTGACACTGACCATGTGCTTATCTCCCCCTCTTCTCTAACATTATATATAAGAAATCAACTAGTATTACTACAAGCAGCATGGATTTAGAAATGGAAGATATGTCGACTTATACTAAGTCACAACTTAGAAAATTAAAAGGCACCGGTAACTTTCCTCGTACAAAGTCAGGTTCCGTGCCACTAAAAAAAAAAAAAAAAGAAGAAGAAAAATCACAAAACCTGCTAAAAACGACTCTTTAGCCTTGATCAACCACACTTCTAGGACAAGGAAAAGTCTTATAAAACCAACGTTGCCTTGCGGCTCTACCTTATTCCAAGGAAAGGCTAAGGGAGTAAACCCCGAAAACAAATCCGGAGCTGGAGTCCCTAAGGTGGGTGGTACTGAATCTCAGTACTTCCCAGCAACTCCAGCGACACCGTCGTTGCCAAACTGCATTGGTTCCTACCTTTCCTTTGGACCACAACGGCTGTGTGGAGAGGGAGGATTTGCTGCTTGGGCGACAGCTCATCCTCCAAAACAACCTGCCCAGGCTACGTAGTTTTCCACTACAAAATGGAGAGGACCGCCTTGCTGATAGGAAAGCAACCGGGAGTGACGGCATACCAGCAGAAGTCTTGAAGGCGGGGTGGCAGCGCTGCTCCAACCACTACACTAACTACTCTGCAGCTGCTGGGAACAAGGACACATCCCTCAGGACAAGCGGGATCCTACCATCGTCACCTTATACAAATAAAAGGAGATTGGAGCGACTGCAAAAGTTACCGGGGCATTTCCCTCCTCAGCATAGTTTGAAAAGTCACTGGCGCGTCTGCAGACTCTTGCATCTCGCACCTATCCAGAACCACAGTACGGCTTCCGAGGAAACCGGGCAACCATGGACATGATCTTCTCACTACGCCAGCTGCAGGAAAAGTGCCGGGAAAGCAGATGCTGCCCTACACCGCATTCATAGACCTAACGAAGGCATTCTTCCTGGCCACCCGAAGTGTTCGCAGTCACTGCACCAGAGATTGCCATTCAAAAATTGTGCTGTTCAGTCACTCACGCAGTTGCAAAAAAAGTAGACACTACGCCATCGTCTCTAGTAGACGAAAGGATGCTAACAACTACAAAATTACGTACTATTATTTTGCCCGATTTTAATTATAATCCGGATGCGTGGACAAGATTCGGAATTTTCTATTGCACTAGATTGATTCAATACATTTGCGGCCTATCATCTCATGTTTTTTGGTTTCTGTTGACAAACTAAATATTTCACACAGTAAGGCAGACTGATGATTAGATACTAAAAAATGCAATTTTTAATCTAGAATCTGTTTTTTTAAAGTCTCACAGCGCTATCTATATATTAAAGATTGAAAATCAACAAACAAGAGCTTATCAGTGTTCAGGATCTTATGTAAGAATTACTGACACAATGGGGACTATTATACCACAGATCGAAGCATAAGCAGAAATATGTTTGCGTCTCTGTGTGTGTGCGTGTGCGAACAGGCACACACACACACACACACACACACGTATATTCATATAGTTATAGCCAAAGATTCAGTAGGACAGCATGTCCCCCTTTCATTAAACTTTTATAAAAAGTAAAATTGCAAATGGTCATTTATTTTCAAATTTTCTTCAAGAACAGCATAAACTTATATAGAAAGTTTCTTAATAAAACACTAAAATATATCACGTTAAAAAGTGCACAATTTCAAGAGAGAAAAACAGCAAAAATATGCCATTTTGACTGTCATAGATTTTAATTCATAAAATACCCCATTTAAAAACAGTAAATCAAATAATCTCAAAATCAACTAATTTTTACTTGTGATTTTTAAGATCCTTTCCCTTTAATATTTTTAAAACACATTAAATTTTGGACATACGAACCCCCGTATATATATATATATATATATATATATATATATATATATGTGTGTGTGTGTGTGTGTGTGTGTGTGTGTGTGTGTGTGTGTGTATAATGGAAAAGGTGACTTACCGGTGAATATGGTCACGATGGTTGGATGGTGCAAAATGCAGGAAGGTAAGTCAGCGAAATAACAAATGCAAAGTGCTCAATACGTTAGTAGAGAAAATTTATTACAATATAGGTACAAGTGATAACCTACTCGAGTTTCACCATAAGGATATTCAGGGTTAAATCCACTGAATTAATCGAGATACGCGAAGGACACACACGTTTAGTCGACTGCAAATAATCAGTATCTCGATTAATTCAGTGGATTTAACCCTGAAGATCCTTATGGTGAAACACGAGTAGGTTATCACTTGTACCTATATTATAATATATATATCTCTATATATATGTATATAATACACACACACACACACACACACATATATATATATATATATATATATATATATATATATATATATATATATATATTGAAGAAAATGATGAAATATGAGTGAATGAAAATGAATTTATTGCTGTCCGTTGTCGACACATTTCGATCGGTTTGATTATATGTATAGAAATTCATTTGAAATTATTTTAAGATAAAATATAATGAATATATACCGAACATGCCTCTCCGATCATCATCATAATAAAAAGATAGAATATTGGTATTGTCAATTTCTTATTTAACAAGTGATACGAGAAAAGAAAAACGAAATTTAAAAAAAAATCTCAGCGTTTCAGTTGTTTGAAAGTCTTATTACTTTTTATTAATTTTCCTCAACACACAGACACACACATACACACACACACACACACACACACACACACACACTATATATATATATATATATATACATATATATATGAGGTGTGTCATAAAAGTATCGAGATCAAAGCTAGCTGTATTTTCCAAGATAGACATGAACAATAAATGTAACGTTAATTTTTTTCAGAATACAACTTGAGTCAAAAAGTACAGATTTTAAAGCTGTATTTACCGAGATAGAAATTATAAATGAATGTAACGTCAATTTTTCAGAATACTAGATGCGTCAAAAAGTACCGAAAATCTCGATACTTTTTGACACACCTTGTTATATAAGGGTTTGATAGAATTTTTATTTTAGGATATTATTTTTTAAAATCTCTCCCTTTGCACTATCCCTGTAAGGACATGATTATAATCTTCCCCAGTTCCGATTTGTTAATAATGGTACTTTCATAAAAATATTAATATCCTCGCAATCACGTTTGGTATATTCCAAACATGGTGAATATTAGAAGATTGTTTGAAATTATTTCATAGAGGTACTACCTTAAGGATGTTAACATTTTCTTAAAACACCCTGTATATGTATATAGATAAAAATAGACAGTTTGAAAGACAAGGGAAAATAGAAAGAAAATATGACATGATGTAGAGTGATAGTTAAAATTCCATGTCCCGCAGTCAATAAATTTGGGGAATAACTTCGATCCTTATCCGTTACCTAAATCCTGGGAGGATAGCAAACACAAAGTATAACTGATTAAATACCTATCGATTTTCTCTGAGTTTGCTTGTAGTTTTATTAATTTTTAGTTGAAGAAAACAAGATCTTAGAATTCAACAGAAATATACATGATAAATATTCATGAAACATATTTTTACTTAGCAAATTTAAAACATTACAACAAAATGATGAAAAAATATATTATTTATATTTCAATCATCCGAAAGTTTAAATTATATATCTCGTGTTTATTGGTATAAAAAGAAGGAGATAAAGTCTTCTTAAGTCTCGAGGACCTTTCTCGGTATTCTCCCAGATGCAAGCATTGGCGTCTTTAAAATATTCTCAGTCATTCTTCGATTTTCCAGTATACGTAATGTACACGGAGCAGACCTGGAAAAATTCCAAGTACCTGATTTTTATGGGTAATTTCAAATTTTTCTTAACTTGAAGATCCCCAATGAATTTATTTTATTAGTTTTTTGTTTTCCTTAACCTTCAGTTGGCATACCTACGGCACAAATCATGTTGACATTCATTTCAACGAGGGTCATTCATAATTGTACACACACACACACACACACACACACATCTTATATATATATATAAACAAGCCAAATTTGGTTATTGACTTTTACTAATTAAGGGATATAATTAATTAATTAAGCCAAAATCACCCAATTTGTGGAACTGTCAGTATACCAGTACCTGCTGATAATAAAATATTGTCCCCTGCCTGACTTTTTGTTACAGCGATTTACAGCGATACCAGCAGTGAAGTTTAATTTTAGTGAATAAATTTCGCAGTCTAAGCCGATCTGCTCGGAATTTATCGCCTATTCTTGGCCCAATCTTAAAAATATTTATATGACTGGGGAAAAAAAGAAGAAAATAATCTTTCTAAATATGTAATTTGCATGCGTTTTTCTCTATTGAATTGTTTTTTACAGTGAGTTAAAAAAAATGGCTTCGGAGAGCTGATAAGTATGATTTTTTTAAAGACAAAATTTTAACGAAAAATCAAATTCTTTTTTCTCGACTATTTATTTTTCAATCTTCTTTAAGATATTTATATGGTTAGAAAGAGAATAAGATAATCTTTCTGAATATGCAATTTGATTGAGTTTTTATTCATAGAATTATTTTTTACAGCGAGTTAAAAAAATAATATTTTGCTTAGGTCAGACTAGAATATAGTAGTATAATTTTTTCATACTAAATGTTAATATAAAATCAAATCTTATTTATCGCATATTTCTGTTTCTATCTTAAAAATATTTATTTGGTACAAAATAATCTTTCTAAATATGTAATTAGTATGTCTTTTCATACATTGAATTATTTTTACTGCGAATTAAATAACAAATCAAATGAAAATATTTAACGATAACTCAACTTTTTAAAAATTAATTCCCGTCGTTTGTCAATTGTAAACAAAGCCTTTTTTATTTTTCATAATCGCGTTAATTTATTTATATTAATATTAGAAATACAAATAAAATCATGATAATAATGCAGAATAGTGCGCAAGAGATAATACCATTAGATTACTCAATACATTTCACGGAAATACCTGAAAACTCAAATTGTTATCAAATTTATAGTATAGTATACTTTACTATAATAATTTGACATTCGATATCGGCTATGCTTTGAATTAATCATGTTATATTTTTTAAGATTATTTATCGTTTTACATAAATTGGATTATTTTATTTAATTCTTTATTTTTCAAATATTAATTTGAAGTTTAGCAAATCGCGTCATTTATTTTTTATTTAAAAAATATAGTTAATCATTGAATTAAAATTTCTTACTATATCATTATGTGATGTCATTCCCTCAAATCTGACGAAAAGAACATTCCCTGACCTCCTACCAGGCCGGATTAAATTAAGATCTTTTTTACGTGGTGATTTTTATGGGTCATCCTGCGAGGATCGAACTCGCTATTCAGTATTAATATATCTGCAAACAATTGCTAAACTATGGTTTATCTCCTCTACCCCGGGCTTCGCCGGGTAGCCGCTGCTAGTATATATATATATATATA
Source organism: Doryteuthis pealeii (assembly GCA_023376005.1). Taxonomy (NCBI): domain Eukaryota; kingdom Metazoa; phylum Mollusca; class Cephalopoda; order Myopsida; family Loliginidae; genus Doryteuthis; species Doryteuthis pealeii. Next base: position 150,647,337 of record CM042138.1, on the reverse strand, counting down.
TATATATATATATATATATAATATATATATATATATAAGGAAGTTTGGTATGATTTGGTACGTACGTGTCGACTTATAACAAACGAGCGTTCATTCAGATGTGAAATCTCGCATACTACTTAATATGCGTATAACTAAGAAACACACAAAATTTGATTTTTTATTTTATATAATTAAGGGATATAATTCAATAATTAAGAAAATTTTAAAATACCGTATACATACCCCTCCATCCCCACTCTACTCACATCGACAGGAGTTTAGTTTGAACTTACCAGACAGCATACATTACTGTATGAAAAAATACGTATGTTCATTTCTAAAAAAACAAAAACTATCCCAATCCCATCTCCCGTAGGCACAAATCGAGTTTTGGAGTAGCGTTAAGACAGACGAGTTCTAAAATAATAAAAAAACTTTCGACACCACTCGTCGGCACAGGCTGTGAACTTGTATTAAAACAGACCCTTACTGTATAGAAAAAGACGATTTTTGTATTTCTAGAATAGTTGTATTATAAGCATGTTAAGGATTAAAGGTTTTATTTTAACTTCTATGAATTATTTCTCTTATTCTCTCTCTCTTATCCACTCACTACCTGGTGTTAATTTTTTTTTAGCCCTGTCATGGACCGGGTACTTTTGCTTCCATATATATATATATATATATATATATATATATATATATATATATATATATATAATACTCATTTAATGAATATTGGATATTTCTTAAAATGTTTGCAATAGGAAGCACTGTTTACAGTTACAAGCTTTTCAAGGAAATCAAGTCTGATTGGTCCTTTTATCTTCCAGAAAACATCCAGCATCACCTTTTACCTCCTAACTTTTTTTTATACATCCATTCACTGTATATGACTGGGTCATTAAAAGAAAAACGTTTCTTACCTGACAAAGTTTTATTATGTATAAATAATTCAGCATTTATCCAATTCAGTTCCCATTTAAAAGCTTAGATAACGCTTTCCCCTTTAACTCTTAGGTTGATTTCCTGTTATTTATCACCTCCTCAAATGGGGCAAAACTTTTCTTTATTATATTAAAAAAAATAGTTTTCCATTGGTAACCTCATATTACATAATTACATCGATTATTCTACATGGAAACACAGATTCATATAAAGATAATATATTCAAGACAATAATTCAGGGAAATGATACACCTAATTCCATTTGATAATCAGTTCTCTATTTAATCCGTAAATTCTTATGACACAATTTATATTGGGGAAATTAAGCAAAAGGTTTAAATATTCACAAATAAATATTTTTTCATCGCAGTTGGTGATATACGGGGTCTTTCAGGAAAATGTATATCATTTCTTAATCTAATCCAACAACTTGGATAATTCTTGTTTAAATGCTATCAAATCATGTGTAACATGTATGGAAACAACTAAAAATTTAATCTTTAATGTTTTGTTCTTTTCCTTTCATTTCCTTCCTTTTTGTATATAAACATGTCATTCACTTGAATATAATAGGTGTTTTGTGTATTAGTGTATGCTCCAATGAAAGACGGATTAAGTTGCATTTATAGGGGATTCTATAAAAATGCACCAATTGCGATGCAGATTTAGAGATGGCATAAAACGTTCAAATAGGAAGGCAGACTGAGAAGGACAGAAGCATCTCAACGACAACTATTAGAGATGGGGGAGCGGGTTCTAAAATTCCACATAACTTTGAATTATCCATTCAAATTCTTTATGAATAAATCGAATTTTGCTCAAGATTAAACCCGTTTAGTTTCATTTACATAGACTATTTAGTTTATCAGATGTTTACGTCTCAGATCATTTCAATATTTTAAGAACATTCTGTGTTTTAAAATTTAAAAAAAAAATGTTAATCATGTTTATTTTTTCCTAATTGTTAAACATTTTTAACACTTTTAGACCAGATAGTAAAAATCAAAGAAAGCAAAAAACTGGGAATATACACGTACCTTGCTAGAGAACTGAAAACGTTGTGAAAAATGAAGGTGATAGTGATTCCAATCGTACTTTGAGCTCTTGGATAAGTCTCCAAGAACATTGCAAAAATATTGGGTGATCAGAGGAAGTATTGAGATCATCCATTGCAAAACATTGTTAAAATCGGCTAGGATACTTAGAAGAATCCTGTAGTTCTGGGGTGACTTGCTGTCACTTAAACCATAATAAAATACCACTTATCTTTGAAAAACTCAGAAAGAGTAAAATAATTAAGCTGTTAACTCTGCTTTGTAAATATATTTCAATTAACAAAACATCATTCGAAATCTCAATTAGAGTAGCAAAACTAAATACACTATTCGTTCCTAAAATACTTTACCCCACTTTGGCCCTATCTTGGGCTAGACGGGCGGTCGGAGAAGCCCCCTTCTATCAATCGGCTGGCAACGTCAAGCCCCAGCATGATTATATATGATTTTCCCAACCCTATTGCCCTTATGTCAAGCCTCAACCCATTTTTATCATATGGGTGCTAGAAAGCGGTGACTGAGTGTCTACATGTCCTGGTAATGACGTTAAACTCTATCTGATGGTGAGGTTCCAGTTTTGGAGGTTTGGGGAATGTGGAGCAACCGTTCATCACCAATTCTCCCTGGTCCACTCTGACCCGGAGTGGTAGTACCTGTTATGGTCCCATCTATGTGTTAAATAGAAAAACAGGAGTTGATAAACAAAATTGTATTATCCATTAAAAATGGAATTATTTCAAAACTTGGTCGGCATTTAACATTTTTTGAATACCAAATTACCAATAGAAGTATTCGGCATAAAATAACCCAAGGGGTTGACATGCCGTAAAACCCAACCAACCAACCAAACCAAACCAAACTTAAAATACTTATTAAAAATCAGTTACCCTTTTCTGAAAAATCAGAATAATGTCAAGTTTAAGCGACTAATGGAAATCTTATTCTGACCTCCATCATTATATAACGAACAGTGTTTGAAAGCTGAAATGTGTTTGACACTCCTATAATAAACAAATCATTGACGGTTAACTTTTGGTCAAAGTAACAGCAATGTTTGGTTAGGTTGACACATGTCAACTTTTAATGTCTAAGAATCGGTGAAAAGGCAAAAGCATCAAGAAGGTTCGATCTAAGAATCCTTCTCATAGAAACCATTGCTTCTTGTAGTACACTTTGATCTCTTTCCAGTCAACAATCCTGGATTTTCCTTAGAGATGAACATCTGCCTTTGATTTACCTGATGGATAAAAGTGATGACACCAGGGAGATGGTTCTGGCTATATGCCCCTTGGACACTTCAAGTCACTGATCATAGAGCTAAATCGAAGTCTTCATAGAATTCTTTGTTATTTGGAATTGTACAAAAAGAGGTAATAGGGTTGTGGACATTGGGTGACCTTTTCTTTAGAGGTTCTTCAAAGGTCATTTTCTGGTTTCAGCCAACCAAATTCGATTCCTATTCAAGATTCGCGCGTAACAACTAGTATCTGTGATTTTGAAAGTCAACTTTATTACTGAAATTCTATTAAAGATTTCTGAATAGATTTGTAGAGGTACGTGGTTTAATGGTTATTTTCATAGGAAATGGACACAGCGAGACGAGTTCAAATCCTGGAGGTAACTCTGCATTTCTCATAGTCTTAATACCCTCGGGAAAAGTACGAATACAACTATTCTTCCTTCAGCTATTGGTAAATAGTAGGACAGAATGGGCTCTTTAACCTTGGTAAGGCAATTGGTCTAGAGAAGGAAAACTCTCTTCTCGTTAGTAAAAAATACTTTGCTTCCTCCCATTTAACCATTGAAATCTAAATATATTCTATTTGTCTTTCAAGTTTTGACCGCAATACGGTTAGATTCTGTTAACATTTCAAGAGCCTTTAAATACAGAAAGCATTCTTTTTATTAAGGGATTTAAAAATGAAGTATTTTTATTTCATGTTAATAATGTTACCAGACAGTAAATAGACTTAAAAATATTTCCACAACATTTAATAATAAAAGGTAATGTCAGTGTATCAATGTGCCACATTTTTCAACGTAACCCCTAGAGGCCATAACCCAAATATACTGCAATTTTGAAATCAGGCCAACTCCGTTAGTAGATTTAAAAAATCAGGGCCGAATCTGACGCCGCTATCCTGAGATTTTCGGTCCCAAGTTTTGATTACTGCAATTGTTTTCGGGGATTTTTAATGTAATTCTTTGAGACGAATTTTTTGTATAACAAACTTTATAAATTGGAAATACATTTTGGAAAATCAATAAAGAACCCTCCATAGGGTCCAGCCTACTTTCCGCCAGATAGGAAATCTTTTAAGCTGGTAAATATATATATTCATTTAATATGATATATGTATATATATATATATATATATATATATATATATATATATTTACCAACTCCTCCGCACGAGCAGGATTCGACACAAGGTCAATTTCTTAAGCGGAGTTCAACAGGTTTGCATTCAGAGTTTTCCTTCTCCTAGACTGGTTACCTAGCCATGGTTAAAGAACCCAGTCTGCGCTGCTATTTACCCATAGCTAGATTAGAGTAGGATTCATACCTTTTCCAAGGGTATTAGCGCTAAGTGAAATGCAATTACCACGTCCAGGATTTGAACTCGGGGCGACGAGTCTATTTCCCATGACTTTAACCATTACACCACGCGCTTCCTTTTAGTATGATATATAAAATTAAGGCTACTTAAATGTTTTACAAAACTTTGGTACGTGGTAGTTTGCGACACTTATAAGACGACACCTCATTGTTGGCGTTTTGGTTATTATTTTAGCAATAAGCATAGACCATATCGTTCCACGGAATAAAATAAAGACTATTGTACAAATGATAAAATAAATCTAAATTAAATCTATACACAGTCTGCAAACGATATCGTTTCAGAACCGTCCTATTTTCCCAATTAGATTTCCGTCAATATTTGCCATAGAGAGAGAACACAATAACATTGAACCGTTGAAAAATTAGCCAGATCTTTCTTGAGTTCGAGAAAAAATTATCCAATCAAGTAGGGACACGAAATATAAATTTGGGACTCTAGGCTGTCAGTAATAGGTAGAAGTGTGGAGTTGAAATTGATACCAAACATTTATAATTGGAGTTGAGGTTTCTTAGTGAACCAACCCGGAATAATGAACTACGCGACCGTAAAGGAGTATGTTGAATGAAAGGTTAATGATGCGTGCAAATATTTACCAACTCAAAATTGGAAATGATTGAAAAAATCACATAGAATTGAACAATTTCCGATTCTCCTTATAATACAAATGGAAATGCGTATACATATTAAAACTTGTGTAAACATGTTGAACTTAGAAGACGACAAAAAAAGAAAAAGCAAAGAATAAACAAAAGACAAAAACAAACAAAAATCCCCCCCCAAAAAACAAACAAAAAAAACAAGCAAACATGTAATACATAAAAACGAATATTTGACAAATTGATCAGAGTAGAGGTAGGTATTTTCCCACGGGTAGGATTCGGCATCCAGGGAGAATCGAACACGATATTCAGTAATAACAGATCTGCGAGACTATCCTTTCTAACCCTTACAGCCTGATGGGACGCCCGTTTCCTTACCAACCCGTTCGTAGGATCTGACACAAGCTCACTAGTATGGAGCATCCAGCGAGGATCGAACTCACTATTCAGTAGTAATGGATCTGTGAGACGTCTTGACAAAAGACAAAAACAAACAAAAAATAAAAAACCAAAAAAAACAAGCAAACATGTAATACATAAAAACGACAAAAAAAAAATTGACAAATTGAGCAGGGTAGAGGTAGGTATTTTCCCAACCCGTTCACCACGGTTAGAATTGGGAATCCAGGGAGAATCGAACGCGATATTCAGTAATAACAGATCTGCGAGACCACCCTTAGTAACCCTTACAGCATGATGGGACTCCCTTTTCCTTACCAACCCGTTCACCATGGGTAGGATCTGACACAAGCTCGCTAGTATGGAGCATCCAGCGAGGATCGAACTCACTAATGGATCTGTGAGATGTCTTGCTAACCATTACACCACGATGAGTCGCCTTTTATTTACCAGACCCATTTGATATGGGTAGGATGTGACACAAGGTTGCAAGTATGGATTATCAAGCGAAAAGTGAACTCACTAATCAGTAGTGATGGATATGCGAGACTATCCCTGATAACCATTCCACCACGATGAGACGCCCTTTTTTGCCTGACTCGTTTGCCACGTGTCAGATGAACACAATATTACGAATACGAAACATCCAGTGAGGATAGCGCCTTAAATTTAATATCTATCTCTCTCTCTCTCTCTCTCTCTCTATCTCTTTCTCTCTCTCTCTCTCTATATATATATATATATACATATATATATATATATATATATATATATATAGAGAGAGAGATGAATTAAATTTTGCGGCTTCCAAACACATACACTTCAAAATATAATGTGTGTGTGTGTATAGGGCAAAATGTGGACAAAAGAACAACTCTGACGAGTAGATGTACGAGATATATTTCGTTGTGCATTGAGCATGGGATCTTCAGTCGTTTATTTGAACATTAGTGTATCATACATGTGTTTAATGGAAGAGAAAGGGTGAGAGGTGAATTTGGTGATGAAGTCAGGAGGATGGGATAGTGCTTGTGAGAATTTGACTGGTCAGAAAAAATCTTTCACTCTCTCTTATATGAAACACATGCATGATGCTCTAATGTTCAAATAAATGAATGAAGAAGCCGTGCTCAATGCACAGCGAAATATATCACCTACATCAAATGGTCTGAGTTGTTCCTTTGTCCATATTTTTCCCTCTATTCTTTACCACATTCTGTCGGATTTACTTCAATCCTCTATATATATATATATATATATATATATATATATATATATGTGTGTGTGTGTGTGTGTGTGTGTGTGTGTGTGTGTGTGTGTGTGTGTGTGTGTAAGTTGAAAATGGAAGCGAATCCAAAGATATATTGAAAAGAAAAATAAAGGAAAGAAAGTGTTGAATGGATAAAATAGAATTTATTTTATTTTATTTTACTGACACGTATTTCGGCCAGGAGTTTATCTAAGTATATATGTATTCTATCTATTATTATTTTAAATATAAAATAAAATAACAATAATAGAAAAAATACAGAAATGTTTTGTACACAAAGAAATAGCGACCTTCGTCAGAATAAATACTTATTATTTTAAATGAAATCGGTTGAAATACGGAGAATTTCCGAGTCTTTCAAAAATTTTTTTTGAAATCTCATGAAGAAAGTGTTATATATACATATATATATATATATATATATATATATATATATATATATATATATATTAATGTTAGAAAATGAAATACGTATATGAAATAATAATAAAATATAACATATGAAATACGTCATAACTTTGTTATCTTTTCGTTCTCCGCCTATTCACCTTCGTGCATACGTCATCATATGATCTTCACCTTCCATTTGCACATGCATTGATCACGTCATTGACTTTCGTAAACAAACGCACATATAAAAATTAACGGTTAATAACATATTAACACATTCACTATACACTTACCATCTTTCATTTTGTCCCTCACATAAACACTACTTAACAGTGTCCTGAAGATGGTACAAGATACCGAAATGCTTAAGTATTGACACAAAAAAAAATTGTTTCCCTGATCATAACATCCTGTGTTTGTTATATTTTTTAAAATATTTTTCTTCTCATATTGTAGGATTCCTCACCGTATTTCCATATATATATATATATATATATATATATATATATATATATATATATATATGAAAGCCTTAATTCATCATAATAAATTTATTTCGACTATTTCACCTTTCCAAATCGGATTTCATAACGGACAAGTATAACATATTAGATTTATTTAAGTATGCTTACTTTTAAACATATTTAAATAGACCAAATATGTTATTCTTTTATCAATGTTATTAATGAGGTAGTGAATCATCTGATTTGAAAATTAGATAGAATTAAAGAGACTTTCGGGTAAAAAAAGCTTTCGGGTTTATAATTTATTCAGTGATTAACATTTATTTAACGACGATTTATTTTCTTATCTATTTCCTGCACATACCGGGAATTTCGAATATCGATTAGCAAGACTGTTTAATTGATTTTAACGCCACGTTAACCTGTCCATTAGCGGTTAATTAAATCACTTTCCATTCATTGTACCTTTTTATATTTACCTTCTTTTTGTAATCGCTCTGAGTTTTGCTATTTTGCACAGGGTCCTATCAAATACGAATTTTTTTGAAAATGGATTTATTTGACGCATAGATGGGAGGTAGTAATACTCCGGGTCAGTGGTTAATTAAATCCCGTTCTGTTGATCGTACCTTCGTATTTATATTCGGTAATGAAGGACTATTTGCTCGTAAATTCCTACCATAAAATAAACTGAACCCCCAGTTTATGTCCGTTTTTGTATTAAATGTTTTATTTTTCTTGCACCCGTTATGTTCCAATGCAAAATATATTTTCTTTATTTTAATATTCATTTCAATGTGTATATTCTAAAAGCTTTTATTTTGTGAGAATGGTTAGTTTTAAAGTGGGGGCTCGTTTTACAATTTAGGCATAAATTGGATCCTCCTTTTATGACCGTAATTTTGTTTTTTCGTCGACGATGATTAAAATCTGACGTTTTTATCTAAAAAGAGTGCCAAAGCCAAAAAGAAAAGAAATAACAACAACAAAAGGTAATCTCAACTTTTTACTCGTAAATTCCTGCCATAAAATTATTGGGCATTTTATGGTAGGAATTTACGAGTAAAAAGTTGAGTGTAAAAACGAACCCCCACATTAAAAAAAGCATTCTCACAAAATAAAAGCTTTTAAATATACACATTGAAGTGAATATTAAAATAAATAAAGGAAATATATTTAGTATCGTAACATAACGGGTGCAAGAAAAATAAAACATGTATTGCAAAAACATGAACATAAAATGGGGGTTCAGTTTATTTTATGGTAGGAATTTACGAGCAAATAGTCCTTTATTACCTTATATTCTTTGTGTAGCCATTTCTTAAGTGGTTTTTGCTATTTTAGACAGGATCCTATTGAATACTGAACTCTTTTCAAAATGTATATATTTGATTCATAGAAGGGAGGTAGTACCACTCCGGGTCAGGGTGAACCTAGGAGTAATCGCAATGAAAGGGTACTCCACACTCTCAAGATTATTAGATGATTTTTAGTGTCAGAAAACCTGTTTCTCGCTTTTCTTTTTGGTGGTGAGGGGACTACCTATTTGCAAAGGAAACCGTGTATTCTAGGCACCGCTGAAAGGGAGTCATTTATCAAGACAGGTAATCTTTTCGGATAAAAATAGCCTAACACCGTTTTTTTATGCTTCAAAATTGCTTCCCATTTGCCTTGTGTCAGACTTAGTGAAGCGTGGTACAAAAAGTAGATGTGAAGATGTGCCTTTTCCAAATATTGATTTCCTTTCAGTCATGAGCTTGACGTCTACATAAAACACCCACTTTAAGATTTGGTGTAAGAAAAGGAAGGAATACAAACGTTAAGGAACATGAGGCATTGCAAAAATCAATAATAAAAAAAAATGTATACACCATGTTTTAAGGCCTTTCGCAAATTGATGACAATTTTTTGACAGTGCACCTGCGTTTCTACTGGCCAGCACACACACACACACACACACACACACACACATATATATATATGTTGAAAAAATAAATAAAAGAAAGAAATAGAATATTTTAATAAATTTTACTTACACGTGTTTCGGTCAAGAGTTTATCCATGTGTACATGATTCAAACTATTATTATTTTTAAATAAGCAAATAAAATGAAATAATAATAATAGAAAAAATGTAGAAATGTTCCGCACACAAAGAAAATTCGACCTTCATCAGAGTAAATCCTTATTTTAAATGAAATTCGTTGGAAAAAGCGAGAATTTCTTTCTTTTTTTTTTGAGTAAATCCTAATTTGAAATGAAATTCGTTGGAAAAAGCGGAGAATTTTTGAAATGTTCGAAAAAGAACTTTTAAAAAAAATTCACGTTCAGACGCGGCCGAGAAAGACGGTTAATGACGTCATATCGCATTCGAATTTTCTTTGTGTGCGGAACATTTCTACATTTTTTCTATTATTATTATTTCATTTAGCGCTATGTGAAATGCCATCAGCTTCGTCTAGGAATTGAAATCGAATCGACGAGCCCATTTCATATATATATATATATATATATATATATATATATATATATATATATATATATATATATATATCCTACAAACGGCTACACGGCGTCACATTGGTAGAGGAAAAACGTAGCAAGCTTGTCTAACATATCTTTTTTTAAAAAGTGTGTTCAATCTTCGCTGGATGTCTCATAAAAGTCACCACGAAAAAAGACCTTCTTTTAATTCCACCAGAATTTGTTCTCGTTTGGGTAGAAGGAATGACATCACATATAAGAATATAGTGAGAAATTTTAATTTAATAATTTACAATTTTTCAAAAATTAGATACGTATGAGGTTAAAGGTTAAATCAATATTATATTTCAAACTGAAAACACTACAATAAATCAAATGAATAAATGAATAAATAAATGGTATAAATAAATTAAAACGACCAGTTTTAGATTTTAAATTTAATTTTCATATCACGTCAAACTCAAAAATAAATATTACAAAACATTATTTAAAACAGCAGCCGATCGAATATCAAATGATTATTGTATATCATTTTTTGAATTAAAAAGTACACAGGAAATTAAAAATATTGCCTCCTCTTTGAGATATTAAATGCCGAAAAAATGAAACTTGTTTTTTTTTCATAGCTTTGAATTTGTTTAAAAGGTGAATATCAAAATACAGTATTAATTTTATGTATGGATGTTCAAAAGTAAACTAAGTAATTGCTTCTTGAGGCATCCATAAAAAATGTAATATTATAAAAAATCAGAACAATGAACGATTGTTTACCCCAAATAATTGTTCAATGAAATATTTACTACAAATTTCAATGAGAAAAGACGTGGATTCAATTAATATTTAATTAGTGAATTTTGCTCTTTTAATTTGTAACTAATTTCTAGCGATATTTTTCTATATGTGTTAAGTGTATGTCTATACATTACGAATCATATCTGTTCAATTTTAATGTTTAATGTCAACTCTTCCCCTCTCTCTCTCTCAGAAACACACACACACACACATAAATACACACACACACACACAAAGACACACAAAGACAACACAGACACAGACACACACACATATATATATATATATATATATATATATATATATATATATATATATATAAAGTGTGTATACATTACGCATTATAATTGTCCGTGGGCATAGAAAAAATATTTATATCAATTTTCCACCAGTGAAAGTTAATTTGGTTCGAAGAATAAGATAAGTAAATCGATAATGAAGTAATGAAAGAAATAATAGAAAATGATTCAACAATAACACATTATATAATCATGGTTTGTTTTACTGTCTTATGTAAATATATGTGTTTTTCTTTTTTTTTTGTGGTGGCGTTCTGTCTAATGGAAGAAACCATTGAAGTAGTTAAAACGAATTTTAAAAGCGCCAGAATAGTTTCATTTTAATTTCTTGCTTAATTAATTGTAAATATAACGTCTATTCACTTCACCCTAGACTATTATATCATAATTAGATGACGTGTATTTTCCTAGAGAGCGTGGGTGAGTCAAACCACTCGCACATAAGTCTTTCGGTAGGCAAATTAATTATCAGAAAACATTATGCTTCCAGAATCACACTTGATAATATATATATATATATATATATATATATATATATATATATATATATATATATATATATGTATATATATGTTGATTGCCACTTCTCCACAGAATAAGGCCATTTCTACAAGTAATTTGGTTGTGAGCACACAGATAACCCAGGAGTCTATCTTTGCTTTTACGTGCTCTGTCACACATGAGCCCCCTCCCCGGCTTCCCCCGGTATGCGACCGTACGTGACTGAGAATCCCAGCCCTCTTCAGGCAGGCCCTGCCACACATGTCACATATATGGTCATGCTTAAATGTCTTAAATGTGTCTAGGACGTGCGTCATGTGCCGATTACGTAAGCACGTTTCCGGATGGTGTGCCCGAGCTGCCTTACCTCAAACCCCCTTATAGCCATCATGAACAAGTCTCCTCCAAACCACACGATTCGTAGCTATCCTCTAAGTATTAGAGAAAGTTGAATGTTTCGATTTGTATATTAAACCATCATCACAACATTGTTAACATGTGATGCGGTAGCATCTGAATAATATTCAGTATTTTGTAGGTAGAATATAAAGGTTTGAATTATACTGATTAAAAATGGATATATTTTATTCTAAAATGAAAGAATTAATTATAAAACAAGGAGAGTTATTATTAATCGATACATGTTTTCGTTTATATTGTTATTCAATTCGCTGTAAAAAATGATTCAATTCATACGTTTCACTAACCTAATCAGTTTATATCAGAAATATAATTTTTAAACGTATATAATGACAGAGCGTAATACTATAAGATGTTTAGTACATGATACAGTATACATGAGAATAATGTATTTTTGTGAAAAAGATAGCCAAATATATCAGTCTGATTTTCATTACTGCATTTTGTTTTCTCATACATACACATTTATGCAAACACACGCAGAGGCACACATACAAATATGTATTTGCCAGCCCGTCCGTACGAGTAAGATGCGGCACAAGGTCAATTTCTTAAACGTAGTTTAACAAGCTTAAATGCACACTATTTCTTTTCTAGGCTGGTTGCATAAACAATTAAAAAAAAACAATTTGCTCTGCTATTTACCCATATGGAGGGAGAATAGTTGGATGCATACATTTTCCGAATGTAATTAATGCTAAGAGAAATGCAACCAGCCTCGTTCAGGATTTGAACTCAGATCATCAAGTCCATTTTCTACGTCGATAACCATTACACTAGCTGTCCACACACATATATGTATTTCTGTGTCATTGTATATACATGATGTGTTTGTTTGGTTACTTGATTGTCGAGTTGATTTTAACGGCATAGAATATGTCCATGGTTATTTTCTGCCTAGACCGAAAATATGCGAATGAGTGGGAGTATGAGTGTGTGTGGGGCAGTGTTTCTGTTTTTTTTAGGATTGAGTCTATGTGTTTTTGTGTGTGTTTTCATGTGTGTGTGTATGTGTGTGTGTGTGTGCGTGTGTGTGTATGTGTTTCGTTTGGTTTGTTTTGTTTTACGTATATCAACCTCAGTGGGTCATTTAATGCCGATAAAGTTTTGAAATAAATCAATTCTTAATGGATAATACAATTTTTTTTTATAAATACATTTTTCTATTTAACCCATAGATGGCACCCTAAGAGGTACTACCACTCCGGGTCAGAGTGGACCAGGGAGCAATGGTGATGAAGGGGTGCTCCACATTCCCCAAATCTCCCAAACTGGAACCTCACCATCAGATAGAGTTTAAGGTCATTCCCAGGACATGTAGACCCGCAGCCACCGCCTTCTAGCACCCATATGATAAAAAGAGGTTGGGGCTTGCCATAAGGGCAATAGGGTTGGGAAAATCATATAGGTGCTAGGGCTTGACATGACCAGCCGATTGATCGGAGGGGGCCTCTCCGACCGCCCGTCTAGCCCAAGATAGGGTATTGCATGTCATGAACTGCCATCCACCTGGGCTCTATCCTTAAGCATCACGGGTCTCCACTTACGGCCAACAAGTGGCCCCATTGGGGGAGTCTTACCCCTCTGCAGAGGTGCAGTCGGTGCATTCTAACGCCCCAGCTGACAGGGCGGGTGTGTATGTGAGTTTCTATATGTTTTAGGAGTGTATGTCTGTATTATATCAGCTGACTAAATTTTGGATAATTTCAAACAGAAAACATCACCCATTACTGAAAAGCGGAACCACAAGAAACACTTTTATGAGTTCAGAAATGATTTAGCGTAATTGCAATAAAATTATTCCCGATGCTGGAGTCGGAAAGTAGAGGTCATCACCTAAAATTATTAGGTTCAATAAACACAAGGGCAGATAACTCCGATGTGGTTTGCTGTAGAGAAGTGTTTATCGACAATTACTCATTGAATGATGTTTTCTCTTCATTGCTAATTTAATGTGATCCCAATCTGCCAATCGCACCCCTGGGGCCAAATTGTTTGGGCCAAATTTCAACTGAACCCATCCAGGCATTTAATCCCTTACCATCCTTCTCCCACACGAAGTATTTTAAAGATAGTCTCATATGTCTTTATGTGTAAACAAATCTAATACTATAAGAAAACTTGTTACACACACATACACACATACACACAGACACATACTTATATATATATATGTAAAAATGGAAATTGGAAATGAATCCGACAATATGAGGAAGAATGAATAAATAAAAGAAAGAATATAATGGATAATAAAAAATGAATTTAATCAATATCACTTACATATGTATATATATATATATATATTATATATATATATATATATATGTATGTGTGTATGTGTGTGTGTGTGTGTGTGTGTGTGCAAGTGAATGCACCATTAAATATCATGTAGATATTGTTCTAAAGATAAACATATTTACACTGCCGCACTCAAGCATTGTCATAAACACATACAAACTTCTGAGTGAGTGTGTGTGTATTTGTGAAGGTTATATTTTATCGATATGTATTATCCTATGTTTCATATACATACTTCCATGGGCACATATCTAATATAGATGAAATTCTTATATATATGCATTACACACATATAAATACTATATATATATATATATATATATATATATATATATATAATATATACATATTTATGTATATATATATAGATACACACACACCCACGTATATATATAAAGTTTTGTTATGGGTTCACCGGGTAAAAATATCTTATAAATAAGAAGGTCCGCAAAATGGATTATGTTTTTAAATAATTTTTTTATTTTACATTAATGACACGTGTTTCATATTTTCTAATATCTTCTTCAGGCTTTGATTTACCACATTCTGTGTCCGTATATAATATAACTATGCATATATACTCATCATTTCTCCCGTCCTTCCTGTTTCGTGGCAGTCGCAGGGATAGTTTCTGTCTAACATCTATGTGTTCGTGTGAAGTTTAGTTGTTTTTAGTTAAATTGGCATGCTTTTTTATTATCTTATTTTTATCGTTTTTGAAAATTTTAATCAACAGGTGTGGATGTGTGCATGTGGGATAAAACAATTTCCTGCCTGTGTATATGTTCACTTAGTTAGATTTTTTTATATTTGATTGGTGGTGTGTGTTTGCTTTTAGCCGTATTTCTATTGCATTTGTGTGTATGTCTATGTGTGTGTCTACATGTGTGTGTGCCTCTGTTTATGGCTGTGTTTGGGTGTTGTGTTTTGGAGCGATTCTTTTGCATGCATGCACATATGCACATCCATCACATAGTCTGCATATTCTATTATCTAGATCATATATCTGTGTGTAGTAAAGTTAATGTTTTGTGAGTGCTTAATTTCGATTTATTTATGGTTTATATTTGTCTATCATTTTTTTCTTTAATTAGGAGAAGAGTATAGTCATTGGTTTGATATATCGACATCACTTTAAAATCACCTTGACTACATTCAAAGAGATGGTTTGAAGGTGTCTGTTGATAGCTAGAATAATGTTGCTCTTGTATAGTTAAATCCGTTTATTTAATGATAATGTGAACCTGATGTCATTTCTTTTGCATTTTGTGTAATCTATTACGTAAATTACATTCTTTGAGGTGCAGTCAAGGTCTGTATTTATTGTGAATATCGTGTGTTTTTTTAGTCTAAGGTGTTCCCTCTATAATTACGTTGCATACTCCACATCTTTAGGGTTTTTTTTTTTGCATTTTAAGACACCCCCTGTGTAGTGTGTTCTGCAAATTTGGACGAGATTAGTATTTGTTTGAGGTTTTTAGTTGTCTTTTGTTCTTAATTATTTTGTTGTATTAATATGTTTTTTTGTCATGTTTTTTGAGTTGGTGTAGTATATCTGTAAAAAGTTCTGAGTTGTTTTTGTTATGTGTTGAGACATATTCTAGGTGTTTTTCAATGTTCTGTTTTTATGGTTTTCATAGTTGTTCTAGTGGTATTTTTACTGATAAATCGAATCCCTGGTTGATAAGTGTTGTGGGGTAGCCTCCTTAGAGGAGAGTTTTGTGTAGCACTTTTAGGCGGATTTTTTGGAAGTTTTCGTCTCTGATTATGGAGCCAATTCTACGTACAAGAGCGTAAGTGATGGATTGTATGCAGTTTTCCGGGGGGGGGGGGCTTTTAAATGTAGATGGTTG
The DNA here is from genome assembly GCA_023376005.1 of Doryteuthis pealeii. Lineage (NCBI taxonomy): Eukaryota > Metazoa > Mollusca > Cephalopoda > Myopsida > Loliginidae > Doryteuthis > Doryteuthis pealeii. The sequence goes on along the minus strand of CM042138.1, from coordinate 150,630,960 downwards.
GTTGTGGATTTGTGGTAAATGTCTCTGATAATTTGGCCACTTAATTTTCCAATGATTATGTCTAAAATCGTAGTTCTCTAAAATTGTGGTCCATGGTGAATTTCATTTTGGGGTTTAGGTTTTGTGGTATGTTGTGCATTTCATTGATATACCCCCATGAGCATTTCCAGAATATGAAACAGTCATCTTGATATCTCTTCCATGATCTAACAAAATTTATCTGGTATTGTTACCATATTATTGTCCTATATTCTCATAGAGGTCTTCTTCTAAAAATGATAGGGTTACGGTAGCGTAGGTCGGCGACATCGTTGTTCCCATAGCAGTTCCTAGTATTTGGATGTAGTTTATGTTGTCCAATTGGAAAGATTTATTATTTTGTATATTATATATATATATATATATATATATATATATATATATGTCTTAGCGGGTAACCCCAAAAGTACGGTCTATGAAGCACTCGTAACGCGGGGAAAAACTGTTCGTGCTGCTGTTGGCAACATTTCTGATGAAACTCCCGATTAACGGTTTTTGAACACAAAAAGCATTAAGAAATTGAAGTTCATCTCAAAGTAACGGAATTCTTTTGCCATTCGGGCATGGATGTCAAGAACGACCGCAAGTGCCAAATGAAGGATGCAATATTAATGGGGTTCAACGCTTCCTTTACGACTTGCTAGCGAGTTGATATGACATACAAAAACTGCGACAGCACATACAAAAAGGAATCGACCGAAATAGTGATTATCTAGAAAAATAGTTACATGTTCAAACTTTAAAATTGTGTAAAGATCATTAACAATAAACAATGAAAATTTCTGTGATTTCTAAATATTTTGGGGGCCTCAGTTTTGGGATTCCGCTTGGGTTTGCTGAGGGTTAAATATCTTTAAAACTGACGCGCGACAGAATTTACTGACGATAGAAACCGTAATAACTGTTATCAGTAAGAACTTTGTTCCCAAATTAACTTCCAAATTGAATTTCTTTAGTGAATGAGTAGTAGTAAGAGGAGGGTGAGCTGTCAAAGTAGTTTTACTGATGAGTAGAGAGACCTTTGAATTCAGAGTTTTCTTTCTCCTAAACCGATTGTAATACATAAGTTAAAGAGTCCCATCTGAACGACACACCTCATAGAAAGAGGGATTATAGTTGCATTCGTGTATTCCATGTGAAAGGTCAACAGTCACGTCAAGAAATTGAACTCGTCTCGCCGTGTCGATTTTCAACGACGGTAACCATTACACCACATTGCCTTTTTGCCGTGACTTAAAATAATGCAACCAGGATTCAGCAATTTGTCTTTAGAAAAAGGTGGATCAATTTTTAGCGTGATGAAAACACACGTGTCTCATATTCAGGGGCTTAACGTGATTAAACGAGGACACGGCACGTTGGCGATCTCGTGACGTGGCGAATTCACGTCACCGATCACGTGACCAAGAAAAGATACGCTGCAGATCACGAGACTAATTAAGTACGAGTCGTGCCGAAGTGGCTTTGACCATGAAAGCTCACATAAATCTACCTCCAAGAATACACAAAGGAGAGAAAAGGAGAGAAAAAAGAAGCTTTTATAGACGAGTCATTCTTTTCGTGCGGACAGATTTGTTCAGACGATTAGCGTTAAAGGAAAACTAGTTTCTTGTTCGACCCAGACGATTTAAAATAGGAGGATTTGCCCTTCATTCGACCCAGACGTTTTGAAATAAGGAATCATCGCTTCTTGTTTGACCTCTTATTCGACATCCAATTAAATCAAGGATGCTTTACAAAGGAACGGCGAACCTTTTTTTATTTTTATTTTCACACTACATCACGAGGTAAAAGATATCACCTGATGTTTAAAAGACTTTATATTTTATTTCACTGCGATTGAGAATTATTTCATGTTTAGATGTTAGGGAAGTGCATTCATTGTACATTTCCTCAGAAAGTCTGCATTGCATTAAATGAAAAGAAAATAGTTGAATTCATCAATTTCTAAAAAGTATTAGCGCTATGTGAAATTCAAAACAGCCTCGTTGAGGATTTGAAAAATAAATAAAAAGTAAATGACTCCAGTGTTCAATTCCCACCACTCTTTCCTATTTTGTGACTAAGCTTTTTAATACCAATATATTCACTGTCAGAAAATAACTGTACGATGAAGAAATGAAGAATACATTTCCATATATTTTCCATTAGAGTCATTGAATCCTCAGAAGGAAAACATTTTCAACGGAAGTCGAGCAGGAAAACCACATTGCCAAAAAATCATTTGTTGCATAAAGACTCACTAGACATCCGCTTAAACAGACGGGCTATATATGGGCCAATGAATATCCATAAAGAAAGAAAAAAACAAACTAGTCTAAATATTGTAAACTATTTCCAGGTGACTGATGTAAGTTATCTCTGAATGTTTGAGATGAGGCTTGATGATTAGTATTATCTGCGTTGTTCGGCCTATTGTCCTCATCTTCATTGTTATCCGTACAACGTTTCGGCCGATATGCCCTCCGGACTTCTTCAGGTATTTCTTGTCGGACTCTGGAAACTTCTCGGACTCGGGAAACTTCTTTTCGAACTCGGGAACTTTCTTGTCGTAGTTGGGAGCCATCACAGAACTTTGAACCTAACCCTTTATTCAGTCCGCGGTGGTATCCTGTTCTCATTCCATAGCTGGGGTAGGAGTTGTGTTAATTATTTTTCTATGTTACTGCCGCCGCTCAGGATTGAACCTGGAATCCAAAGATAACTGTCACCTAGAACTGTCTTAACCTAACTACCTTATCCACTAGGCCATGTATCCAATTGATGGCTCCCGACTACGACAAGAAGGTCCCCGACTACGGCAAGAAAATTCCCGAGTTCGAAAAGAAGGTTCCTGAGACCTAGAAGTTTCCAGAGTCCGACAAAAAATGCCTGAAGAAGACCGGAGGGCATATCAGCCGAAACGTTGTACAGATAACAATGAAGATGAGGACAATAGTCCGAATAACGCAGATAATACTAATGTAAGTTACACCTTTAAATTTGGGGAATAAAATCTACCGCTTATTTTGCTCCCTGCTGAAGGAAATATTATTTTTTTTAAACATATCTTGTCTATGTACTGTAGAGTAAATTAAGAATTGAGGGTTGTTTTTAATTGCTTCCGACTAATTTCGACCCATAATCATCGTAGTGGAAAACATTTTAAAAAAGCTGATTTTTTAAATTTCTAAATACAGTTTATAATAGATTTAATATGCAATCATTTAAAATTATTTCATAGTATCCAAGAGTTTTCAACTCACCTTTATATGACTTTTGCTGGCGTAGATACCAGGCACTACGGTCTCCATTTTGGAGATATATTAAACATAGGTAGGTGTGTTTCAAATTATCTATGTGTTTATGTGTCACTCTTAATCTGTCTATCATATTTCAAAGTGATGTTTTAAAAACATTTAACTTAATGTTAAAGCCATTCTGGAAAATTGTTTGGAAACGCGTTCTCCATTTAACTTCCTATGCTTCAATTATATTTGTTAACGATAGAGAATATGTAAATATATCTTCGACAGTTTTATATATATATATATATATATATATAATATATATATATACACCCACACACACATACGCATGCATACACAAACGCTCACACGTCAGCATTAATCAAATGTTACACATTCATGGAACAATGTATTATGTGTGTGACCAGTTACCCGCGTACACAACCTTTATGCTGTCCATAAACACTCTCATACATTCAAATTACCACCACATACATACGCACATCACTTTATCCAATCATACACATCCTATGTCTATTGAATTTTCTGAATTTTTGGGAAATTCTTTCGATTTTCCTTGCATTTGAATCATCTTCACCTGATGATTGCATCGCATGAAACCAATATGGTCGTGAATGTTCCTTTATCACCTAATAAATAGATATGTAAAACCTTTATATATTTATTACATTATATTATATATATATATTATATATATATATATATATATATATATATATATATTCTGCTTTTTCAGTAGAATTTAAGGAAACTCCACTGGGATCTATTCAGCGTGGAAAACATTTGAAAGGAAAAAGTTGTTTAAAAGAGATGCTTACATTTTTCGCACAGGTTCACTTTCAATTTCCATATATTCACGACAAGCACGATAAATATGTTATCTACATTTAGTAACCTTGAGATAATGTCGTTGAGAACACTTTATTTTATACCCGAGTGTATGTTCGTATTTCTTTACCTGTCACGTCTAGTGCTCCCTGCAAGGGAATTTCAGAAGTCATACCTGACAGTTCTTCGTTATGTTGCTGTTTGGCCTTTCCTCTGAGCAGGGTTATATTTCTGCACCATTTGACCCGGGTCACAAGTATGAAAAGAAAATACACACGTCGATCAGAAAAAAAGTGTTCTCTTGAATTATCTCACACACACACACTCAAACAACCACACACACATACATACACACACACGCGCACACACACACACACACACACACACACACACATATATATATATATATATATATATATATATATATATATATATGTATTAGACAAAACGTGACCCGATGGGTCTCCAATTGAGCTCTAGGTAGACAATTGTGATTAGGGAAAAGGGTTTGCAAAGCGAATTAAATTTAAATAGATACGACCGAAGAATTAAAAATAAACATTAAAATCATTTTGGAAGATTTTTAAAAGAGGAATCGTTTGATATAACTTAAATTGAAATACATCTGATTCTTGGAATTTTTTAAAGAGCCACGATGTTGAGAAGCTACAGAGTCGCTACTGCTAAAACTTAACATACAAATAAAGTGAGAAATTAAATGTCCCTTTCACACTAGTCTTCAATCTCCCTCTTTAATCACACAGAGAAACTAACATATAAAACGAGGAGGGAATAAAGATAACTTGAATTGAAAATTACGACTAATTAACACCAATTAAAATTGATTTTTTCAAATATAACTCAATCAATTATTGTTAAAAATACGTTTTATGATATTTTTGAGTATAAAACATGCACTAAAATGGATTTGAAAAGCATCGTGTTTTCTCTGTAAAAATTATCTTGAATCAAAAATGGCTGCCATTGTTTACATGCTTCTTCTCGGAAAAAGAACAAACGGACTTCACTCTCATTCCCTCATCAATTAATGCATGTATTATTCATTTGATATAGGCATTGCCAAAGTTTCCCTAAAATCCGTATTTTACAAAATGAATTCCCCCACCAACACCATTGAAAGAATTTACCAAAAATCACGGATTTTCCGATTTTAATGAAATTTTCAATGTTGATTTATCAATGAATGCATTTTATAATGCATCAGTTATTTTATTTCAAAATTTTCTGATTTTTTTCAGGTCACTTAAATTTGACCCCCCTTAGAGGTATTAAATTTGACCCCCCCCCTAGAGGTATGAATAGAAGAGAAAAAATTGAAGTACCAAAGATCGAAAAGTAAAATTCAAAATAAAGAACTCTTTTTGATAATTATTTAATTTGCTATTTTCTTATAAACGAAAAAAAAATACATCGATAAACGAAAAAAAGTATAGATTGACATTTTTCTGTTTAAAAGGAGGTTTTCTACAAAAATTATTAGATAACGATAATAAACTAAACTAATTATTAAATTAATATTTGTTTTTAGAATCTAAAAATATGAAATTTAAAACTGAAAATTAGGCGATTCATATTTTAAATGAATTTTATATATTAATTTAACATGGCAGCGATACCTAATTAAATCAGAAAGTTTGGAAATAAAATAACTGATGCATTATAAAATTATATTAATCAATACTGAAAATTAAATTAATATCAGATTCCCTGATTTTTTGGTAATTTTTTTTCAAGGTCAAATTTTTGTCTAAGTCGGAAAGTGGTAACATAATGAGCATCAGTAAAAAAAAAAGAAAATTATTATTACATATGTAATTCATTTTAATACATTTTTCCGTCAATTTTGCTCAAATATATCGTAAAATGATCGTAAACGCTGTCTATATAACATTAAATCTGTAATTTACAAAATAGATTTAACCCTCTTATTTGAAAACGAACCCCAAAAATTAGGGAATATTTGGAAATTATCCTTCGTTACACCAATTGACCTATATATATATATATATATTATATATATATATATATATATGTGTGTGTGTGTGTGTGTGTGTGTGTGTGCGTGTGGTGGAGATGTGAGAAACAAAAGAATAAAACCCAGACAAAAGTGTGTAGAAAAACGACTGATGATGCCGAGATCAAAGCCCTAGCGAAATATATCATACGCACTTTTGTTTGAGTTTTGTTCTTTTGTTCCTCACATCTCCACCACATTCTTTCAGATTCATTCAATCCACACACTCACACACACACACACACACACATCTATATATATATATATATATATATATATATATATATATATAGAGAGAGAGAGAGAGAGAGAGAGGGGAGGGGTTAGATAGATAGATTATTCGAATATTATGTTCCTAGTCCTAGTTAGTTTATGAGTTCAATCTATGCAATATTTTAGTAGAGGAAGTCAAGGTTCGTAGATATTTCCTTGCAAACAAAGAGTGGCAGATTGATAAGCCAGAAGGAAATAAACATTCAAACACATATTCACTCTATACATATGAGTTATAGATTGATTGAACAATCGATCGTTACCAAGATAGACAGAGATTTACTTTTATTAAGAAGCAGACACAATTTTCTGAATATTTAATGAAGCTTTGTGATACACACGTTACTAATTGACTTTAAAAAATTAATCATATGTGCAAATTTTGGAATTTAGACGAGAAACACTTACATCGTGCTTACAGATTCTCTAAAAATACATTCTGTCTGGAGAGAATTATTTAAACGAGGCAAAATGCTTCTGGCTGTATTTAAAATTGCTGGAATTTATGCCTCAAAAAGATTTTTTCTTTTATGAATTATCTTAAAATAAACACACATACTTTCACACTCTACTTATAACCTACACACACACACACACACACACACACACACACACACACAGACACACACACACACACACACACATATATATATAATATATATATATATATATATATATATATATATAAATACATATATGTATATATACATATACATTACTTTAGTATACGTCTACCTGTGTGCATGTATATCTGCATGTCTGGTATTGTTTCAGTTAAATAAGGTATAAAACTATATTACTAAAATACAGTTGATCATACTAGTCGTCAGTTAAATATATATATATATATATATATATATATATATATATATATAATATATATATTATATCTTTGTAAGAATTATTTATTAAAACAACACACTAGGATTTTACTGTTTAGTTTTTTTTCAGATCTTGTTGGTGAATGATGTGTCATATCTGTGGTCGGCCGACACACCACACACACACACCAAACGCACACACACAAACACACACACACACACACACACACACACAACAATATATATATATATAATATAATATTATATATATATATATATATATATATTTAAAAATTTGTTTTGGATGAAACAAAGAAATCACAGGGCTCAACCACAAATTTTGAAGAGCTTTATTTATTTGTTGAATTTTTTAAATATAAAAGTTTTTCATAAGCAACTAAGTTTCTTTGAAGAGATTTTGTGTTGTTATGTTTATGGATCGCAAATTACGTCGGTTTATTGCGATCCATAAACATAACAACACAAAATCTCTTCAAAGAAACACCAGGAGCAACCTGACGATGGTGAAATAACCTGAAAACCTGGGTAGTTGCTTATGAAAAACTTTTATATTTAAAAAATTCAACAAATTATATATATATATATATATATATATATATATATATATATATATATATTAAATTTATGACCGACAGCTGATTACCTTCCAGAGGGGTATACTGACTTAAGATTATTTTGTTTTAATAATATACAAAAGGACATACTGTTATTTAGCAACATTCTTACTAACAAACTTTATTGTCACCATCGAGTTCGATCTTTATTATGCGACTGAAAATTGTAAATTTGAGTTACACTAGACTCATTGTAAGTTTGAGTTACACTAGACAAAATATTATAAGTTTATTACTTAAGTAAATAAACTTATAATATTTTGTGGCGAAAATTTCTCAGTCCAACGTTTCAAACTTTTATTAATTTTTCAAAGACATTGTGAGAAACTTGACAAATAATATGAGGGAGTCCTCGTTGTGTATTGGAAAACTTTTGTCACATATAAGTTTTGCTTAGTCGTTTTTAGTTTGGTTGGTTGGTTGTATTTTACGGCATGTTGGGTTATTTTATGCCCAAGACATCTTGTTTTATTGATTCTTGTACGGTATTCAATTTTGTAAACAATTTTGAAACATTTTTATCTAAAGCATAGATGGGAACCTAACACATACTACCACTCCAGGAGTAATGGAAATAAACTGGTAGTCCACATTCCACAGAGTCCAAAATTGGAACCTCACGACTAGATGAAGTTTAACATCCTACCAAGGACACTAAAAATCTCAGACACTGCCTTCTAGCACATATATGATAAAAAGGGGTAGTGGTTTGCCACTAGGGTTGGTAAAATCATATAGGTGCTAGAGTTTGACATGATCTGCCGATTGATCAGAGGAGGCCTCTCCAACCACCCGTCTAGCCTAAATAAGGACCAAAATGGAGATTTGCATGTCATGGACTGCTAATCCTCGATGATTCTATTCTTAAGCATCATGGGTCGCTACCCATGGACAACTGGTGGCCTCATTGGGGGGGGGTTACTCATCTATAGATGTGCATTCGGTTTATTCTACAGTCTCAGCATACAGGGCGCTTAGTTGTTTTTTTTACGGTGCTACTTCGTTAGTGTGCTAGACTCGTAGATCAATTATAACTGTATTGAGAGTTCGATATTCATGTTTAAAGGTCTTTGACAAATATGATATAGAGTTTGTTGAGTAATCTGTCTATTTTATTGTCACGCAAAGACATAGACATTTTGTTGAAAACCACTTTATAACGCCAAGTTGTAAATAGTTGTGCATAATTTATTAGAATAAACATATTTTTCGTTTGTTCCTATGTTGAATCCTCAAGGAAATTATGTTTAAAATTCTGAAATAATTTTGCTGACTTCTAATGTTACATTATGTAATGTAAAGATTTTAAGTTCATCATCGCATTAACTGTCCTTGAGGATGTTCGATGCGAGATTGAAGCCATGTATTTTGTTGTAACATATTTATCAAAAGGAACATTTAAATGCACAATGATTAACAATGAGGTTTATTACCTTTGTACAAATAAGAATAAAGAGAAAACGCACTGTTATTTCGTAGCAGTAAGCGTTGTCAGCAAAAGGCTGGCTAATAACAGTCGTTTACAAAGAAATTGAGGCAAGCACAAAAATAGCTGTTTTAAGCTAATTTGGGGGTGCTGAATTCAGATTTGAAATCCGTTTTTACTTATTACCTCTAGTTTTTTTTAGATATGCATACTGTACATTTTGTACACATACTGTACATAAAGGCGTATATGCATTCAGGGTTAATTTCTAATATTGTGTGATTTATGTCTTCTTCTTTAGTTATTATGCAATAAATGTAAGTGATAGCATTACATTATATATATATAGCTATATATCGAGAAGGATTTTGGCCGTTAAGCATAGTCAACACGTCTCAATCAACAGTCAGTAGTGCGCTAGCAGTCAGCAGATCATCTAAGAAAACACATTTCTAACTGTCTGTGGTACTATGAATTGTGTACATGTGTTATCCAAGTATACTTATTCCGTCAATGTTCTTTATCTATCCAGTTTTATCTGTAATAAGCTGCTGCAACGGTTGAAATAAGCACGTATATACTCTGTATATACTAAAATGAGACTATTTAAAAGACAGAAAACTCGAGATGATAGAGCAAAACTGTTTATAAATTTGAATTCAGCACACCCAAATTAGTAAAAAACACCTATTCACATTCTTGCCTCAGACAAAAACTATTTTTTGTAAACCAGTGTAATCATCTCGTATTTGAAGTCAGTATCTCATTATTTATGCCTTGTTTGACAGACTTCTTGGAGGAAAATATTCTCCCACACAACATGTATATACAGATGTCTCTGGAAAACAAACGTAATCATATTCATTTAAAGATATATGCTTATAAATGGCCAATCAGAGAGAGGCATTGCGAAGTGGGACAGTCAAGATCATTTTTCAGAGAGGAAGTCAACCAATGCTAGGAGGCACAGACTTTGGATGGATAGAAAATAGTAAACTAATACATTTTTAGCAAAAATGATTTTGACTAGAATTATACCGTTTTCACAAGTATAACAGGTAATAAAACAGAAGTAATTAAAACTTTTCAAACTTGGAAGATATCTTTTGCGTACTGTTTCTGATTTTTTTGCTGAGGCAATAACGTCATAGCAGGAGAAACAAGTGACCCTTCCTTGAGATAGACGGGGATTATCTCTTCATCTAACCTGGACCCTAACCTTGTACCAGCGGCAAGGAATCCTGATAATCCCTTTCTGATATTTCGCCTAGCCTCTAAGTCGAAGTCGAAAACGCCACACCTTACCGTGGAGATTTTCCGTTACATGAAGGGGACCACTTCAGCCCGAAGCAAAGTCATGACTGATATGGGCGTTTTAATTCAGTGGCAATATCCACTAAGCACAGTTTTAACACAAGTCAATACTCGGCTCAATATGGTTTTGTAAGAGTACAGTTAGCTCAGTCGGTAGAGCACCCGACTTGAAATCCCAAGATTCATAGTACGCTACCGGCCTTCGCCAACTCAACGTAGGTAAAGCACAGGGATCTATACTATAAAGTGAAGAGCTGATGCTAGGTGTGGCGCACAACCCCAAACGCTAAAATAGTGTCATTAGTCTTGCACTAGTGAAAAGAGGGTAGATTCCCTCGCTGTCTGCTTGGTATCGAAAACAGGCCACCACGCCATCGACTTACAGGCGGAACTAATTTTCCAAGTTGAAGTACATATTCTTTTTTTTTTCAACTACAGATAAAAAATTAATATTTTCAAATCCCTCTAATTTATCACCATTTATCAGCACACACACACACACATACATACACACACACACACACACATTAAAAAACCTATTAGACACGACCACGTGGGTCTTCGGTCTGTCAGTATCTGATTTGAGGATACTTCCCCTAGGAAGAAAAACCCTGATACTGTTTGTCCCCTGAATTCAACTGGATTTGAAGTCTGTGTGGGGTAGAGGAGAGTGCAGTTAGAGGATAGCTTTCCTTTCTGTTACTTACATTCCGTCGTTAAATTAAAATAGAATTTTCCTTTCTTTCTATTAGTTTTGGTTCCACTTAACTATTTTTTCTGTCGGTTAATGAGTCGTGGTGACTGCTACGCCTGCATCGGAACCACTGGCTCCACCAATAGAAGCAGATGTAGTGGGCTCCATCGCCAGCACCAAGTCTGCCAAAATCAGGATTGACAAAGCAAAAACACTCAGTAGGTTTGTTTTATGCAAAATTCTAACCCTTTAATATTTAGTGTTGGTTATACACCATTGTATAGAGAAAGATGTCTTATGCGGTCCGTAAATATTGTGATGAAAAACGTGGGAGTGAGAAAAAAACAAAAAGTCCCCAAAACAAAAAGAAGTGTGATGACCGAGAGGGACAGTTGGCAAAAGAGAACCAT
>CM042138.1:150561737-150614237 GCA_023376005.1 Doryteuthis pealeii | reverse complement strand
AATAATTTCCAGCCTGGTTGATGTTTCTTCTCCGTCTTTCTGATTGTAGGACTTGTCCTTATATGGTATCTTTTGTTGCAGAGCTTTTCTCTTCATAACTTCAGCCAGAGTAAATACAGAAACTATTCTCCAATGAAAGTTTGTTTTATCTTTTAAATATACATAACTACTTTAAAATTATCTAGAATAGTGTAGCATTTAAATCCTTTTATTTCACTTTAAAAAAATATTACGACATTGTTGTTGATGCTGACTAAATATTGTGAATAAAGTTTTAAACACACACACACAGACACAGACACAGACATACACACACACACACACACATATATTATATATATATATATATATATATATATATATATATATATATGAGTGTGTGTGTGTGTGTGTGTGTGTGTGTGTGAAGAGATGGAAGTGAATCCAACGGTATGTACTATATTAAGAAAATTGAAAAAAAAACACAGGTTTAAATAAGTTGAGTGGTAAGTTTATTGTCCAACGCTGCAGTGTTTCGAAGAAGATCTAATTAATAGATCGAAACACTGCAGCGTAGGCCAATAAACTTACCACTCAACTTATTTAAACCTGTGTTTTCAAATTTTTTAATATACTACATTTTTTTCTAAAAACATGATACATTTTGCGGACCTCCTTTTTTTTTTTATAAAATATTGAATTTTGAAGTTGTTTAAGAAATTGTTTTCATGTGTATCAATAACTTATTGAAAATAATTTTCTTCAACTTCATGTTATTAATAAATACAGGTGTTTGACCCTCAGCCACTATCTTCTAGAACCCATATGATAAAAGGCTACCCTTAGTAGTTTGAGTGTGACCTAAGTAGTAAATTCATCTTTTAAACATAATAGTGTATTCTATCACAGCGTTGGGATATTTGCATATATATAAAGGAAATATTTTTTGGATTAAACATACAGAAATCTTATTGGGTGAGTCCTTGGCAGTTGACAATAAATTTCAATGCAGCCTTCAAAGATAAAAGGGTATCCCAACATTACTTTAGTAAATTTACAAATCAAGGGAAGATATTGCTCGGATGTAGCCTCAATGTTACCGTTCATTAGGCCCCGCTTAAATATTCTAAATCATGATTTCCGAGCTCAAACACTGACATTTGGTTACCTGCTCCTATCTTCCACAACAGATAGAACAAGTTCTTCGATTGATATAGATATTACCACATATGAAACGAGACATATATCTCGCACCCTGTCCTCTAGAGACTAACCTTTATGATAACCTTGCTCATTCGTCATCTCGTAGTGCAAAATACAGCCTGAAGGCTGATGTTCCCCAGGCGGTTGTACGGTGATTCGTATTCCCAAAAGGGCCTCGTCTCTGTTGAAGAAGTCCTGATCCTACGATGGAATGGATCAGCGTATTGGACGGGGGTTATATGTCTTTGAAAGGTGGGAAAAAATCACCCGGCTTTGGGACGCCTGTGGTTGTTTTATTTATCGTCGCTGGGACGAAGCTGGGTCAAATGTGAAACGGTCGGTGCGATGTTATGCGAAAACGTTAAAACAGAATGAGTTGTTTACGAATTGCGGTGTTGGGAGTAAACATTTCTGAAATTATTATTCATGGGTTGAAAATTCACTGGAGTATTTAATTTCCTCTATGTGTAGTCGTCTATGTGCCTGTATTTTCGCATACACATAAAAATTCTATTGTGTGTATGCGAATCTATATAAAAAAAGGGTTCTTTATATCTGTCTGTGTATGTTTGTTGGTACAAAGATCGAGCGCACGTCCTTTTTATCAAGGAAAATTGATTTACGTTGGTTATTTTACGGCGTATCAACCCTTTTCGAGTTATTTAATGCCGAATCAATTTATTTAGATATAAAAAGAACTCGGGTTGCTTACAGTAACGACTGTTGTTTAAGTGGTCACCCAATTAAGTATTGAAGAGGCTCATCGGTGCTTAACTCCGGTGATCTAGCAGGAATTGGTACTGTAATCAAAAGAAAACTGAAGAAGACGAACAGAGACCAAAGTTCCATACTCACTAGTATTTGTCCGAGAAGGGATTAAAAAATATTTTTTAACCTTCAGTTTTCAAAAAAAAAAAAAAAGAAAAAGAAAAAAAAAGATAACTAAAAATTTAAGGCTATAAATCAATAATATATTAAACAAATGATTTTAAAATTATCAAAAAAATAAAAACAAATTAATAGTCAAACTTTCACGAAATTTTCGCTAATTATTTATCTGTTGATGAATATATTTTGAAATAAGTTTTCTCTTAGAATATATTAGGGGAAATATTTTTACAAGCTCCCCCACCTATTTTAATCTATGAAATCCACCCCACAAAAAAAATAGAAGTAAATACACAAACGATATGTTTATGATATGGCTTTTTTTAGCCGACAATTTTTGGGAGAATATGTGCTTAATTGAAGTCGTACCTAATTTTGAAAGTTAATTAATAATTAATTAATTAGGTGGGCATACCTATTTAAATGTAAGCCTAAACAAATCGAGAAAATCAATCTCTGTATGTACATTTCGGCCTATTCGGCCTCATCAGCAGAGCTATACGGGGCGGTTTTCCTATCTATAGCTCTGCTGATGAGGCCTAATAGGCCGAAATGTACATACATAGATTGATTTTTCTCGATTTGTTTAGCCTTACATTTAAATAGGTATGCCTACCTAATTAATTAATTATTAATTAATTAACTTTCAAAATTAGGTACGACTTCAATTAAGCACATATACTCCCAATATATATATATATATATATATATATATATATATATATATATATATAATATTACTATGATTTAGAAAAAGAATCTATAAATCCTAAATATGATAATCTCACTAAAATGTCTTCTTTTTAAAGTTTTTAATGTTGGTTAGTTATTTTTCATTAATGGCATACCAACCCTTGTGTGCTATTTAATGTCATTTTCTTGTTTTCTTTTGTATATATGATTTTTAGAGCGAATAGTTTGTAGTCAAATATTGGTTTGGTTTTATAAACTGGTTGAAATAATATTCATTAACATCATGTGAATTAATAAATAGGCAAAATCAATAAACTGCTGGTTGATCGTCAACCACTGCGTTTTAGCACCTCTATGATTAAAAAGGATCGGTGCTTGTCGTAATAACAATTGGGAGAATACACTCAGAACAATCATATCGGTGTTAGGGCTTGACAAGACCAGCTGATTGATTGGATGAGGTCTATCTGACCGCTCGTCCAATCCAAGTAATGATCGAAGTGTCACATGTTAGGGGACCACTTGTTGCCCTGATTACGGAATACTCAGTTACCATGATCATGTCCTCAAGTATTACGAGTCTCAAGCAACGGCCAGCAGCTGGCCTCAATGGAGTGTGACCGTCATCCTCTGCAGAGTTGCAGTCGCTGTATTCTACAACCCCGGCTGACACTGTGGTATTTATTGTTGCTTGATGTCTTAGACCTGAAATGCAGACAAGATGACTCGAAACGTTTTTGATTGCCAGCTTCACGAACTCGATATCAGGTTAATAATTGAATCTGTGGCAATGGGATGGTGATTTAATGTTCCTATTCCGACCACAAGCCAATAAAAACGTGTTTTCGAAGAACATCTAAATTTCTAATATAGAAAAAGCTTGGCCTCCCAGTTCCTTGGATTGTCTAGCTGTATATCATTAAAAAATCCTGTACATAAAATATAGGTCAAATCATTGGCAACATACCAGTCTTGACGACTAGTATGTGACGCACACACACACACACACATACATACACACAAACATACACACAAACATACACACACAAACACACACACACAAACACAAACACACACACACAACAAACACACACACACACACACACACGTATATATATTTTTTTCTAAAATGTTTTAAAGACATATACCATTCTTTTCTAAATCACGTTACCTACAACGTTAGATATATTTAAAAAGTAAAATGCCCACCTTATTTAGCGTCAACTTCGGGACAAAAACAAAACAGTAGTTTAGACAAATAAAAAAACCTAATAAACAAGCTTGATAATGGTCTAGAAAGAAACTGAAAGTATTTGGTTTACTAATGAAAACTCTTTCGAACAACTCATTAATGCCTTTCAATATAACATCAAGAAATTATTAGAAAACTTGAACGAAAAAAAAAAAAACACAATAAAGATTCCATTATTTTTATCCATTCAATATTATATTTCCTTCATTTATATATCTTTTCAACACACACACACACACACACAAACACAACCACATATATATATATACATGATTATATATATATATATATATATATATATATATATATATATACATAAATATAATAATATATATATACATATGTGTGTGTGTGTGTGTGTTGAAGAGATAAATAAATAATTGAACGGATAAAAATGGATTACTGAAATGCCAACACGTGTTTTGGCCAAGCGTTTGTCCATGTACACATTGTATTCTATTTATTACTATTTTAAATATGAAATAGAATAATAATAATAATAGAAAAATATAAACAAATCTAAGTATACAAAGAAAACGGCCTTCCCCAGAACAAGATGTTTGATATTTGAAGTTAAAACAGTTAAAATACAGAGAATTTAGAAGTGTTCGAAAAAGTTTTTTTGAAAGATTCTTGAGACGCTTACGGTTGGAGAATAAAGAATATTCAGTGATGAGTGACATTTGAAAAAAGTGAAATTTAAATTTTCGTAAAAATATTATTAACTTGTGCATTAAAGTTGAAGTAGAAAGTTTGAGTTTATGTTATTATTATATACATGGTACATAGTACATGTACATGGATAAAATCTCGACCGAAACTCATGTTGGCATTTCATTAAACCATTTTAATCCATTCAACATTTTTTCTTTTATTTATTTATCTTTTCAATATGCTGTCGAACTAATTTCCATTTTTCAACTTAAATATATAGAGCGTTCGGCTAGAAACCTCAAGGTTCCTAGTTCGATACTGGCCCTCGCCAACTCAGCGTATGAGTAGCACAGGGATCTGTGCGATAAAGTAAGGAGATGATGGTAGGTGTGGCGCTCCACTGCAGATGCTAACAAAACAATCTCGTTGGTCTAGTGCTAGTGAAAAGGGATAGACTTCCTCGCTGTGTGGCTGATACCGACTTTAGGCCACCCCGACGACTTTACTTATATATATATATATATAATATAAGCTGATGAAACTTGGAAAAATCTTGATCAGTATTGGCCACTGAAGAGGCACCGGGAAGAAGTCTTTCTGCCCCCTTGATCATGACATTGGCAAGCTACTTATTTCAAATTCTCTTTGGACCGATTTAAAAAACAGGTAGACGTGATATCTTAAATTCGAACAAGGAAATATCTATTTTTTTTAGCAAACCCTACTTTATCCACAATATTTCGGTTAGTCCCGAAATTTAGCTGTTACTTTTCGCTCTTTCGGTAACGAACTACCTTATTTAAGAAATTTTCGAAGTTTCGCGTCTCACCTACAAGGATAGTTTTCGTAATTGACCATTTATTGTCGGTCACACTGCTGGGAACCATGATCCCTTGTGGCTAGAGTGTCCACTAAATTATACTATCTATTTTGAAAAAGCAGTGTGTTTGTTCTGTAGCAATCTTCACGATTAAAAGAGAAAAGCAGTAACCTAGGCAAAGAGATAAATGCATATGATGGCTCTATTTCCGATATTTATTAACCTCGCACGAACATTTGATATGATTTCCTTCGACTCATTTTCTCATGTCATGGAATCCCTAAGTTAAGGAATTCATATTATGGTTCCTTCAGATATACCTTTATCCTCCAGTCATTGACGTTACCTTCTGAATTCGCGCGTTAACTAAAAAGCTTGATTTCCCACGACAACGCACATCAGTTCAACTGACGTACCGTAGTTACTTGAATAAGAACGTATGAAAGATTAACACTTAATTCGTGTTGAAGCGTTTACTCGTGTAAATTCTCATCCCTGGGGGAGGATTACGTTATTAACTGGAACTCAAAGCCGCCTAGCTTATATTATATGATTGCCTCTATATGAAAATAATTTGAAAAAAATTTCACCATAGCCACGTATAGAATGAACAATATTGATGCACAAAAAGGAATAAATAAAATAGCACAATTGAAATTGCACCTCGAAAAAAGAATTACAGGAAACAAAAGGAGAAGTAAATTAAAATATGAAGAATAAGCAATAGATTGTTGTTATTTGAAACCTGCTCACTCACCTAATTAGGCGCGTTCATATCGACGGTTTGGGCGCGAAAAGGTTGATGTTGAAAATAGCGTTTGTTTTGTTTAGAAATGTCGGGTTCGAAAATAACTGCGGTTCATTAGCTTTCTGTGAGATCCAACAAAGCACGTCGGCCTGGTTTTATGTGAAAACCACAGTTAAAATTACAGCGAGTTGATCAGATGGTTTGAAGATCAGTAAATAAAATTAACGAGACAACAATAGGCATGCGCAGATGATTTGCTTTTCCAGACCAACAGCGCAATCTTTGTTTCTTGAACGGTACTTTTTGTTTTTTAAGTTCACACACACACAAACACACACACATATTATATATATATAAATTATTCGATTCTTCCTTAAATATATTCTTCATTATACACTCACAGACACTACACACACACACACACAAACACACACACAAACACACACACACACCAAATATATATATATATATATTTAAGCAATACTACTTCATGTTTACTTGTTCTTTTATATTAATGCATTGTCTTTTCTTATCTTTGAATTCTTTTTCCTTAGTCATAATTCCTTTTATTCTTCGCCTAGCTCCTCTTTTCTTCATCTTCGTATCTCATGTTATTTGTTTTTCTCTCATATTCTGATGTAATCTTCTATTTTTGTCTTGGAGATTTAACGTGACGTAGTGACTAACATGCGGGCGTTCAACATCGTGGTAAGCGAACTTAAATCTCGCTGTTACCCTCACATTTGGACTTGTGTCCTTGGGAAGGGTATGAAAACCCTCATCCAACTATAGCTAATACTACAGCTACTTTTCAGCTTAGAATGGCCAAGGTATTGAATAACACACAAAGTTTTATGGGTCATTAAACAAACTTTTTGTTTCTTTATCTTTGATGAAAGTCAGATAGAAATACAAAAGTATTATCTGCGTTATTCGGACTATTGTCCCCCTCTTCGTTGGTATTTGTACAACGTTTCGGCCGATATGCCCTCCGGCCTTCTTCAGGTATTTCTTGTCGGACTCGGGAACCTTCTCGAACTCGGGAACCTTCTTTTCGAACTCGGGAACTTTCTTGTCGTAATCGAGAGTCATCACGGAACTTTGAACCTAACCCTTTATTTAGTCCATAGGGGTATCCTGTTCTCATTCCGCTAACCATAGCTGGGGTATGAGTTGTGTTTTTTCTATGTTACTGCCTCTACTCAGGATTGAACCCGGAATCCAGAGATAACTGTCACTTAGAACTGTCTTAACCTAACTTATCCCCTAGGCCATGTGTCCAATTGGACAATTGAGTGTGAATTTTGGGAACTTATAAACCTAATGTCTTGTTTCGGCTAGAATATCTACCTATTCATTTTAATGTATGTTTTTTTACCTAGACTCATATTGTGTTTTTTTTTTTCTCTCCTTATAGTCCGAATAACGCAGACAATAGTCCGAATAATGCAGATAATACTAATCATCAAGCCTCATCTCAAACATTCAGAGAAATAAAATGCAACAGTAAAAAAAACCCAGCCTATTTTGGTATTCCCAGTTCCTCTATCTTTGTCAGTATTTCATCCGTTTTTTAGACATGTTTAGGTTCATTTTACTTTCTTTTATTATATATATATATATATACAGTCATCCTCAGGCACGTGTTTCGAAGTTTACTTCTCATCAGTGCGGCTCGACTTTTTAACAGCTACCTCTAGCCGGGATTGAAACCCGTCTGCCAAGTTCATTATCCTGGCGGGCTTCAGCGGACGCCAGTCTAGGGTGGACAATTAATTGCTACATACTTTACGGGGGTATGTTTTTACAATCACCAGGGAATTCATATCTGTAAACAGACGGGTAACGGTTTATGCCAAATGGTGAAGTTTCAATTAATGTCCCTACCCAGTGCTCAACCATGAGAGTGGGAAGAATATATATATATATATTATATATATATATATATATATATATATATATATATAATGGAAAAGGTGACTTACCGGGAAATATGGTCACGATAGTTAGACGGTGCAGAATTCAGGGAGGTAAGTCAGCGATATAACAAATACAAAGTGTTCAATACGTTAGTAGGGTAAATTTATTCCAATATAGGTACAAGTGATAACCTACTCGAGTTTCACCATAAGGATCTTCAGGGTTAAATCTACTGAATTAATCGATATACCGATTAATTGCAGTCGACTACACGTGTGTGGTCAACGCGATGAACACACACGTGTAGTCGACTGCAATTAATCGCTATCTCGATTAATTCAGTGGATTTAATCCTGAAGATCCCCATGGTGAAACTCGAGTAGGTTATCACTTGTACCTATATTGTAATATATATATATATATATATATATATATATATTCTTTCTTTTCCTGTTTTGCTTTTTTCGTTAATTTTCTTTCTTTATTTATGACTTTCGGTTCTTCTTTCATTTGATTTTCCTTTACTTTCTTCTTTTCTTTCTCTTCTCTCATTTTCTTCTTCTCTACTTTTTTACTCTTCTGTCGTCTCTTCTTTTATTTCATTCTTCCTTATTTTCTTCTCTCCTTTCTACTCTTCTTTATTTGATTATTCATTAATTTCTTCTCTTATTTCTGCACCTTTTTAAATTTCATTCTACATTACTTTCTTCTCTTCTTAATTCCCTCCTTTTCCTAGTTCGATACCGGTCCTCGCCAACTCAGCGTATGAGTAGCACAGTGATCTGTGCGGTAAAGTAAGGAGCTGATGGTAGGTGTGGTGCTCCACCTCAGACGCCAATAAAACAATCTCCTTGGTCTAGTGCTATTGAAAAGGAGATAGACTCCCTCGCTGACTGGCTAATACCTACTTTAGGCCGCCCCGATGACCTATTTCAGTCTAAGTAATTTTCTTAAATTTTTCCCGGTTTTAGTTCTCTTTTCTTCATCTACTTTTATTGTTCGTCTTTTTTCTTTTCTACCTTCTACTCTTTTTTCTTTTTCGGCTTCTTTGTCGATATCAGAGGATTAATAAAAAAACACAGTCCAAAGTAGAGACATAATAATTAAAGAACCCTGATATTTCCTTCTAGGATTGGTGCCGAAAAATGATGTTTCTTTCCGACATTTCAAGCTCTCTTATTTCTAGATGCTAGTTCAAGTCTTGCTACAATTTAATCTAACAACCAAAGAACAGACAGCCTAAGAGCAATTTGATTATTACATTTTTAAACAGAAAGCATAAATTCAATGAGACCTCAGACTAGAGAGATAACTTCTCACGAATGCCTTGTCTATGACGCCAATCAATATTGAAACGGTTGTTTTTACAGGAATTCGAAAACTTTTCATTGCTGAAAGAACATTATTTAATCTATTGCAACTGATCGCATCGCAGATATATTGAAAAACATTACTCTCGTTCAACCAAAAGTGTTCGATTTATTTATTAAAGCATAAAAAATATTTCCACTGTGCCAAGACACTGGCTGAACCCCTCCTAAAGGTATTTTACATTAAACACATCGATATATTAATTCCAGTGGAAATTTCTGATTAAACAACAACCTCTCTATGTTGGATGTGGATGTAGAATACACAGATTCTACCTCTGCAGAGCGTGACACCCAAATTAATCCAAATCTACGTTAGTCAGGCATAAGATCAAAATAGTGGAAGAGCCAATAAAGTTGTACTCACTACACTGGTTAAGCATGTTTTATTTGGTTTGTCATTTTTTCCATGGCACATCAAAAACCGGGAGTTATCTAATGCTAAATTAATTCTTTTATTGGTACTATTTAACCCATTGCTTGGGGATGAGGTCGTTCATACCTTTCCCAAGGAATTTTTCTTTTGAAAGTTAACGTAAAAGTGCGACTGGAATCAGAACTCGTTTACTAAGACGTCGCAATCCAACACGTTAGCCACTACACCACGAGGAATCTTTCCCGCGATTGTTTTATGATCGTGCTATATATTGCCTTGACCAGCGGTGAAACCAGTGAATGAAGTTGATATACATGCAGTAGTAGATGAAATGAAACAAAAATTGCTATCGGAAGACAGGAAGTGAGCGGGTGTGTTACCCGAGGCATAAAAACTTGAAATGCGTTGATGTAACGGAAAAATAACCTGGGTGCCACAGTCGGGGTGACGTGGCTATGTGCGTCACGTGGGAGGTTTAAGACTATATAAGGTCTAGAGTTTTGGCTGAAGTTCAGTTTTCTCCTTCTGTCTCTGTTTCCGAAAGATCTTTTGTATGTGAAAACTCTCTCCGACTGCTCTCCAGCTCCACATAAGCGTCACTGTCGAAGAATAAAGATATAAGATATTTTTTATTTATACGTGTTCCTCATTGTTTGTCAAAGTCCACCGGTAGTATACAATAAGTGTAGCCTTTGCCCACCGTATAATAACCGTTTTCATAATTGCCTTTGTTCTTCACAAATACTATTAAATACCTCGCTTCTTTTAAAAGCTTCCGTCACTTTCCCAAAATTCTTCTCAGTCTTTTATTTTAATGAAAGACAATTTGTCCCGCTGTCTGCAATTTCCTTACTGTCCCAGCTGGACTGCAATTAGTCAAGATAATTATTCCTTGTCCTTATCAGTTTTTTTTCCACCTGCGACGGAGCCTACAAATTGATAACTTTCCTACATTACTCAGTCGAGACACACGTGAATAGTTATAGTTTAGAAGTGAATTGAAATTGCTTTCTCATATAATATTTCTTTGTAACCTTATCAATAAATAGTCACTGCAGTGTTTTGTTTAGTGTGGTATCCTATGGAAGCCATCACTAATCAGTACTTTTCTAACTGCATGGTCTTGTATTGTATTTATGTACAAAAATATGTAAAATCATAGTGTGACAGAGAACATGAGGTGAGTGGCGAACGTCAAGGCTTGTCGTATTCTCGAAGGAAGCGGGCTAGGCTTTGACTGGCTGTAGAATCGAACCCGCTTCCTTCAGAATGCAAACATTGTCACCGAAGTCGATAAGCTACAGTCCAGGATATAAGCGCCAGGTGCCCGGATGATAGCCATGAGGATTCCGGCGGTCGGGTTTGGCTCGAGAATCTCGTGTGTGGGGCGCAGACACCCGGATGTTGAGGAAGAAATTAGTATAAGTACTAAGTGGGGTGACGACAGGAGTCAGTGGCGATTTTGAGTTGTTGAAGAGACGGATTTTTCAGCTGCTGAGGATTTTGAGTTACTGAAGATTTTTACGACGACCGTTTTTTTTTGCTGCTAAAGATTTTTTTTACGGCGACGACATTGTCGCCCCCCCTTTCAACAAGTCGAATACTTATTTTTTCCCCTCTATTTGTTTTCCATTCTAGACATAGTTTACTCCCATGTCGTCATAATGCCATTAACAGGACTCATTTGTACCTCCTATATATGGTAACCTGTTTCGAAAATATTTAAGGGTGGGCCCTCTCCTCTGGTTGAAGGTCTGGGCTAAACCAAAACATTTATGCCATATTTTACCCAGAAGGAGATGTCCGCAGAATCGTCTTTCGTTATGTATAAGACTCTCATTCAATTTTTGCAGAAGACTTTTCGTCTCCAATGAACTGACCAACACCGTTGTCAAGACCAGTCATCTCATATCATTGGCTTGTTACACCTACACAACTGTAAGATATTGATGATATACCCCTTAGAAGAACCTGAGGGTCAGAAATCTGGCATTGTTTCGCAAAAAAAAAAAAGATTTGGTAACCACTGCCACTAACCTCTATCAATCCTTATTTCCTTTCCCCATTTCTTCAATGTCAATGGGGTTTTTTCGACACGTGTTCTTTTTCACCATACGAAATATTCAGCTATGTATTTGGCTCAGGAACGCTTCTGCATCCGTACCGAAATACAACTCAACTCGACACAACATTTATTTCGGGAAGGGCACACATTTTGTTTTTTGCGGGGGAAGGGTTAAAAAAAAGTGGTTATGCTTGCTGATCATATTTATAATCCGATCCATGTTGATAAATATTTACATTCTTTGTTGGGAGGGTGAGGAAGTTCATAACTTTCACAAATATATTAATCCGAAAGTGAACATTATAGCGTAGCTGGAGATTGAACTCACTTAAAACTATGTCCATCACGTTAGCCATTGCACCACATATACTCCCTCTAAACTATCTGTAAATGTTTACTTAGTTTTGGCCGACGGCCACATTTTCTTTTACACCCAGTGGTAATCGAACTAGTTCATAATAATCTATGAGTCTACCTTACAGATCTTACTTATTTTCAAAGCTTTGATATTTTTGGCACAAAGACGGAAGTAGAAGGTTACTTAGTGATATACAATCTCATTATAAGACTAAGCTAAGTTTAATAAATGACAACAATTCTCCCGCCCAGTTTTGTATTTAAACGCGAGTAAACACCACGATTCCTCTAGTCAAAATTTTCTTTTCTTTCTGATAATTCTTCGTCGAAAACTCACGAATAAATTAAGGAATAACCATGTTGTCTTTACTTTTTTTCAATTTGTACCTATTTGTTAATAGTAGAAAACTAAATAAAAATTATGTTCAGCTGTTGGATACGAAAGAAACCCAAACAAAACAAATCAGCAAAGAAAATATATATATATATATATATATATATAATATATATAATATATATATATATATATATATGCTGCGTTGTTACGTTACAATCGTGACGGAAAAAATTGAAAAGTTTACTTCAGGGAACATTCATAAACTTTTTTTTACACTTTTTGGTAGCGCGTGTCACAAAATGTGTTGTCTTGTCATGCGTCTCTTCGTAACCAATCTTTACTTGATTTTTTTACAAACTTCTTTACACACAATTGTTAATTAGCTCTATGTTTGTTATTTTTTCTTAATATATGATTAAATGCATCAAAACTTGCTCAATGCAGCAGTGTTTAAACAGTGTGCATCTCTAAAATGTATGCATAGTCCATTAATTATGTAGGAAGACATAAATTATTGTCTTACTTAGATTGAAGGCACGGCTTCCTACGTCTCGTATGCATTATTCACATGACAATTCAGCCCTTAAAATATTTGTCCCATTTCTACTTCTAGTCTATAATTGTGGCAGTGGGTTGAGTCGGATCCATCAATTAAATTCACTGAGTCCCTCACAAAGACCACACAAAGTCAAACATGGAGTATCATTGGAATAGAAAATACGCAAGTGCTCCCCAAACCCCGCATGCAGACACTCGTATTTGCCGCAGATTATCCAGCGGCGCAGGGACGAGACCAAAATTAATCGCGTTACTGGTGCAGACTCTTCTTGGAATTTTCACTGCAGCCCTATTGCCTGGTTGTGCCTATATCACTGGGTACCACCTGTCCGCCTTGAGTGGCCCTATTCACTGGTTCTGTCGCCTTGAGTGCCCTA
This sequence comes from Doryteuthis pealeii, assembly GCA_023376005.1. Taxonomy (NCBI): domain Eukaryota; kingdom Metazoa; phylum Mollusca; class Cephalopoda; order Myopsida; family Loliginidae; genus Doryteuthis; species Doryteuthis pealeii. The sequence continues at coordinate 150,600,640 of CM042138.1, read as the reverse complement.
ATATCACTGGGTACCAGACCTGTCCGCATTGAGTGGCCCTAATATCACTGGTACCAGACCTGTCCGCCTGAGTGGCCCTAATATCACTGGGGTACCAGACCTGTCCGCATTGAGTGGCCCTAATATCACTGGTACTAGACCTGTCCGCCTTGAGTGCCCTAATATCACTGGGTACCAGACCTGTCCGCATGTGGCCCTATTCACTGGGTACCAGACCTGTCGCCTTGAGTGGCTCTAATCTGAATTTAAGTTCCCGTCGGCATAAATCTGGCGCTATCACGTTTAACTTGCTCTGTCAGAATAAGAAAGGTTTTTTTTTTCGATTCTCGATCGTTGAGGCAAAATGGCGTATTCCTGTTCATATAACAAAATAGATACAACTAGTCTCCAGCTTTATCACCATTTATTACACCTCCCAATGAAATCCATGGAATACACTGTAAATCTTTTATAACCAATTTCTGTTGTTTGTTCATGGAATATATTGTACAATTATCTTGTTCAGAACATATATATTCATTTAAGAAGCGCGTGGTGTAATGGTTAAAGTCATGGGAAATTGACTCGTCGCCCCGAGTTCAAATCCTGGACGTGGTAATTGCATTTCACATGGCGCTAATACCATTGGGAAAGGTATGAATCCTACTCTCCCTCCAGCTATGGATAAATAGTAGTGCAGACTGGGCTCTTTAACCTTGGTTAGGCTTTTACCTTGGTTAGGCAACCGGTCTAGGAGAAGGAAAACTCTGAATTCAAACCTGTTGAACTCCGCTTAAGAAATTGACCTTGTGTCACACCCTGCTCGTGCGGAGGGGACGGTAAATATATATATATATTCATTTTTTTGGTTTTGCATAATATGTATCTTAAACACTTATATGTTTATGTAAGTTAGTTATTTCTTTCCATTTCGAATTTTCAGTGTTAAGACTTTTACCGTCTTCATCAATAAAGAGTTCTTTATAAATACTTTAAATTGAAGGAAGAAACAAAGATGTGCGTATTATTCAGAATAATTCATTATATAGGATTACAGCTTAAAAAAGACAGGAGGAGGTTATAAATCTTGGTTATCCCTTTTCTTCATGGTCCGAGTACTTATTCTCATCCACTTGGAGATACGATGGTGGGCTGAAAATTTCACTGAATCACATCATCATCATGTTCATATATGATATCATATATCTTCATCTGATAACATCATATATGCTGATGGAAACCTTTTGAGCAAAACTTGACCAGACAGATAGTATAAGATAGGACAATACAAAGATCAGCTATACAGACGTGTAAACCGTGACTGAATAACAAATATATTTCCTATAATAGTCAGAATCCAATGTGTAATTGCCGAACCGAATTTCACAAAAATCTTGTAAATTGTACTTAAACGTAAAAGGAAAAATAATTGGATTTCCTGAACTCAGAACGTTGCTGTAAAATAGATCTGAGTTGGCATCTAATTGCAGGCATAAAAGTAATATCTTTCTATAGCACCTAGCCCCAGATTAACGTGAGATAGCGTTGATTCGATAGCCAAACTTATGTACGTTCTGTGAAGAACAGTGATTACACTCCCAGGTGTATATTAGCATCACCTATGGGATTGCCTTTAATTATCTTTAATTACCCGACAAGCACCAAATGGCGTGAAACAATTCTAAAGACACATCAGAGGTCAGTGTGGTCATATGTTGAAACATTTGATGTAGTTCCTGCATCTTTTCTCAACTGGTTGTATGGAATATATTTATCAAAGAAAACAATCAGGATGATGATGAGTAGCATCATCTTTATTGTTTTCATTGATAAATATATTTAATCCTGGGGAATCTGGAGTACTCCTGTACCGCCATTACTCCCGGATCTACTCGGACATGGAGTGCTAATTCCTATTAGGGTCTCATCTATGGGTTACACAGATAAAAAACGTGTTTAAAAATTTAGTTTGAAAAAAATTGAGTATCCAACAAGAATGAATAAAACAAAATGTCTTCGGCATTAAATAATCCAACTAGGGTTTAGATGCCGTAAAATCAACCAAACTTTTAAAAAAATGTGAAATCATTATTTCTCATTCATGTTCGTTAAAAGTAAATAGATAATTCGATATAAGTTCAAACTAAATGGGTCAGTAAACCAGATATTGTTTGAATTTAGTTTTGTGCCAAATATCTAAGAAGAAACGGCTTGAAATTTCTCTAGAAATCTTTGGCTGAACCTGTTGAGCACCGTATTTGATGAGCGTATAACAATCATCTATTTAAGTAAGAAACCTTTACAAAAATACTGTTAAGTATTTGCGAGTAAATATTTAACCTCTATTTCTCATGAAATAACTGAGTTATTTTTATGAGAAGAAACGAATAGTTTGATTTATTTCTTTAATGAATCCTCCCGGTTTTTATGGATTACATAAACCACGCTCTATCTTTCTCTTTCTCTCTCGCTCACCCCCCCCCGATTATACGTCAATCCACGTGACGTGTTGGCTGATGTGCTGAATTGCGACATCGTGTAAGCGAGTTCATTTCAGTTATACTCTTACGTTTACACTTTCCTGACAAATAACCTTGTGTAACGTATGAATCCCCTCCCCCCTCACGTATGTGTTAAACTGTTTTTTTTCTGTTCCTCTACAAAGATGGTTTTGACATTTTATAACCCACCAAAATTGCTATGCCATTAAACAAAGAAACCAAACCAAGCCAAGTTTTATATATATATATATGTGAACTCGTCGACCTGAGTTCTTGGATGAGGATTTTTGCATTTCACATAGCACTAATACACTTGGGAAAGGTATGAATCCAACTATTCTCCCTCTAGCTACATGAAAGTATAGGACAGACTGTGCTGCATTTACTTCGGTTAAGCAACCCAGTCTAGAGAAGGGAAACTTGAATTCAAACCTCGTAAACTCCGGTGAAGAACAAGAAATTGTTGCTGTTGTCGCATCCTTCCGCGCGGAGGCGTTGCTATATATATATATTATTTATATATATGAATGGACTCTTCGTCGATTTTCGACGCATGTGTTCATCCAGTTGAACACCACACCTTTGGATTTGTTTTGGTGGTGATTGTTGCTGTAGGACCATTCACACTTTTTGGAACAGTTCGATAGGAAAATTGCGTCATCAGGGAATGCAACACCATCAACGAAGCTGCACACAGTAATTTTTGAATTCAGAGTTATTCCTCTTTTAGACTGGTTACCTACGCAAGGTTACAGAGCCCAGTGTGTCCTACTATTTACCATAACTGGAGGAGAATTATACGGACTTGCATACCATTTCCAGCAGGTATTACAACTATGTGAATGCCACGCTTGTCTAGGATTGAACTTCGAAACTTGTCGTTTCAATCAAGTCATTAGTTTAAAACATCGCATAAACGAAAAACTAAATTATGTTTTCGCTTCTAAACTTAGCTACATATCTCATCAATGATATGACCTACTTTACTTTATACATATAGAAACGCTTTTATTAATATTATATATATATATATATATATATATATTATTAGATATATTATATTATATATACCATTCCCTTAAGCTAGTGCACACTCATGAATGTGTTTACTTTGGCGCGTTAATGTTTACTTTTTCCCCATTTCATTTCTATTTTTTAACTTTTCCTCGTCGCTTTTTACTTATTCATTTATTTATTTTATTTACTTACACTCGCAACGTTTTATCCTCTTTCTTTCATTTCTATTTTCTTCATTTCATTTTCTTCCGATCTACAATACTTACTTTCTTTGATCTCCCCTTCATCTTCTCTCCTCTCTTCCTCTCTCTCTCTTTTTCTTCTTTTACTTTCTCGTTTAATTCTTGCTCTTTATTCTTTCCAAGCAAAGCACTAGCAAAGCACTTATTAATACTCGCTTTTATGTACAGACACATTCCTGTTATCTTTGCAAAGCATTATCTATAGAGGTAATTGCGTTAAGTTTTGGGATAAATTCATTGTGTATTATATATATACTCACAGGTATCGTGTGAATTTCACTGAGGACAATGGTTATTATTCCTCATTCATTAGATCGACTCGGGTTTAGAGATATTCGTTCAAGGTCCGCTTAATCTGCATAGCTATGGTGGGGTCATTGTGAAGCTTTACTCATTCATCTCTATAGATTAATTTACAAGACTTTACTAAGGAAAGAACTAATATTTACTAAGCTTGACCCAGACTTTGAGTGAATCTAATTCTTTATTATTGTTATGCTCTGTGAAACTAGCATATAATTACTGAACGCTCGGCACAATCAAATTGATAGAAGTTTTAAACGGAATACAGCTTACAAAATATATATTAGTGGTTTTAATTCAGTTCTTCCTTTTCCTAATGTGTTATTATGGGACTTATGGAGTCTGCTGTAATGGTTAAAGTCATGGAAAATAACTCGTTCCCGAGTTCAATCCTGATGTGGTAATTGCATTTACTTGCGTAATACCTTGGGAAAGTTGAATCCTACTCTCTCTCCGCTATGGAAAGTGTAGGGAGAGTGGTCTTTAGCTTGGTTAGGAACCGGTTCTGGAGAAGGAAACTCTGAATTCAAACCTGTTGATCCCGCTTAAGTAATTGCCTTGTGTCCGATCGCTGTGCGGAGGGGTTGGTAAAATTTTATAGCCCTTATAAACATAGGTATATAATAAGGAGACAGCAGGATTATATCAGAGATTAAATGATAGGTTGGTTTTATTGTGTACATGTCCATTCGAGCTTCGGCACCATCATATTTGGTTGATCTATATGTTGGTTCTGTTTAGGGTTTGGTTCTCCTTCCTGCAGTGCTGAGCCGATTTTTGTTTTAACATTTAATTAATACAACTTGTGTTCTTATTATTAAGCTTTATTCCGCCATGATTTCGCCACTTGTTGACAGGCCGGGGCTTGACACAACGTCTACGCCTTGAGCAGGTCGAACCTGGATACTAAACTAACTTATCTCTCAGCTCTGTATGGCGCGTTTTCACGGGGTCAAGTCAAAAGGTTATTACCTGTTCATAACTATCGATAATTTTCCAAGCACACCGTTATTTTAAATTCTACCTGCCCCTATTAACTTTTTTTTACTACAGGTACGTTCATAATTTATGACTTCTCTTAAATTATGTAACTAATTGACTGCCTTACCTAGGCTAAAGAAAACACTTTGCCTTACTAACTATCCATAGCTTGAGAGTAAGATTCTGCCTTTCAAAGGCCATTTAAAGTGAGTGAACACAAACGACTTGTCAGATTTCGGTTTCAGACCGCCGTTAGACTATTCCCTAGGGCGATACTGTTACGCTAAAAATAAGGTCAGTTCTTGTGCAATACTAATGGATATGATAATAGTGATCTAAATAAAATATCATGTGAGAAATGAAATTATTATTATTATTATTATTATTATTATTATTATTATTAATAATATATAATAATAATAATAATAATATAATAATAATAATAACAATTGATTATTCTATGCGTAGAGGCCGCCATGTTAAATGTAGAAACAAAAACTAAAAAAACAAAACACTCACAAAAAAAAACAAACTTGTAGCGGATCTGTTACTTCCGCTAAATTTCTTCTTGTTCCTAGATCTTCCTTGGTCTTCCGCGCTAAAGTCTTGAATGATGTCGGTAAATAAATGTGGGATGGAGTGGAAGATGGAGATTAAAAAAGGAAAAAGAAAACGGGAGATACATAGTGAAGAAGGATGTTATTTAATAATGTTATAAAATTGAAGGCCTACTTGATGAGAGTGGTTTGTGCATGAGAGAGAAGAGGAAATTATTTTTTAAAAATTAGATGAAATAGTTATTTGCTATAAGAGAGAGAGAGAGAGAAGAAGAGAGAGAGAGAAGAGAGAGAGAGAAGAGAGAGAAGAGAGAGAGAGAGAGAGGAGGGGGTAGATAGTGAGTAGGTATATAAATATGAAGAATTATGTAAAAGGGTATTTGCAAAAGCTTAAGAGCTTGAGAAAGCGGGCGTGTGTGAAAGAGTATATAGATAGATAGAGAGAGAAGGAGAGAGAGAGAGAGAGAGAGAGAGAGAGAAGAGAGAGAGAGATAAAGAGAGTGAGATAGATAGAAGATAGATAATTAATAGATCGAAACACTGCACCGTCGGCCAATAAACTCACCACAACTCATTTAAATCTGTGTTTTTCAATCTTTCTTAATATACTACATACCGTCCGGATTCACTTCCTTTTCTTCACACACACACACACACACACACACACACACACATAATATATATATATATATATATATATATATATAGAGAGAGAGAGAGAGAGAGACAGAGAGAGACAGAGAGAGAGAGAGACAAAGACAGAGAGAGAGAGAGAGAGAGAGAGAGAGAGAGAGAGAGAGAGAGAGAGACTGCGTGTGTGTGTGTGTGTGTGTGTGTGTGTGCGTGTGTTTATTATTCTTTCTGTTTGGGACAAAATGTTTCATTTTTGAGTTCATCTTTTATTTCTTTCATTTTACTCTATTTTTTTGGGGGGTTCTTCTTCAAATGTTGTTTTTCCCCGTTTCGTATTTATCGGCACGTTTTTCAATGTTTCTCCGTCTGTATTGTTTGCATAAGTGTGTATATCTTGGGTAACGCTTCTCAGGAAGAACAAAAATTAACAAAAATCTAAGGGGGAAAATGGAAATCTCTAACAAAACCAAAAAACACTGTATTTGCAGAAACTAAACGGTTCGTACGTAACTGTGGAGAAAAGTGTCGCTTAGTGCAAATTGGGAGGACAGGAAGTGTGATTTAATTGCATAGAAACACAAGTGCCTCTAAAAAATTGATATGCCTCGATATTTCAGACAAAGAAAAGAAAGCAATTAGAAAGAAATTACGAAATAAACCTTAGGCATTAAAGTACTTCGTTAATATATTAACTTAAATTTATCTTGAATTCTGAGACGAGTACAAATAATAATAATTATGATAATAATAATAATAATGATAATAATAATCTTATAATGGAGATTTCGCTCTCTCTTTCGGTTACCGAAACTGCTACGTCACTGTTTACGTCACAATACCCTCATGAATTGCGTAAGTTTAACAATGAGTATTTAATTTATAGTTAAAATAATTAAAACATAGAATAAATCTATTCATTAAAGATGTCTCCGTGAAAACTGAATCAGATTTGCCTCAAAACAGTCCACCTTATTAATGCGATGAAAACTCTGCAATGTGTCTTATATATCAATAAGAAATAAAGGTTTACATAAATATGGCATTAATATTATCAAACGCAATCCCATGATATTTATATATTGAAATCAATTAGAATAAAGTAAAAATCGGTGTAATCTTTTTGTGTTCGTATTTAATTCCATTAGTCTTTCTAATTCAATATAAGTGTAAGTAAAGGCTATATAGACAAACCGGAATCTGTCCTAGAGAAAGAGACGCATGAATCTCGGCTAAGAGACCAGTTCAGTAATGTGTTGGATATTTCAAATTTCAAAGTTCCCTATGTATTCACCTTAGAGTTCATTCTATTAAAATAAGATCCTATTATTATTGTATTCTGAGTCAATTATAATGATCTAACCATCTGCGGATTACGTAGGGATCGTAGTGGTGGGAGAGCCGTTGTCAGCTACATCCAAAAATAAACTGGGTTATACAAAGCCTGGATAGATATACCAAACCAAAGATTCGTAAGTTCGGTGATACTAAGAATACATTGTCTCAAAGGAAATGATTAGCCCGCACCTCCAGGAAAAAAGAGGCATCTGTGTGTGACACTAAACTGCATATGGTGGCAAAGACCTCAGCTAACTTATAAGCTGGCGCATGGTGGAAGATCAATCGCCATTACTCCTTGGTCCATTCTGATCCGAAATGATAGTACATGATAAGTACCATCTATGGATTGATTAGATGGATGAATCTATGGATTGAATATTGCGTTAAAATTTTCAAAAAACTGAGTTTGAAAAAAAATTAATACCATCAACAATGAATTTTAAAAAAGTCTAACCCAATACGGGTTGATATGGCCGTAAAATCCAGCAAACAATTATGGTGGAAGCGCATCCTTTAAGACAATTTACTATGCAGATTTTTTCTTATTTTTCTCCTGTTCTATTATAAGAGATTATCTGAGTAGATACTAGTAACAGTCGACCTCTAGCTATGTGATTACGAGTAAGAATCCTTCTGAATCCCCCCCCCAAAAAAAAAAAAACCCCGGGTTATCAATCATCTTCCTGACGGGTGATCTCTGACCTGGTTTTCTTGGGAGCTGATGATTCTGTATTCTCATATAGTTTTGACAGTTTTTTTTTCTTTGGATGAAAGCCGCGAATCCAAGTCTGATCCACGGTGATAAATCGCCGTAGAATTTACTCAGGATCAACATTGAAAACTGCAAGATTCGCTTTTGACATCTGAGTCGCTTCTGATCAGGCTGGAGATTCTTTGGTACATAACAAGTTCAAACATTAATAATTGATCAAACACGTTCTTTGAGATACCCAAGTTAAGTTCAAACTCAAGTCATGCTAACATTTTCTTTCGGAAATAATAACCTTTGGAAAGAAATTCACCTCCCCAAGTACCACTACTATTTTTCTAAAGGCTGATGTGACATCAAAAACCCCCCTCAAAATAAAACCCAAAGAACTTAGTCCACCTTGCTGCGGAGCTGTAGTATATGCCGTCTGCACATTGCAAAGCGATGAGACCCCTAATGACGACCGGTAATGCCTGATGACAAAATGTTAATGGTTGAGATGTCTGCCACTCGAGTATTTAGGTTCCATGACATGCAACACTGTACGTAGGCCTTTATCAGACTTCCACCAACGCTTATCACGGCCCGTTCGTCACAAGATGCCCCGAGAAGCTTCCTGTACATGAAAACAGCACCAGAAGTTTACAAATCTCTCTGGAATTAAATGTAGCACCAAAGATATTGCGACAGATTTTGAAGAAGTTAGAAAAATAAGATCAAACATTAATAATTGACCAAACACGTCCTTTTGAGATACACAACCCTGTAGCACTTAGTTATTTTCAGTTATTCGTCGGTCTGCCCTCATCCGTATACTGAATTTTGTCAGTGTTTTCTTGTGGAGGGTCTACATTCACTGAAGTTATCTTCAATGTTTTCTCTACTCCGTTCAAATTCTGGTGACTTCTTTTAACCATACTTTATGTACTTACCAAACATCTTCACACGAACAGGAATGTGACAAAAGTAAATTTGAAATGGTGTTTAAAAGGTTTCATGATGTTTCCTACTTTCAACCGATTTTCATACCAAGGTCAAATATCCCAGTCTCCTCTACTATTTACCCATGGAGGGGGAATGTGGATGCATACATTGTGCAAGGGTATTAGCGCCATGTAAAATGCTATCAGCCTCGTTCAGGATTTTGAATCCATTTCCTAAAATGATAACCATTATATTGGCGCATCGATGATCATATTCTACAAAGCGACATTCTCTCTTAGTATATCAGTATTTACTTTATACTTAGTATACTTTTATAAAGAGTAAGAGAATAACTGAACAATGAGATATTGTATCCATTTTCAACAAACAATTGTGAATCCTTGTGATTCCATTATCTATAACAGAAAAAAGAAATTAGCTACTTCAATACGATGCATGCAGGCTTTTTAAATGATTGGACTGAAAGTAAACAAAACTCGAATTTTACAGCTCAATCCTTCAACTTTAGGCCTTAAACTCATCAGCCACCCCTAGTTTATCTCACAGTGAATTTCCCTGGTACATTTAAACTATGACAGGAAATTGGATAGTGAGTTTTAACATTTCATAAGCGATATATGTATTTAACACACGAATAGGATTGTGACACAAGGTCAATTTTGAAGCGTAGTACATATTTACTGACCCCTACTCACGAGCAGGATGTGATACAAGATCCATTCTTAAGCGAACTATCAGGTTTGAATTCAGAGTTTTCCTTCGTATAGTCTGATTACTTAACCAAGGTTAAAGAACCCAGTCTTCCCTGATATTTAGCAATATGTAGAGGGGAATAGTTTGATGCATACCTTACCCACGGGTATTAGTGCTATGGGAAATGTAAACAGCCTTATCCAGGAATGGAACTCGTGTCACCGTGTACATTTCCTACGCCGGTAACTATTACACCACGAACACGTAGGCAATGAAAGCAATATGATATTTCAATGATATGAGCTAACATGTTGAAATTAATAATATACAGATACCAAAAGAGGACGGGATAATTATTTCCCATCAAATTCATTCAAAATTACTTTTTAGATTTTAATAAATCATGTTAAAATGTGTGATCTTTTTTCTCATGACATTTTTGTAAAATAAAAAGACTATCTTTTACAACTAATTTTGATTCTATGTTTGTTTCCCCAAAGAAACCAAGGATATTCTTATATCTATTAACACGTTCTATATATATATTCTCAAAACATTTGTCATCGTGCAGTATAAAGATTCCTTTTAAAATACCATATTTTTGAATAAGAGGTCAGGTTTTGATTGCAATAATAAGTTCCTACAAAACGGAAGACAGTGTATTAATATCACATGTTTTTTAGTTAGAATTGCCTTCTGTAACAAGTGGTATCTCCAATGGATGGTGCTTTGTACCTTGCCTATTTGTTGGGATTATAAATGATATTCCTAGAATTGTTACATGTATTACACAGACCATTGGCGATGACACAAAAGTATTTCCAACATTTAAAAGCCAGTATAGCCTTTATAAATCTCGGGCAGGTGTGAACAATCTTGTTGGATTAGTCAGATACCTAGCGGATCAAGTTTGACCCATGTGGATTTAAGAGTACTCTATATGGGGAACTATCACATATACAAATAATCCCAGTGAAAGACAAGGCTCACGACCACATGAATAGAAAAGATACCTCGGTGTTAATGTAGAATAAGAGCTAACATATGGAAATTCAAGTTAATAGAGCAAATAATACACTAGGATTGATACAGAGATTATATGAATATGTGGATAGTAAGATGATGAAAAATCTTTGTATTGTTTTGGTAAGACTTAGACGTAGAACTCAGTAATGAAGTTTGGTCCTCAAAATTCATCAAGCTTATTTAAGGAGTACAAACATCCACATAATTGATACCTGAATTGAGAAACATACATTATGAAGAGAGGTTGAGGAGGATCAATTTACTTTGTGCGTATTATTGGCGATTTCGGTGAGAAATTATTGAAATCTATAAATATTCATATGGTCTTTACTATGCAAATTACAAACACATATAGTCAGCTTATTCTAAGCCTTGACCATAGGAGGTTTGATCATTTGAAAAGTTGAAACAAGGCATGATTGCATTTAATAATAATACCGAGGATAATGCTGTTGTGGTTAGATATGTTGTTCACTTTATCCAAGTAAAATCCACTAGATGATCTTGTTTAATAGATAAAGGATATTTCCCAGTAAAAAAGACAAGCAATGCATCTACGCAAAAGTGGAATTGAGTGGAAGACAATCCTAAAGAAATTGTACAATGTTGGGTTGTTTTGTCTACGGAATATCAATCCTTTGCGGGTAATTTAATGCCGAATCAAGTCATTTTGATTAACAAAATAGGCAGGTGCTTACAAATACGCACTGTTGCTTAAGTATTTACCCGTTTATGTACTGAACAGGCCATCGCCGCTTAATTTCGGTGATCTAAGGGAACATGTGCTTTCAGTGCGACATGACCGTAAATATGCTTTGAAGCATATATATATATATATATAATATTATATTATATATATAATTATATATATGTGGTGTGTGTGTGTGTGTGTGTGTGCGTGTGTGTGTGCGTATATATATATATATATATATATATATATGTGTGTGTGTGTGTGCGTGTGTGTGTGTGAGTGTGCGTGTGCGTATGTGTGTTGGTTGTTGTGTAACGGCATATAATCACAAGACCCCCACTCAACCCAATCAGATCGATAGAGGAACATTTACAACTGGATAAAGTCAATTTGACACACAAAGGACTCCTTTACTTACAGTACCTGTTTGTTGCTTAAGTGCTGGCTCACTTCAATTTTGAACCGGTTCATTGCGGATAATTAATCAAGGAAATGTTACTAAAGGACATGAACAAAAGTCTTCGAAAAAGACGTTGCAAGAAAACCAACAGGCAAAATTATTTCAATAATTAGGGGTTAATTCTTGGAACAAAATTAAATGCACACTATTAAACCCTTTTACGTTTAGGTTGGATTAAGAACGGGATAATCAGGTATACGCAAAAGAAATGAAAATTTCGCCTGAAGATATAAAGAAAACAAGTGTCTACAACGTTGACTAGCTGACAGATCTTCAGACGTAATAGATTCAGCTGAAAATGAGATAAAAACAACCATTTAGCGTTATTATAATAAGAGTAAGTATATTTACAAACATAATATATTCATCTAAGCGATTAAACTTCAAAATGATTAGATAATTTTTATCAATATCTAAATCCGGAAAATCAAAAAAAATACGGAATTCTTCCCAGCTATCGAAGTCTAAGTACTGCTATATGGTTTACACATCATGGACTCTAACAAAAACTCCAAAAGAAAAACACCTATGGGAACTATACAAGGATACGGCGTGCTGATTTAAACAAATCCTGGAAGGAGCACTCGCCAACTGAACGACCACTTACCTCCCATCTTGCATGCTATCAAAATAGGCTAGCAATATATGCTGGCACTTTCTGGAGAAACAAGCACCTTCTTATAAGTCATGTTCATTAATGACTCCTACACATGTGCACAAAATATATTGGTCGATCACCAAAAACTTTACATTCATCAACTTTGTGTAGACAGTAGACCGGCTTGATGACTTGCCAAGTACGATAGCCTGTAGATTTTGTTTGGTAACATCGTGGTTATTTAATGCTAAATCCGTCCTTGTTAGAGGAACAGTGGTGTTAACACATAACTGGGTTTTCATACCTTTCCAAGAGTAATAGACCGCATGTGAACGTAATAACGCGACTGAAGTCTGAACTTGCTTATTATAGCATCGCAGTCCAGCAGCTCAGCCCGTAATCCAAAGCCGGTAGGGACGAACAGTGAGAGAGGGAGAGATAGATAGATATGTAGATATATAGATATAGATAGATAGAGAAATAGATAGAGAGATAGAATAGAGAGAGGATGGAGAGAGAGATTCAAACAAAACAATTCTGTCAGCATGCCCTGATGATGATGATGATGAAGGGGGGAAGATGATGATGATTACAAATATCAATCTATTTTCATTAATTCATAGACACACTATAAGAATCTCGTCTTATGTTGAACATTTTATTGTAAGAATTTTTTAAAAGAAAATATAAGGTTCGTCGGACAAAGAAAGCATTGATCCATTGGTTGGAGTATGTCTGAATATACTTGATAAACCCTACATTCGGTTGACTGGAAAGCACGTTAATGGAAGAAGCGAAAAGTTTTCTTTTTTTTAAAAAAGCATGTTTTGAAAAGTTGGGTGTGATTTTTCTAACATGACGCTGACAAAGATACATTTGGCGCTTTCACATTACGTTTCCTCCTCGTTATTCAAACAAAACGCAGAAACTATTTCCGGTGTGTTTCATGGCACGGGTATGGAATCATAATAACCTCTTAAATCATGAAAATTACACATAGGAATGTTATGGTGAACGTGTTATTATATATTCTTTATTTTTCCACATGACAATCCCGAAAATATATTCGATGAACGCCTTTGTTAGAGAAACAAATAATATTGTATTGCACAATGAAGGTACACACACACACATACATACACACACACACACGCACACACACGCACAGGCACCCCCCAAAAACCATATATATATATATATATATATAATATATATATAATATATTATATATATATAACCGGTACATTTATATATGCATATAGATATATACAGCTTTCAGAAAGTCATTTATGTGTATAAAAAAATCAATCCAAGCGAAATTAACCAGAAGATGGTTTTCACTAAACAAATGGTCTTTTCATTTCATTACCAGTACATTTTCCCGCCCTATTTATTGTGGTTTTAATAAACACATTGAAATTGTTTTTCAAACATTTTCTTAAAAACAATTTATTTCACAGGAAACTTTCTTTTGACGATGACCTATGTTCGTAACTAGTTAAGAACAATTCAAAAATAAATAAATAAAATAAATATATTCCTCTTTGTATTATTACTTTTTGTTCATAGGGAACTGATTGTTGTTTCATTCTGAATGGACAAGTCACAACCTTTAAAATGCTTAAACTAATTTTGGTAATTAAGGAAATAATTACATCATGTAATGTAGTAGCAGCCACTTCACCACAAGTGAACCAGATGGTAGACTGGGTGACCAACAACAATGAGTAAACCATAAGAAATCTCACGATGTGTGCAAGAATTGGTCACACGCGAAAATTGAGGATTGTAGAAAAGTGCCAATCTGTCAGTTAGTTAGTAACCGGCAGAGAATAACGAATGACTTAAATTTCGGGGCTAGCGCAAGTGTCCTCTACCCCAGTGTACATTGGCTACGATTTAACCATTTCTTTATAGACTCCTTATTTTTAGAGACCGTTTAGAAGGAGAAACAGTAATAAAGTGAGTTGATTTTTTTTCTGTGGCCTCGTTCTGACCTTTTTTTAAATGTGAACTCACGTGTCGTTATCTGTTAATTCGTATCTTTTTAGAAGGAAGAACAATACAGAAATCAATTGTTTGAACCCTTTGAAAGTTACAAACAAATTCAGGTAATTTCAAATCAAAATATAATAAAAGTCGTTATTACCATCATGAACAATGAATTGATTTATTAGAGACTTCTCAATTTGATCAGTTACCGTAAATTTGTAAATGACAAGTTGTAAGCCGTTAAACTTTAATTTATTGATATTTCTTATCAACGGATACAAAGAAGAAAAAGACCTGAAATAAAAATTACAAGTGGTTACTGACCAATAGAAGGACACTGAGAATCTCGCTACTCAATAGCCTAGATCCAAGATACGGAAATAGCAGAATAGCAGAGAAAAAATTCCCAGTTAGACGATAGACAATTATATAATCAACTCCTATATTTTTAAGTGCATGTGGAATTAAATAATTAAGTTTTCTTAAACAATTATTTTTATAATCGTATATTATGATTTAGGTTTTGAATTTTGTAAACAACGAGAATAGAAAGAAAAATCGTTTTATAATTATATTTTACAACAATAGTTAGAATGTAAATAATCCAAGCCAAAGGTTTACGAATTATGTAAGTAATACAAATATACGATATTGGAATGCATTGGATACGTCATGAAATGAGCCGATATAAATTTTGACTAAAAGCTGACGCATGGATAACAAAAAAAAAAGAAGATTATCGAAAAGGCCCAACAGTTGAAAGATTCAGTTGAAATGAAGACACTGTCCGGAGGCACGACAAACGCCTACATCAGGTCTGTCTCTTTTTCATTTCATCTCTGTCTGTCTGTCTGTCTGTCTGTCTCTCTCTCTCTGTCAACTCGACACATCAGACAAAATCATTCACTTACCTTTTACAAGACTGCTAGAATTTCACCATATATATGTTTATATTAAAACGGATACAAGCAGTCACAACCATAAACAAAAACATACGCTCCTCGCACACACAATTACCTACAGCCATATATTATTTTCTATCCCGCTTAAAGAAAATTGACCATTCAAATTGTATATATTTTATATAAGGTTTATTCTTATACGTATTTTGTTTTTTCTTTAGTTTTCTACAGAGACCAAATTTCCGCAGTATCGTGTGTTGAATTGTGGGAAGCGACATTCGAATTTTCTCCTTCTTCCCAAAGTTTCAAACACACGGCACCCAATCAACCTAATCAGATCCATTAAAGAAAATAGCATGGAAATAGAAACGACATATACTAAAGATAAGTATATGACTATTAACATACTTTCAAATTGGTCCAGTAATGTTACAGCATATCATCTTAGATTAGGATCCGAAAGTTACAAATTTAGATTCATATTTTCTTTTTTTTCTAAATTCATTTTTTATTTTGCAAAGCCAATGCAACGAATTAAGTGAGTGAATTTGAAGAAATTCTTTCACCTGATATTGAAAATTTGAGATAAATACATATAAATGAAATAGAGTTAAGTCCTTTAGTGATCTAAAGCTGAGATAATAATATATTCTTAAGTGGATTTTAAATTGTTGACCTGGACATAGCTAGATAATTCCTCTCTTTCTCTAGAAAAAGAAAGAACGAAAGAAGGAAGGAAAGAAAGAAAGAAAGAAAAAAGAAAGAGGCGTATAAAAATGAAAGACAAAGGCTTTTAAGTGATTAAGTGGTCATAAGATTGAGAGACGATACAGCGACAGTAATTCTTTTACTTAAAAATATTGATGTTTTCTTAATAGGTCTTCTTGTAAGAGTGTAAGCCTACAGCAAAATTAATTGGAACTAATTTAATTTAACGCATTCTTAAATTGTTATTTTTTCTGTTGGCTTATTTATTAAAAAATATTGCTTTGTTTCTATTAAGATCAGGTCGGACATCCGGAGGCCGGAACGTCTACTGTGTAGCACAGCAAATAGGCGAGCTTCCTGGCGGTAATATAACGGGAAAAAGGAAGTATACAATAAATAAAAGGGGAGGTTAATTAGAGTAAAAGGAAAAAGACGAGAAAAAAGAAAAGAAACATAAACAAAAAACAAAACAAAAACATAACAAGAAGAAATGGAAAAGTAGAAATAGCAAAAAAGGAAAACTAGAAGTTCATCAAGTTACAAAATACATTAAAATATAAGAAAAGAATTGAATTAAAATAAAAAGAAATGAAAGTAGTATGAGTTAAGGAAAGAGGAAAAGAAGAAAATAGGGTAGAGCGAGAGTGGGAGAATAGTAGGAATATCTATCTATCTATCTATCTCTCCTCTCTCTCTCTCTCTCTCTCTATATATAATATATATATATATTATATAAATATATATATATAGACAGACAGACAGAGACAGACAGACAACGGACAGACAGACAGACAAAGAAGAAGAAGAAGAAGAAGAAGAAGAAGAAGAAGAACTGAGAGAGGGAGCTGAAAGGAAAACAATAGAATAGGAGAGAGAGGGGGGCGTGCGAAGGAGAGTGAGTGAGTGAGAGAGAGAGAGAGAGAGAGAGACAGAGAGAGAGAGAGAGAGAGGAGAGAGAGAGAGAGAGATAGAGAGAGAGAGAGAGAGAGAGAGAGAGAAGCAGTAGAAACGAGAGCCCGAAGAAGAAAACAGTAGGGGAGAGGAAGGAGGAAGAGGGAGAACATAGCAGTTGAAAAATGAAGATAATGAGAGGGGCAAACAGAGAGAGAGAGAGGAGACAGACAGACAGACAGACAGACAGACAGATATATAAAGAGAAAGAAAATAGAATATTATATATATATATATATATATATATTATATATATATATATATATATATATATCAGGGGAAGGAGGAAAAACAATAGAAAATAGAGTACAAGATGAAGAAAACCGTATATATATATGTATGTTGTGTGTGTGTGTGTGTGTGTGTGTGTGTTGCGCGCGCGTGGTGTGTGTGTGGTGTGTGTCGGAGTAATAGTAGTTTTGTAAGGGTTCTATGTAAGGTTCAAATAGATTTGTTTCATTATAATTCGAAAGGACCGTGTAAAATAACTTTAAGACACAACCACAAAAAAGATGCAAATATGAACGTACACTCAACGCGATTCCCTAACGTCTATGTCTAAGATAACCCTAGACAGATTGAAATGCCGTTTAAAATCAATCAATCGATTAATCATAGTTTCTGGTATATTTATTTCGACACTTACGTTGCCCCTAAGAACAAGAATAAGTATTTCGTCCTTGATATTTTTCAATAAAAGCACATTTTATTAGAGGCACATGGTGCAATGTTTATCGTCGTGAGGATATGTAATCGATTATCTAGTTCAAATACTGGACGAGAGTGTTTGCATTTCACATAGTGCTAATACCATTGCAAATGTATGCATCTGACTATTGAACCACTATTATGGTTAAATAATTGAGACGATTGGGCTCTTTATTATTGGTTCGGCGACCAATCTAGAAGAAAGAAAAACTCTAAAATTCAAACTTTTTAAATCCCTCATAAGAAATTGACCTTGTGTCACACCCGACTCTTGCGGTGGAATTGAGTTAATATAATGAGGTAAATTTTATTCTCATTTTTATTTGTTCAGCAATATAGACGGAATAGTACTTTCATAATTGCTTTCCCATCGCTGTACGACATTTTCTTGGGATTTTTTTACCTGATAGATGGGATATTTGAAAGTTCACTATCTATTCCCCTCAGGACTTATTCTATTCAAATACATTCCCATTATTATTGCAAGTTGAGTCCTTCTGCTCAATATAATGAACTAACTAGTTTAAATAAAATATTTATTGGCTGTGTAGGCTTGAGCTCTTTTCTTAACAAAATTTCCCCACGATTGTACCAAATTTTTTTTTGGTATTTTTACCTATATGACGCAATATTTCAACCTTCACAATTTATTCACCAATATATTCACCAAAATATGGCAGGGCTGTCCACGTAGTGTAAACAAGTGATTGTGTAAGAGCCACTGTCAGCGGATTACGGTAAGATTACGGTAGAGAGCCGCTCAGAGCGGTTTAAAGTGGGCTAAGAGTTAATATAAGATCAATGGATAGTCACATCTTTGTATAATGCAAATGGATATTCTAGTATTCGTTTATTCTTATGGGCTTAATAAGTGGCTTCGTTCTGTTTATCACTATAAGTCCAATGAATATTCTAATTGATGTTTGTATGTCAGTCTAAAGCGAATGTATATTCTCATTTCTGTTTTTCCATATACGACTAAAGCCAATTGATTATTTCCATCATTTCCTATCGCTACAGAACCGTCCAATGTTCTTATCTCCTATTTTTTTTTATCAGTATTAAGGCGAAGAACATTCTTATCTTTATCGGTTCTTCCATTATTTTTGGGCCAAAACATAATCCGGAGACGGTTTTTTATATTTATTGTTCTTTACAATACGTTTTTTGTTTTATTATTTTATTTACTGGGCAATTTTTATGAAAGCCAAAATATATTCTATTCATTCTTGGTTTTATCCTTATTTTATTACGGCTGAATTATTTCCCTTAATATTTTTTTCTTTCTTTCATGTTTTTTTTTGTTTATTTATCTGGTTCTTAATTATTTCCCTATTATTTTTTTATTACTTTCTCCTTCTTTCTACCTTATCTTTTTCTTTGGCTTGAGCCTTGGAATAGGCTGACTGTATCCCCTGCAAAGGGATAAACCCACACCTCACAAGAAAGAACTGTCCTGCCTATGATTCTGCATCTGAGGTTAAGACTCCAATTCAGGTGTAGCCCCTCATTGCAATTACTCCCAGGTCTACTGTGTGTCAAAATAGTAGTAACGTTTAGATTCTCATCTATTGATCAAATAGTTGTGTTAAAAATATTCGTATTCGAAAAAATGATGTACTAAAAAGTACAGTTTAAAACAAACAAATAAACTATTTTGCACTTTACGTACGAAATACGCCAGAATTCGAATGATATTAGTCTATCTATTTTCTGTGTTTCGACACGAACAAGAAGTAAATATATAATAGATTGATCTATCCAGAAAGAAAAAGAATTAAAAGTCTAATTAATAAAGGATTCACCTATGTAGCCTCAGAATTTGTTAATATCGTTGCATATATCAGATGGCTGTCAGAGGATATCTTTAAATAACAAAACAAAATGTCGAATGATGGTATTAAATACAACAGCCTTTATTACTGGTTCATATGGCATATCAATTTTAAAAGCACATATGACTCCGTGCCGTGCTAACCTTAATAAACATCATTAAGACTATAGTGAACATGACCTTCGTTGGATATTGCACACTTGTGTTATTCGTTGCAGGATAAGTGAAATCTTTAGAAAAAATAACATAAAGTGAGAAATGTCTGTGGTGAAAGTTGAAATAATTCTTTTTGAAAAAAAAAAATCTACACATAATAAATAATTAAAAAAACAACATTTTTCATTAATTTTTTATTTTTTCCCATATGGAAGTAAATAGGAAGATATGTGAGAAACTAAATATAAGCAAAAGAAACTTAAACTTATGTTTATAGATAGTGAATTGTAAAAGAGAGTGAATGGTGAAGAAATAATATGAGAGAGAGAGAGAGAGAGAGAGAGAGAGAGAGAGAGAGAGAGAGAGAGAGAGAGAGGGTGAAAGTGAAAGAGATACATGTTTGGTAGCGTAGATATAGACGCCACTACGGTTTGTGACTATCAGTTTCTCACTTATGCAATCATCACACAACAAATATTTGTTAGATTATAGCTTAGGCGTGTTACCAAGCCATGTTGATTCTGTATCTATGCTCTGATATATCTACATATACTATTTAACCAATAGTGCTGTTACGGTATAGCCACACTGATGAAAGGTGAAACCTTGAAACACGTGTCTGTGGATTACTTATTTATTATATATATACTCCCATTGACTAATGTTGAGTTCTCTGAATAGGGACTTAATTGTAGATTCACCGTTATGGCGTCTAGCTAACCCTCGCATTTGTTTACAAAACGTTTGAGGACTCTAGTGAATTAATTTCCGCTTAGAAATGTAGCTATTAATTATTCTCCTATATTTAACAGCTGCCTCTGACCGTACGGGTTAGAGGTTTGGCGAACGAAAGTCTCGAACCCGGCCAGAGGTAGCTGTTACGGTATAGCCACACTGATGAAACTTGAAACTTGAAACACGTGTCTGTGGATTACTTATTTTTTATTATATATATATATATAATAATATATATATATATATATGTGTGTGTGTGTGTGTGTGTGTTGAGTGAGAGTGTGTGTGTGTGTGTGTTTGTGTAGATATGTAAAAAAAAGAAAAACAAAGAATTCTAAAGATTAATTTATTTATATATAGTGAAATTAGTGGATGATAAAACATATAACCTTCAAGACAATTGGATATGTAGGTTATTATCTACCATGAGTCATTAACTAAAACCTTTTGGAATAATTTGTTTTTCTTGTCGTGGAGGAACATTTAAGGGAACATTGTGGTACTGATTAAAATAATAATTTATTTTTGTGGCTTTTTAAATCTGAAACACCTGTATATTGAATGGCTTAATATATATAAGGATACACGCACACACACATACACACACACATACACACATATATATATATATAATATATATATATATATATAAATATATGAAATAAAGTAATAAGACGTAAGGTGAGCATTTGGATCAGTCTATCTATGTAAATGTATTTAGTAAATAATATATACCTGATAAAATAAAATCTTAAAATAATAATTTTGCCACAAGAAACATGAATCGTTGTTTCAACCACCTTGGATAAAAAGTAGAACAAATTGCCACGAATAAAAAAACAAAAAAAATGTTGCCTACTTTAAACCTCTCACGATGCTCTCCCACCACAGCCATTCAACCGTAAGCGCTAGCAGCAGCTCTCACATGTGCTTACCTGTTTATAATGAACAGACCTGCCATATTTTGTCACTCAACCAAACCTGAGACTGAAATTTGATTCTTTTGCAATAGGGAACCAGTTGAACAAATAGTGAACGTTGAAATATCCCATTCTACAGTTAAAGAACTACCAATAAAATTTGGTACAGCCTCGGGTAAAATTTGGTAGACAAAAAGTTAAATATATTTAATTAAGTAAAACAATTTAATATTTTCATCAACAATTATTCCCATTATGATGATCTCATAGACAGGAATTATTTCATTCAAATATGTAGATGTGGATAAAACTTTCCTTAATTTCACACGCATTTTAATAAACTTTATATTATATCTAGTGCAAACATATTTACATCACATATTACAAACAAAGGACTTTCATATATTTTGGTAAAATACACTAAGAATTAAAAAAACTGAATGTAAAACTAGAGGAAATGTGAAACCTTGATATTTTACAAATCTTTGATACAACCGGCAACCAATGAAAAGCTCACATGATCAAACGAAAACCCTCTTTAGAAAATAACGAGGAAAATAAAAAAAATGTATAAGATCTTACGTTACGTAGATTTAAAATAAAAGCAAATTCAAACTAAATAAAAATTAATGATGAATAATTTTCCTAGTGAGATCTTCACCAAAGATAGGTGTAAACTTCTAAACGCCATCTGTTTCATACTGTTAAGAAAAACTTACATGTTTATTTAGTCTGAGGCGTTAGTAGTGTATTATTTAGCGTCGGAGGAGATGGTCCTGACGAACCGAGTTCAAATCCTGGAATAGTCTATTTGTATTTTCACAGAATACTCTAGGGAAAACTATAAATCCAACTACTCTCTCCAGCTATTGGTAAATAGTAGAGGAGAATAGGCACTTAAACTTTGGTATGACAACCAGTCCAGGAGAAGAAAAACTCTGAATCCAAACATGTTAAACTCCGCTTTAAATATTATCCTTTGTAGCGTCCTACTCGTGGAATGTGGTTCCGGAATTACGTACATTTCTTCGTTAAGAGAGGCGTATGTCTTTTAATGGTTATCGTCGCAGGAAATGGGCATAATGACACAATGTTAAGTGATAGATGGTTTGGAAAAATACCCATCAAACTATTCCTCATTCAACTATGGGTAATTAGTAGGGCAGACAGGACTCTTTAACCTTAGTATAGCTACCGGTCTTGCAGAAATAAAACCCTAAATTCAAACCTGTTAAACACCGGCTTCAGAAATTGACCATATATATATAATATATATATATATATATGATGGATTCTCCCGTCGATTTCGACGTATGAGGTTCAGACAACCTTTTCATCTAATCTTGTGTGTTAATCACAGGTGATATTCAACCCCGCCAATGACTTGCAAGAAGTTCCACAGATGGAACAAGTGTGTGCATTATTTTGAATGTATTGCTCGACACTAGCCAATACTCTAGTCTTTCTCTAGCTTGACGCAGCTTGGTGACCTCCGATGCTGCAAAATCCTTAATACCATTGTAACACAAAGTCCTCACATTCTACGATTGAGTGCTGTGCTCTCAAAAGTAGCGTGATCTATATTTGCAGCTGAGAGGTTACTTTTTAGCTTGTATTTATATATTATATATATATTATATATATATATATATATATATATATATATATATATATATTGAGCTTTTGGATTAACTTACTAATGCTACTACACTGAAATCGTAGTAGCAACTTTTGATGAATATATTATATATATATATATATATATATATATATATAATAATATATATATACGATGGAGTATGCTTATAGTTGGTACTGATGACGTCACGTGATCGACGTTTGAGCCTGATACACTTTAGAGAGTACATCTGGCCGCTCCGCTAGCAATATGCACCAAGGAGGTGACGCGATTTCTCTTGCCGAAAGGAGTTTTAGGGTCTGAAATTCTTCAGATACTTTTAGCACAAAACTGGGACAGTGCACTTCCACCCGAAAGAGTGTTTGAGTGAACAGAGCAGTTTAAAAGTGGCCGGACACGCATGACGTTCTAAGAGGGAGGAGGGTGTCCGTCAATATCTACAACTAATGAGAAGATTTAGCAAACTTTAGAGACGGTACCGTCGAGTGATCATCGATGAGGTAGCTTGTTGTGTACGGATAAGTCCTGGTTCTGCCTATCTACAACATCATCCACTTTCAGCTCGGCTTCCATAAGTTCGGATAAATTTGAATCTTCCTAGCTTATATATAATATATATATATATATATATATATATATATATATTATATATACTATCTGCGTTATTCGGATTATTGACCCATATTCATTGAAGATGAGTTCAGTAGACCGAATAACGCAGATAATACTAATCATCAAGCCTCATCTCAAACATTCAGAGAAATAATATATATATATATATATATATATATATATATATATGCATATATAATTTTATCATTATTGTGACAGTACCTAATAGATGGTTTACACATGCATCGCAAATGCGCAGTTTAACATTATGTTGTAATGAAAATCGGTTTTGAGAATTTTTTTCTAATTTAAATTCAAACATAATGTAGGAGGGTGGATCCAAAAGTAATGCCATTTTGTTTAGGACAGGTATAATTACCAATACAGGAACATGTATCATATATCAAAATGAAGCTGGTCCTCGATGTATCACATTCCTACTTCTCCTCATAGTCTTTGTTTTTTCAATAGCAATGTTCTACTTTCGAATGGGAGCATGTATCCCGGTCCGTGAAATTCTGTTGATTATTCTTTGAGCCACTTCTTCACAACACAGTTCACTTCCTCGTCACTGGAATAATGTTTGCCTCTCAAAGCCTTTTTCATGGGGCCGAAGAGATGATACTCTGAAGGTGCTAAATCTGATGAGAATGGAGGATGTGGTAAAATTGTCCACCCGAATGAGGCGATTTTCTCCCCTGTCGTGATGCTTGTGTGCGGTCGAGCATTGTCATTGTCGATCGGGTCATACTCGTCGGATTCTTGTTGTGATCCCCGTTAGGGTCCCAATGTAGGCCTTAGTTTTTATATATAAAAAACAATAACTTCACATGAAATAAAGAAAATGGCATTACTTTTTGACTAACCCTCGTAATACCGAAGTGAATAGTCTAGGAATCGGTCTTAAAGTTAAATTTAAAGATTTACATTGCATTGCATTCTGCTCGTGTGGAGAGCTTGGGTGAATCCACGCACGTTTCTTTGAATTGTAATTAACTTTGTATTTCTTGTTAAATCCTTTTCTAATTTTTCTAGGATTTTGACCAGCGAATTTTCTACACTTGAATTATTAAATTTGGCTGTAAGTAAAAACATAGCAGACAATCACCGCTTGAAATGAGGGTGGAGACTGTTATTCTTTATCCTACTGATGTTTTTAATTCAGACAATGATTTATTTCACTTCATTCAACACGTGTAGCGTAGCCACCGGCAAATCTCATGTCGGCGTTGGCTAATCGTCAGCTGTGGAGGAAAAAAAAAAAAAAACTTCTTTTAGCGTTGGTATAATTCATTGTTTTATTTATTATTTTCCTTGGTGTCTGTCGGTTGGTTGGTTGGTTGGTTGGACGGGATTTACGGCATATCAACCCTTGTTGTATTAATTAATACTTGATACATGATGTTTCACACATTCTTGATGTGTATACAATTTTTTAACTCAGTTTTTTAAACACATTTTCTTAAACTCATCTTTATATTTAACTCGCAGTGGCTACCGCGCTGTGCGACGACATCGTAGTAAACTAGTTAGCACTCCAGTCACGATATTACGTTCACTTTCGGACTAATACCCTTGTAAAAGTTGCGAACTCCCTCAACCCAGCAGCTAGTTAAATAGTACCACTACTGTTCTTCAACACGAAGGGGTTACTCGTGGCATAATGGCTAAGGGACTGGTCTCTGATATCGTAATAGGCTAGTTCGGACTAGAGTAGCACTTTTACCTTCACTTTCGGAGTAATAGTCTTAGGAAAGGTATTAACACATTCATCCACCAGCTATCAATTAAGTAGTATCACTTCTGTTCTTATAAATGGATGGCGACAGCATTAAATAATCGACGAAGATTGATATCCCGTTAAACAAAGAAACCAAACCAAATCAAAACTACAGGTCATCGTACTTGGTAAGTCTTTTGATTGGCACTCAGTGTCGACACAGAGCTGATGAATGTAAGTCTTTACTGGTCGGCTAACATTTTTGTGTTCATGTGAAGGGGTCAATTGTAGAAAATAACTTACGAGTTTGTCTTTGGTTCTCAGCAGGGTCCAACATATATTATTCGTCTTTCCTGTGTAGCTTGCGCCATGGAAGGTAAGTGGTTGTACACCTGGTGTTTTGTAGAGTGCTGCTTTAAGGATCTGTTTAAAACAACCAACCAACCATCTTAATAGGGTGGTTTTGGTATTAGATAACCCACAAAGGTTGATATGCCATTACAGAAAGAAACCAAACCAATGTATATTAGCAAAGTTTTTCAATAAATAACAAGTGTTTAAGATTTTGGCTGAATCAACGAAGGTATCTGAGAAAAAGACACAGTGTAAATCGTATGCATCTTCGTCTATTAATCATTCAACGATATTATGTTGGTGTTTGGGGGGTTGAGAGTTGGTCTTCCTACTTTCTGGCACGTACTCAAGCAAATAACGGATTCCTTCACTCAACTTCGCCAATAACACTTAAACAACACAAAAGAAGAAAGAAAGTACATTTAAGACGCGTAAATAACTTAAAAGCTAAAATTGAAAAGCCAAAGAAGACAATTAATTCCCGGACAGAGGATTTTGCCAACAAGATACAAAACCAAACATGGCAGAACTAATTAACTTTTATCAGCCGAAAAGATTATATAACCTATTTGGCTTAGTGATTAGCGAACTGATACTGTAATAAAGAAAGTTTGAGGTTCTACACCATCTTAATGATTGGAATTAATCGTACACATTAGTACACTTAAACTTGTATTATGATATTTGTTATTTGATCTTTATAAAGAGCCATCCTACCCGTTAGGGTGTTCTACAGGCTGGACTGTTGATATCTAATACTGATTTCGGATTCCAGTCCCAATATTACGTTCACTTTCAGTCTAAACTATTGGGAAAAGGTATGGATACCCAAAATCCCCACCCTCAGGTATGGGTTAAATCGAACCACTACTGTTCTTTTACACAGTAGTTCGGCTTTAAATAACCCACGAAGATTGATATGCCATTAAATAGAGAAATCAAACAGTGTTTTGATTTTCTAAACCAATTGTTATACCTAAGTTAAAGATCTTGTCTTTACTATTTCCTCAAAGCTGGAAGGAAGAGAGTTCGGTTCATGCATTTCCCGACGGTATGATCGCTATGTGAAATGCACACAACGGATATAGGATTTGGAATCACAACGTAAATCTGTAACTGTATTTGTGCAAAAAATGTCCCCCCTACAAAAAAACAAAACAAAAAAACAAAAAAACTCTAGTGACAACTACACAACATATGTAAACATGAACGTACAATGAAAGTAAGTCCCTAATAAAATTACCCAACACAAATTGTCATGCCGTCAAAATCAATTTATCAATCTATCTAATATTAAACAGATTTTACCTATAGATGAAATTATAAGAGATACTATTAGCCCAGTCCGTAGGGGTTCCACCTCGGAACCACACAGTTTCACGTTTGATACTATACCTCACCAACGCAGCGTATGAGTAGCACAGTTTGCATCTGTGCAGTGAAGTGAGGAGCTGATGGTAGGCATGGTAATCCGCCTCAGAAGCTATTAAAAAGTGGGATAGACTCCCTCGCTGTCCTACCGATACGGATAATAGGCCAGTCGCCTACTTTATTCTTTCTACTACTAGTAGTAGAAGTAGTAGTTATAGTGGAAATGGTGCTAATTGATAACAATAGGCGAATCCATTTACATTTTATTTATTAAAATTTAAATTTATTTAATTTAAAATTTTTTTATATATTTATATTTTTATTATTTATTTTTTATACTTATTTTTAAAATTATATATTTTTTAAAATAAATTATTTTTTTATTTTTAAAATTTTATTATATTATAATAAGAAAAAATAATAATATTTTTATATTCTATACATTTTTTTTTAATATAAATAATTCATTTAATTTATAATAATTATATATTTTTTTAAAATTTTAATTTAATATTTTTTAATTAATTTTTTAATTTTTTGAATCTTATTTATATTAATATTTTAATATTATAATTTATTTATTTAATAAAAAATTTATATTATTTAATATTTTCATTTTAATAAAATTAATATATTATTGTTTATTTTTATTATATATATTTTAAAAATATTTTTATTATTTTCTTTTTATAATAATAAAATTTTATTATTTTATAAATTTTTTAATTTTTTTATTTATAGTATTATAAATAAAATTTTAATATAATTTATATATTTACATTAAATTATAATTAAAATTCTTAATATTTATAATTAAATTTTAAGATAATTTTAATATATCATTATTTAAAAATATATTTATATTATTTTTAATATTTATAATATAATTTTATTTTAATACTTTTATTTTTTTATTTTTTTTATTATTTATTTAATGTTTTTTATATATATTTATTTTATATTTTTTTTTTAATATATAAAATATTAAATATTTTTTAATTTAATTATAATTAATTTTAATATTATTTTTTTAATTCTTTTATTTAATTTTAAATTATTTTTCTAAATATAATTTATATATTATATATTTATTTATTTATATTAATTTATTAAAATTTTATTTAATTTTTATTTTTTATTATTAATTTAATTATTTTAATAAAATTTATTAAATAATATAAATTTAATAATTATAAAAATATTCATTTATTATTTTTATATTAATTTTTTAAATAATTTTTTTTAATAATATATTTATATAATCTAATAAATTAATAATATTTAGAAATTTATTGATTTTAATTTTATTATTTAAAATTATTATTATAATATAAAATTAAAATAATTAATATTAATATTATTTAAATTTAAACATTTTATTATATTATTAACTTAAATATTTATTAATATATAGTATATTTATTAAAATTAATATGTTTTACTTTAATTTAATTATTATTTTAAAAATTATATTAATTATTTTTATATATTTATTTTTTATCTTTATATTTAATAATAATATATCTATTAATATATTTATAATTTTATAAAAATTATTATTAATAATTTATAATTAAATATTATTTATATTATAAAATAAATAAAATATAAAATTATAATATATTTATAATTTTTAAATTTTTAAATATATTAAAAAAAATATTTTGTTTTTAAATTAATTTTATAAAAATATTAATAATTTTTATAATTTAAATTTTATTTATAATATTTTATATTATTATTATTTTAAAATTTATAAATTATTTTAATTACTTTATTTATTAATTTATTATTAATTATTTATAATAATTCTTTTTTATAGAAATATAATTAAATTTATTTTTTTATTATATAAATTATTATAATTAATTTTAAAAATTATGATAAACTAAATTTATTTTAATAATTTATATATTATTTTTTAATTTTAATTTAATTTTATTATAATTATTTATTAAATTAATTTCATAAAATTTATTTTTATTTTTTATTATTAATAATTTAATAATTTTATTCTAATATTTTAAAAATTTTAAATTTAATTTAAAATATGTTATTAAATATAAAATTATCATTTAAATTTTATTTTTATTTTAAAATATATTTTAATTATTCTATATAATTAAAAAATATTATAATTATCTTATATAATTTATATAATATTAATTGTAATAGTAATTAATTTATTTAATTAAATATATTTATAATATTTATAATTTTTAATATAACATAATTTAAATTTACTTTATATATTTTATAATATTTATAAAAAATAAAAATTTATTTTATTACATATTTTTTAAAAATTTTAAAATTTTAATTTTATATTAAAATTTAATATATTTTAATAAACATTTAAAATAAATTTTTATTTTTACATTTTATAATTCTTTCATATTTTATATAATAAATTGATCATTAATTATTTTTAATATCATATAAATTTAATTAATATTTTTTATTATTAATTTTTTATTATTTTTATTTTTATGTTTTTTATTTTATTTTTATTATTAAATGTTATTTAATAATATTATTTTAATTGATATATTAATTTTTTTCTATTATATTATTTATTTATAAAATAAAAATTAATAAATTTAGATTTTTGTATTAAATTTTTTTTTAATTAAGATTATTTTATAATAATAAATATATTTTTTTTATATTATTTTCATATAAAAATATTTTATTATTTTTTATTTTTTAATTAATTTAATATTAATTTATATATTTAATTTTTTAATTTTAATTGTATTTAATAAATTATTATTTTTAAAATTATTATATAATATAAATTTAATTTTTTATATATACTTATTTTAATAATTTAATAATATTTTATATTTAAAATTATTTTGTTTATATAAAATTTTAATATATAATATTTAATAAATTAATAAAATATATTTTTTTATTATTTAAAAAAATTAATAATATCCTTATATATATAAATAATTTTAATTAATTTATTTTATTTTTTTATTAAATTTTTTTATTTATTAATTTAATTTTATATACATAAATTTAATTATTTTAATTTATTTAAATTAAAATAATATTATTATTAAAATAATTAGTTAATAAATATATTAATTTTTTTAAATAATTTTATTTAAATTCATTTAAATTAATTTATTATAAAAAATTTCTAATATATTATAAATTATTATTTTATATTAATAATTTTTATATTATAGTTTTTTTATTTTTGGTTATTTTAATTTAATATTTTTTTTTTAAATAATATATATCTATAAATAATATATTAATATTTATTTATATTTTAATAAATAAAATTAAGAATTTATATTTTAATAATTTTAATTATAAATATAATTATATTTTTTTATTTTAAATTATAAATAAATAATTATTTATAAATTTTAAATTTAAATTTTTTATTAAAATTTTTATTTTTTTTAGAGTTAATTTTTTTATTTTTAATTTAATTTTTTAATATATAAATATTTTTAAATATATAATTATTATATAATATTTTATATAAAATTTTTTTTATTAATAATATTAAATA
The DNA here is from genome assembly GCA_023376005.1 of Doryteuthis pealeii. Classification (NCBI taxonomy): domain Eukaryota; kingdom Metazoa; phylum Mollusca; class Cephalopoda; order Myopsida; family Loliginidae; genus Doryteuthis; species Doryteuthis pealeii. The sequence continues at coordinate 150,569,830 of CM042138.1, read as the reverse complement.
TTTTATATTCTAATTTTTATTTATTTTTAATTTTTAATTATTATTTATTTTATTCATTATATATAAGTCATAAATAATTTTATAATTTATTAATTATTATTAATATAACTTAATTTCATTTATTCATAAATACATCAATTAGATTTATATTAAATATGATGACTATCTATTTAATCTAATAATAGTTTGTATTCTCTGATCCAGTTATTAATCATTCTATATTAAATCTAAAATTTTGTAAATTTTTTTAGATTTTTGGAAATAACATTATTTGCTAAAACAATTAAGAATATACTTTTCCTGAATATTTTTTTAAAACAGTATTTATTTATTTTATCTTATTTTGACATCAGCTAATTAGTATATTTTGAATATTAAATCAATATATTCTATCATTTGCATACCATAAATTTATATATATATATAATATTTATCATTTACTTTTCTTGTATAATTTACTAGAAACATTTTTATTATTAAATTTATAAAAATAATTTTTTTTAAAATTATATTTTATATTTTAATTTTTAATTAGTTATCAACTTTTATTAGTCTAATTGATTATATTTAAAAAATAATATTTATTATTTTTTATATTACTATTTATTTATCATAAATAATATTATTTTTTTTATATATAATTAATATATAAAATTAATAATTTATAGTATATTTTAAATAAAGATCTTTTTATTTTAAAAAAATTGTATTTATTCATAATTTGATTTATATATTTAATAATTAAATCTTAATTAAATATATGTTGATTTATATTTTTTTAAGTAATCTTTTGATCATATTTTTTACTTTAGTCTTATAGAATTTATAGTTAAATACACAATTCATTTTATACTAATTTTTTTAAATTATTTATTTATTTTTTTTTATATCTATTTTAAAAAATATTTTCATTATGTACATATTTTCTAATTAGATAATATCGTTCTTTATAAATTATTAAATATTATTAATATCTTCTACTTGTATAAGTTATTCAAAATTTTAGTTAATTTATTTTACATAAAGATCTTTAATCAAATTTAAAATTCATATTTCTTATCCTATCAATTTTATTATGATTTTAAACAAAATATTTTAATATATTACTACTTTTTATTATTTTTAAAATTTGTCAATTTTTAATTTACAATTTAAATTATTAAGATATTTCAGATCTCAACTTCTTCTATAAAGATTTTAAATTATATTTCTAAGTCTTTTCTATATTATTAAATACTATTTTAGAAATAATATATAATTTCTTGATTATATAATATTCGATTTTTATTAATTATAATTTTTGATTTTTTATACAATATATGATTATAAATCTCATACAATCTTTTATTTATTAATGTTTGAAAAATTATTTTATTTTCTTCTATCCCTCAATTTTTTCATAAATTTTTTCTTCTTTTCTTTTTTTGTAAGTTAATTAATTATTTCATTTAAATTATTTACAAATTAATAATATTATTTGACTTATACATTCTTAAACATACTAATCAATATTTTTTAATATATGTATGATATAATTGTTTTTACAATTTATATATTTGTATATTTCAATTTTATTTTATTAATATATGAAATACTATTATATTATTCTAAAAAATCTAATCTTATAATTAATATTTAATATTAATTCATTTTCATAATTAATAATCATATTATTTTATTTATTAAATTTTATTATTTTCTTTCATTTCAAAATATCAGTTTAATATTTAATTTAATCTAAATATATTTAATTTCAAATACTAAGTCATTTCTTCTTAAAAATAATCTTTTTTTTCACTACTCAAATTTACTAAGATTAAAATTTACATCATTTTTTTATATTAATACAAATAAAATATGATATCTCTATAAATTCTTTTTTATTAATAAAGATGAAATAACAATTATAAAATTATTTTTTTTTTATATATTAATTTATAATATTAATTTTGTATCTATTCCGATCTATTTATATTTAATTTTATATTCTTAAATACATTATTATATTAATTTTATCATAATAATATCCTAATCGAAATTATAATACTTCATTATTATATATTTATTATATTATTTATAATTTTTTAAACATCGTTAATAAATTTTACAATTTTTAACATTAATACTGTTTATAGTTTTATTTATTTTTAAGATCATAACATTATTTCTATATTATACGAATTCTTAATATTTATTTGCAATTTATAATTTTCTTTTATTTAAAATAATTATATCTTTAAATATTATATTTTTTTTTTTTATTATATTAAGTTTATTTTGATTTAAAATTATATTATTAAATTTTTTATTTTTTTTTAAAAATTTTATTTTTTTTATCAAATATAAATATTTTTAATTAATTAATACTTTAAATAATGGATATTTAATTTTATAATATATAATATATTTATTTTTAGTATTTTTTAAAATATTTTAAATTTTATTTTATTCAAAAAATATTTTTAATAAAATATTTTTTTAAAAGTACATAATTAGTTATTATATTTTATAGAAATTTTTTTATTTATCTTAAAACATAAAATTCTATTTATTACATAAATTTTTTAATTTTTAATATATATTTATTAATTACTTTTCTATGTATGGTTTATTTAATAAATATATTTATATATTTTTTTTTTATAAATTATTACAATATTTTTATTAATTTTTCATTAATTTATTATTGATATTTAAATTTTATTTTCTATACTGAAAATTTATTAATTATTAATTCATTATAATTTCTGCAGTGCTTATTATCTATTTATTTAAATATATTAATATCTTTTTATTTTAAAATTATATATAAAGTATATTTTTAATGTATTACTAAATTTATACAATATATATAATTTTATTAAATTTTAATTACTTAATTTAATTAAAATTTTTTTATAACTTTATTTATTTTACTTATCTTTTTATAAATTTTATTTTATATTAAGTTATTCAATTTTTATTTTATTCATTTGTTAATTACTCGTTTAAAAGTTTAAATTTATTATTTTTTCTAAATATAAATTATTTTTTATTATATTTTATTTAATTAAAAATATAATTATTATTGAAAATTCACTTCTTTATAAATATTTTTTTATTATGATATATTATATATATTAATATTAGAATATTAGAAAATTTTTTTTGTTTTATAAAATTTTTTATTATTTATGATTAATTTTAAGATCTTTTTAATATAATATAAATAATATATTTTTTTGATTCATATGTTATTATTATCAAATAATTTATATAGATTTTATCAAAAATTAATTTTATATATATTTTTTTTTAATTATTTAAAATTTATATTTTAATTAAATTTAAAAACTTTATATTAATTTTATATTATTTTTTCTATTTCATATTTATTTATTTTTTTTTAATTTAATATTATAAAATTGTAATAAAATATATTTATTTTTCTATATTTCTTTATTTTATTATTATTAAAAATTATATCATTTTATAGTATATTTAATTAAAAAAATTATTATAACAAATTTAATATCAAATGATTATTTTTTTAAATAAAATTTACAGTAAATATAAATATATTTTTATGTATTTTCTTATAATTTTATATTTATTTTTAATACTATTAATATTATAATTCTTATTTATATCTATTATTAATATATTATTTTTTATAATTAATTTTTATTTTTTTTAATTTTTATTTAATAAAATTAAATACTATTATAAAATATATAAATACTATTTTATTTTAAATAAATTAATTTCTTTTTTTTTATTTTTTATTTTTTTTTAAATAAATGAATTCATTATTAAAAAATTTTTAATATTTTAAAATTTACATTTAATTAAATAAAATAATATATTTACTATATTTTTAAATTTATTTTATAAATTTATTTTTTTTTAATTTTTTTAATTCTTTCATAATTTTTATATGTTTTTATATTTTAAGATATCAAAAATATTAAATATAAATTTATAATTTAATTTATTATGATATTAAATTTTTATATATTAAGATATAATTTTATTATTTTATTATAATAAAATTATATTTTTTTAAAATTCACTAACTGGATCCTTGGCAACTGGATCCAGTTAAGTATTAACATTAAGAGACCTTGCAGGGGTGCGATTGCTTATTCTATTCCCCTGCTGACAAAGGTGTTTTACTTGGATAGGCACCGGGAGATGAAGTATAAATTCTTATTATGTGAATTCGGCCCAGGTAACGGACACACACGCTCTCTCTTTCTACATATTTACACATACACATACTCTTACACATATTCAGACACATATACATATTTTTTCGAATATGGGGCAGATACTTAAGATAAATAATGTAGGGGTCGTTATCAATTGTATTTATTAGAATGGCAGTAGAGAATCACTGAGTTGGAGGCGCGTGGTCTAATGAGTAGAGTCGTTGGAAATAGAACCGTAGACTTAAGTTCAAATCCTGGACGAAACTACAGTTCAGATAGAGCTTATAACCTTGGGAAAGGTATGAATCCAATTACCCTGCCTCTAGGTATGGGTAAATAGTTAGGGCAGACTTAGCTTTTAATCTTGGTTGGGCAACCAGTCCAGAAGAATGAAAACTCTGAATTCAAACCTGTTGAACTCCTGTTGAGTACTATATTTAAATAGTGGTCAATATCATGGATTGAGCATTTATATCTAAGTTAAGGTAGCGCGGATATGGAGTTAGACCACGTTTAGTCTGAAATCACATAGGCTCGAAACTGCCAGTGACCAGAGCCTTTGACTCCATGTCCCCGCTACCTTGACTTGCTGCTCCTAAACGTAAAAAAACAATCTACTTGGTCTAGTGAAAAGGGGATAGAATCTCTTGCTATCTGGTTGATACCGACATTAGGTCCCCCGGCATTATATATATATATATATATATATATATATATATAATTGTGAAGAATAATCGAGATCAGTCATGGTTAATATTTGATTATCAATCGTAAAAATATTCAAGTTCGGACCCAATAAACAAACAACTTATTTTGCGAAACTGTTTTGGTATTTTTCTCCGATAGACGTCGATATTAATATCCATTAAACTTACATGACCACATCACATGTCCACAAGATTGAACTCACTGCATAATTGATAATGTGGAAGATTAGTTCGCTAACCAGAAGTGAAATTCCGACTCGTACCACATCTTTCTCTCGATATTTCAATGCTATTGCATATAATACATTAATATCTAGATGCAATCCTGCCTCATTCTTCAGTTTCCGTCTTCTATTTACGCCACAAGTAAAGACTACACTGATGTCTTCGTGAGAAGTCAGTGGCTATTCTGGTTTTGTTAAACATCCTATAATAGTATAACATGCTGTTGCTGCTACGAATATAAGAAACATAGAAAATAAATCAATAGCAAAAGAAAAACAGACATAAAGAAAAAAAAAACCCCAAAAAACTGATGTACCGTGAACATAGCCTATAAGCAGATGGCATTTGGATCAGAATTGTTTCGGGGAAAAAGCATCATTACCACAAACAGAGCTTATGTAGATCATAAATTTTTTTACAACATATTCTACAATATTACACACACACACACACACACACACAGACACACACACATATATATATATATATATATATATATAATATATGATGATGATGACATGGCTATAAAAATAAATATACTGTTTTTTAAGCATGTAAAGTAAAGAAACTAGGAATTCACATGGGCTAATAGTCAAGAAATACAGCTGACTTACCGGTTTTGTTCGATTAATTGTTATACTAGTTTAAGGAGATTTGTGTAGTAACTGTCAATAGTTAGCATCCAGTTTAGAAAATATGGTAGCTAATTTTGACTAGATGTAAAACATTTTTTGAAGTTAATGAATTTAGAGAGTTATATGTAAAATTATCTACGAGGGAGAACTAATAAGTGGTCCTGTAATATTTTAACTGAATGAATCTTAGTGGTATCTAGTAACGGGTTGCATAATTCTTAAATTTTAGAGACCTTGGTAATTGAATTTATAGTTATTTGCATGTTGACTGATAGGTACTCTTACTTCTAGATATTCATCTGGTAGTATGTATGGTTAATGCTTTTTTTTTGGGGGGGGGTGATAATTAGGGATCTCATTTTCAATTTGTTTCACCTTTGAGGTTTTAACCAATTGGATTTTTTATTCATTTGTACATTCAGATGTATTTTTGGTTAAAATCTAAATTGTACACAAAGTCATTAAATAGTCTTGGATGTTTTTAATAGAAAATATGTCAACATGATTGTTTTTTTTAGTTTTGTTTTATTCTTTATCAAAATGGGGCAAGTGTATTTAATTACGTTATCTCAAATTAACATAAACTGTCTATTTTTTATTCCTTTGATTTTAGTTATGCCAATCAAAAATGTAAATACACAGGCATAGGCATAACAAATGCTTTTTGGTGCACGATATTACTAACCCCCCCCCCTCTCTCTCTTCTCTCTTACTCTCTCTCTCTCTCTCTCTCTCTCCATCTCCTTCTCTAATCGCAATAAAAGAGAAAATAATTATTATTCAGTATTATAAGTATTATTATGTATTCAGTATTATTATTTAAAATATTGTAATTTTGGGAACTATTTAAATATCCCATTGTGTTCTCCTTCATTTATACCAGAAAACGTTCATGGGACAATTTATTGTTGTCTTGTATAATTACATGATTTTCGGAGTTACAATCCTCCTTACGCGATTTTGTGTCATATATATTTACCTAACCCTCCGCACGAGCAGGATGTGACAGAAGGCCAATTACTTAAGCGGAGTTTAACAGGGTTAATGTTGGGGTCCTCCTTCTCCTAAACAGGTTGCCTAACCATGGTCGAAAGCCCAGTCTGCTCTACTATTTACCCATAGTTGGAGGGAGTATAGTTGGATTCATAATTTTACCAAGGGTATTAGCGCTATGAGAAACACAGCCTTAACCAGGATTTGAACTCTGATCGACTCTAACCATTATACCACACGCCTCTATTTTTACCAATCCCTCCGCACAAACAGGTAGCAACACAAGGCCAATTTCTCAAACAGTGTTTAACAGGTTTGAATGCAGAGTTTTCCGTCTATACTGGTTACCTATCCAATGTTAAAGAGCCCAGTCTGGCCAACTATTAACCCATAGCTGGATATATGGATTCATACATTTCACAAGTGTATTAGTGCAATGTGTAATGCAAACTGCCTCGTCCAGGATTTGACCTCGGGTCGACGAGTCCATTTCCTACGATTTTAACCATTACACCACGCTACTCCATATCACGATTTTGTGATAATTATGTATTCGAATTGGCACCGATCAAAATAAATGTTTGTGTGTAGTGAAGTTACGTCAATTTCTATTTATCCAATGTGAATTTTTGATTGCTTTTTAGATTGATATTATTTGTCTCATCCAAGTTTTTTGAAAGTAATTTCTTGTTCGTTGGCAACGTTGATAAAGAAAATAGATAGAAATGAAATCACCTTTTATGTTGTTGTTGTTGTTATTTTTCATTAAAGAAAAGAAAGAATAAAGAAAAAACAGACAATAATATCTCATATCAGATACCACACAGTTAAATTTTTCTATTTCCTTGCAATCTAAGACGGTTCTTGTTATTTTTTTATTATCTTATATGTACTCATTCTTTGTTTTGTTCTCGTTTCTGTTAGTTTATAGTCTTTATGAACTAAATAGTTTTACAGAGAGAAGTTATCTGCCCTTGTCATTTTCTTTTATGATATTTTTTTATTTTTGTCTGTGTTGTTCTACTCTTGTTTTGTCGAATATCTTTTTAATGGAAGATAGAATAAGTTATTGACATAGAAAAATAGAATAATAAACCAATGTAGAATTATTAGTTTGGAAGATTTCAACAGGAAATAAGAAAAATAAAACCATACATAGCGATCTGTAAGGTGATATTTCAACCCTTTTATACAACTGAAATGCCTTGATAATATCAGTACGTGTATTCCTGGCTGTGCGAAAATAATGAGTTTTTATAGAACATTTTGTTAGCAAAAATTAAGTAAGGCAAAGAAGAAAGCAAAGTGGTACTTAAATTTATGAGTGCCCAAAGTTACAAGTT
>CM042138.1:150539237-150559237 GCA_023376005.1 Doryteuthis pealeii | reverse complement strand
GAGAGAGAGAGAGAGAGGGAGGGAGAGAGAGTGGGAGAGAGAGGAAGAGAGATTGGAATTTGTCAGAATTATAGACAGAGTCAAAGTGCATGTCCTGATAATCTTATGTTTTTAATGTCTGGGAAAACAGTAGCCTATTAGATACCATTAGGTTGTTTGATCTAAATAGCTCATCCAACAAACTATTCCATCTGTGGCTGAATTATTTGCAAGTAATTAAACTTTCTATTGTCTTTTTAGAGACATTAATCATTTTTGACGACAGAAGTAGTTGATTTTAGAAACTATCATCAAAGATGCTGGAAAGTTTACTTATCAAATAAGGATGAAGAAAAAACTGTTATCAACCTTTTATTATTTTATTTTGATTCGCGTACTTTATTTTACATTACACCAATTCTTTTTAGATCTTCTAAATTCTCGACGGGACGTTGGAGAAATGTCACGTTTTGGTGGTCTCAAGTCGGTGTGTTTTTCTTCTAGCCTCTCTACCTACAGTCTTGCGTCCTGCTACCCAGGTGATATTCGCCTAAAATAATTAATGACAACTCGTTTTTTAACAGAGGCAACAGAAAGAAAAATCATGGCAATTAATATTTTTTAACAGTTGATAGGATTGGGTTTTAAAACTGATACCACTGTTATCATCATAAGGAAAAGAATCGGTGACAAAGAAAGGATGGAGCAGCTTGCATTTCACTTCTAGCTTCTAACCTTGTACAAGGTATAAATACGCCCCCAAACAATGGGTAAATAGAGAAGACTGGAGTCTTTAGATCTGGTAATTCAACACGTGGTGTAGTGGCTCAAACATACACTTTTTACAATAACGCTCATAAATGATAGCTCTGTGAATTTCTATTTCCTCAAATGTTATGTATTTGATAAATTTAAGATTCAGATATTTTTAAAATGGTCAAATCTCATCCAAAAACTTCAAGTTTTTAAACCGATATAACTGGGTGGATAGATATGGTTTCTTTATTTTTGTAATGGAATATCAACCTTTCTAGGTTATCTAGTGCCAAATCTATATATATAGAAGATAAGTACTGTTACTATCTAAGTCATAGCTGGGATATGAAGAGGTTCATACTTTTACAAAGGGCATTATTCCAAAAATGAACGTAATAGCACAAGTGGAATTCGGATGGACTTACTACGACATTGCAGTCCAGCTCGATAACCACTACGTCAGGGATTTTCTTTCTCTATAAAGGGGATAATTTATTACTGATTAGCTACGATGTTAAACAAAATCCTTATACAGTGTGGCCCATAAAAGACTGGACCATAAAAAAGATTAAACATTTAGTCTTTTAAGTCATAAAATATAGTCAAAGGATATACGAGGGTAGTGGCCTCCCAAACCCTCTTTTATGAGGCCGAAGAGAGGCAAACGTTATTCTAGTGATGAGAAAGTGAAATCTGTAGTGAAGAATTGGCTCAAAGAACAGTCAACAGAATTTTACGGGACTGGGATACATGCTGCTATTCGAAGGTGAACCATTGCTATTGATAAAAAACAGTGACTATGTGGAGAAGTCGGGGTGTGATTCACAGTGAACCAGCTTTATTTTGATATATGATACATGTGCCTGAGTTGGTAATCATATCTGTCCTAAACAGAAAGGCATTACTTTTGGATTCACCCTCGTATATTGTTAGTTATTTGAGGAAACAGTTATCTTGGAGATTGTTTCCATTTTCAAGGATGCAAAGTCTCATGTTAATTGGAACACTTTTTATGTTTCAAGGGTGTAAACCCTCTTATCTCTGCACGAATAATATTCTTAAGCTGTTATAATGTTTTAAGTTTAATTAAGTATTCACATCCCTTTGAATAACACCACAAAAAAGTCAACCAAACAAAGCAAGTGAATAGGAAGGTCATTTGAATTCTAAATTTCCTGAACTTATTCCGCCACCAAACATTTTTTTGCTGAAATTATAAACCTTTCAGTTAAATGGTAAAATTCTATTATATCAATTTGCTTAAGTTACTCATATATCTGAAAAGTAATATAAATTCAAATTAAAAAGAAAATGTTTGAATAAAAAAAAATGTTTCATTACTTTGAGAGCCATCGTTTAACATAATTCAATACGGCTTTTAAAAAGAAGAAGCAAGAGAATATATTCGTACATGTTAGCAGCACTAATTACGTACAAACGTTAGAATAGGATGACATTAGGATGCTTACAGCAAATACCTCATCCATCAAACAATACACTGACTGGATGAATCATTTGTAAGAAATCAAACATTGTATTGATTTGAGAGTGACATTAATTATTTTAGAATTCTGAAGAATGTCAATCTCTCTCTCTCTCCCTCTTTCTTTCTCCCTCCTTCCCTCTCACTATATATATATATATATATATATATATATATATATATATATATATATATACCAACACCAACACAAGAGCAGGATATCACACAAGATCAATTTCTAAAGCGGTGTTCAACAGGTTTGAATGAAATTTTCCTTCTCCTAGACTGGTTATAAAGTCAAGGTTAAAGAGCCCAACCTGTCCTACGGCTGGACGCAGTATAGTTGAGTATTAGCGCTATGTGAAATACAAACAGCCTCGTACAGGAATTGAACCCGGGTTGACAAGTCCATTTCATACGACTCTAACCATTACATAACACACCTCCATATGTATAAATATATAAAGGGCAGTTTTGTGTATGTATGTACATATGTCCGAGAGAACTACAAAAATAAAAAGTGAATACGCACCCACACCCACACACACACACACACACACACCATATATATATATATATATATATATATATATATATATATATATATATATATATATATATATATAAAGTTTTTGTAGGTAAAGAATTTTTATTAAGGAGCGAAAAAGCGTATACATTGTAAAATATTGAATTTCTAAAACAGAAAAGCTAGGGAACCCTTATGTCTTAATTTCATTTTATTTTTCCTTTTTTTTCGGTCAATCTATTCACTGAAATTCAATTGAGAAATGTTGATAGACGTACAAATTGGATAATAATAGAACGAATAAAGGGGGGGGGGTCAGAGGAAGAAAAAACTCACGTCTTCACCCCCTGGGGTTCTAATACTTCTTACACCACGCGAAACGTTCAAGTTGAAAGGATATTTTGTTTCGAATCATAATAGTTGATGCAAATACTTTTTTTTTTGGGGGGGGGGGCACAAAGTAGGCTGGTATTTGGAAATATATAGGGCTTCCAGAACACTAAGTTGAAGTTCGTTGCTGGAAGTACTAAGGATGGAAAACATTGTGGTGCTGTAAGCACGGGTTCAAGTTGGATTATCTGATAAATGACGCACAATGGCCGATGTGGAGTTGCTACCAGCTGAGCTGGAAGAGTCTAAATTGCCGACACGAACATTGGAGGGTATATGTTGTTTTACCCTTACCGCTAACCTCGAACTACCCAGAGGCTGGGGGTAAGGATAAAACAGCATATACCCTCCAAAATTTGTGCCGGCGATTTACATAGAAATAGCATTGACATTTAACTTGAAAATGTTTGGTGTCTGTGAATGTCAAAAACAAATCAACATGGAAGCGAAAAACAATAAATTTTTTCCTTTTCTTTATTTTTTTCATGTTAGCCAATGTTTATAAAATAATCACATCAATTTAGTTTTTTTTAATTATTCCGTTTATGATTTTAATGAATGGATATCAAATATACAATTATCAAATCTTTAAGACATTAAATTGGTGTCTTAATCTTTTCATATTGACAAATAACACAAGAAATTAGAAAAAATTAAAAGATAAAATTTCAGTAATTAGGTTTTAATTAAATTTGCATTTTTATTGATTAAAAGTTGTAAATATTTCTTTAAACAATAATACGGGATAAACAATCTTTTATTTAATCTGATTTTTTATTATACACTTTTTATGGATAGTTTAATAAGGAATTATTTAGTTTTACTGCTGAACATCCATATATAAAATAAGTAGTGTCATTTGATATTTAACTTTTAAACAAATTCAGAATTCTTTTTAATAAAATAAGTTACGGATTTTTTGTTTGTTTTGTATTTGATATTTAAAATAGGAAACATTATTTTTTACTTTTTAAAGTGGGTTTATATCTGTGAATTTTTTCTTAAAAAAATAATATACTATGATAATATTATATTCGATAAGCTACGATTTGAATTAATGTTATTTGAAAAAAAAATTAATTGAATTTTACATGTAAAAAATTAAGAATTATTTTAAATTCAAATACGGACGTTTTTGTATTTTTTTTGGGGGGGGGGGTGAATTATTATATTAATTGAATTGATCCCCAATATTTATATATAATTTATAAATGTAAATATTGTAAATTATTTGATAAAATTTCTTGTATGCTCCCATACAGATTGAAACAGTTTATTTCACTATAAAAGAATATTCATGGAGGCACGTGGTGTAATGGTTATCATCGTAGGAAATGGACTCGGTGACCAGATTTTAAATCTCGTACAAGGCTGTTTCCATTTCACATAGAGCTAATAATCTTCAAAAAATGTATGCATTCAAATATTTTTCCCTCCAGCTATGGGAAAATAAAAGAGCAGATTGCGCTCTTTAACGTTGGTTGGGGAACCAGTTGAAAAGATGAAAAATTGACCTTGTGTCGTTCTCTGCCCGTGAAAAGGTTTGACAAATATAGATAAAATAATATTTCCTGTTTTGCTTTGAATCTGAAGAATTCTGGCAGGCTTTGAAAAGCAAATCAAAGCTGATTACATATCTGTATATCTATATTTATCTATAATGATAAATCTGGAATGACTGGAGTAGATACTGTCATATATCCAATACAACACACACACACACATACACACACACACACACACATGTATATATATATAATATATATATATATATATATATATATATATATATATTATATTGTATATATATATGTGTGTGTGTGTGTGTGTGTGTGTGTGTGTGGATAGGTAGATAATAAAATTACGCATAATGAGCTCACTCCCGTAGATAATCCTGTTTTCTTTCTATCTAGCTGTCTATCTTCAGCACATACACGTCTTTATTTCTGCAAGGTTTGCAGTTGTATATAGATGAGAGTTAATATGTGTTAGGAGTAACACATCCCTCCTCAAATATAAATCAATAAATAAAATCACGTTAGAATATATACAAGAGATGAACAACAAGTCTAAAAATATGTCGAATGGGAATGCGTTTCATAGCAACGCTCACTGATCCCGAGAATGCTGACTACAGTTAGAAATAGATGTAAGCATCTCTGAGGGGTGTCATAAGAAGTGAACTAGGCCAACAAAGTAATCTTCCTGATCTCCCTCTAGGTCGGATTAACCCAATGTCTTTTTAAGGGAGCCATACACAAACTGAAGCACGGTTTGCAGTTATAAAAAATGTGTTGACCTGTCGGGTTCCTCTTTTGGGGCGCCCAGGCAATAAACCCGACTCTACTTCTTTTAAGCGAAGTGGGCAGCTGGTGCCTGAGGCAAACACAAAATGTATTGTCAGAGAGGTAGATTCTCATTGAGTATCACACACCTCTAGCCTTATGCCAAACAAAGACAAATCCTATGAATATCAACAACGAGAATTAGATAAATATGATTAAATAGGTATTTATAGGCAACTCGTGTACCATGTGTACGATGTGACACAAGTTTGCAAGTATGGGGCATCAAACAAGGATGGAACCCATTAGCAATGGATCTGTACGACGGGTATACTAACCAATACACATGACGGGTCCCGCTCTCTAACCAAACCCTTTCGCTACAGATAGGAAGTAACACTAGGTCAAAAGTATGAGGCATCCAGTGAGGATCAAACTCCCTACTCAGAAGTAATGGATCTGCGAGACTATCTTGCTAACCATTTCTCCACAACGGTATATTATCTCTACCCAACCCTTTCACCACGAGTAGGATTTGACACAAGGTTTAAAGTATGAGGCATCTAGCGAACTCGCTATTTAGTAGTAATGGAATTGCGAGACTAGATTGCTAACCACTAAACTACAATGTGTCTGTGTTTATATGCAACCTGTTCGCCACGGGTAGGATGTGACATAAGGTCGCAATTATGGAGCATATTGTGAGGATCGAACTTGCTGTTAGGGTATTAATGGTTCCGCGTGACTAGATTGCTAACCATTACACCACGATGGGAGACACTATATATAATCTAACAGAATACACAAAAAATATTTGGTAGATATTTTCACAACCAATTCACCACGTGTAGGTTGTGAAAAAAGGTCACAAGTATCGCAAGGATCGCAAGGATCGAACTCGCTATTCTGTAGGATCAGATGGATCTAATGGATCAGCGGGACTAGATTGATAACCACAACATTACAATGGGGTGCACTTTACACCCAACACATTTGCCACGGGAAGGATATGGTCAAAAGTATGGCACATCCTGTGAGGATCGAATTCGCTATTACAGTAGTAATTGATATGCGACAATTGATTATCAACCATTTAACCACAATGGACAAACTAAATATAATCAAAGAATATACAAAAATATATTTGGTAAGACTTGGAATATTTGGAGATGTTGAAAGGTAGTGATATATATATATTATATATATATATATATATATATATACCAAACTTGTTGGTAAATCCTCGCGGTGAGAAGAAACCCGGAAAATTGTAAAAATATACTACCAAACATCAACTGGAAAAAAAATTTTGGAAAAAAGAAAAAAACAAGATAATCGTACCAACCAAAAATAATCTATTCATACAATACTTGGCCAAAAGAAAAAAGAATTTATATATATATATATATATATATATATATATATATATATATATATATATATATATTCATACAAAACCCACTAGAATATACAAAGGCTAATAATTAAAGAGTGCTCAATACCTAAGTAGAGCAAATAATAATAAAGGTAAACGTAATGAGTCAGATACACCTACTAAAAGTTTCGCTTAGTGCTCTTCAGGGCTAAGATCCGACTATCCAATTATCCGAGAGATTTGGAGCAAACTCGTGTTCATACAACACCTTCCACCTAGACTCAAATAAATTAGCATAAACTAAACCAACCAATGAAAGACAAAGAAAAAAGAAACAGAAAAAAATATAGGTTTACCTTTATATATATATATATATATATATATATGTGTGTGTGTGTGTGTGTGTGTGTATAAAAACTAGGTAATGAATATAACTGGTAAAGTAGGGGTGATTCTATTTGGGATCAGCGAAATCTCATTGTACAACATTACTCTAAGCTCTTGTAGGTGCAATCATATATACTCAAACAAGGACTTTTATATTTTTTTGTAAAACCCGTCTGATGTGGCTAGACTCATATTTTTGAATTTCTCGTCGAAAAAAAAAATATAACGGGATGACAGTTTGTTAAGTTGTTCTTTCTTTGAAATTTATATATATATATATATATATATATATATATATATATATATATTTAAGTGAATAAAGTAAAACAGGCAATGACTTTACGAAAGAAGGGATGGGAGAAAGACAAATATCTATTGGTAGACATTTTAGACATCTAGTTTATTTGAAGTGATAGATTAATGGACAGACACTAGGAGCTGAAATAACCATTACTTCGTACAAATCGACAAGAGAGATTAATTTACTTGTTTATCCGGGGAAGATTTTTAGCAAATTGATTATGCTACCAATGATTACATTCAGATACATCTTACAGGATTTTCAAATATATCAATAAATAGGAGTGTTTTTATTGACTATAAATTGTTGACTACAAATAGATTGATCAATATTAAATATATATATATATATATATATATATATATATATATATATGTGTGTGTGTGTGTGTGTGTGTGTGTTTGGATGGGGTGTGTGTTAGTATATACGTATGTATATATATTAATGTTTATGTATATGTATATGTATATATATATATATATATATGTTATATATATATATATATGAGGAAAAATGAGTAAAGAAAAGAAAAGTAAATGGATAAAATGAATTTAATCGATATCACATTAATCGATATCACTTACACATGTGTTTCGGTCAGTTTATGTGTGTGAAAATATTTCGCACACATATAAGAATCGACCTTCATCAGAGTGAACATTTATTTTTAAAACATTTTTATAAAATTAAAAATTATAAAATTTTTATAATAAAATTATAAATTTTATAAATTTTTATAAAAATAAATGTTCACTCTGATGAAGGTCGATTCTTGTATGTGTGCGAAATATTTTCACACACATAAACTGACCGAAACACATGTGTAAGTGATATCGATTAACGTGATATCGATTAAATTCATTTTATCCATTTACTTTTCTTTTCTTTACTCATTTTTCCTCATAGTGTCGGATTCAATTCCTTTTCCATTTTTACATATATATATATATATATATATATATATATATATATATATATATATATATATATATATGTGTGTGTGTCTGTGTGCGTGTGTGGAGAAAAGTAGACAAACACGGGATGTTATGGAAACTGGATGTTTATTGTCGACGATCCAAGTCAAATATACAGATACACACACAGAAAGTATGGATACTACTGTAAAAAAAAAATAGACAAATAGATGGACAGAAAGATTTAAAAGATAAAACTCACACATACACAACTAATGACAAATCCAGCTCCCAAACACACATACACATACTCATCCATTTTGAACCATCCTTACCATTCCAAAATTCTAACAAAACACCTGCATCTCCTCATAAACACTCCCCATTTAGAGGGAAGAAAATCCACTACCCATTCCCCCAGCTACCCCTGGCCCTACTGACAACCTACTGTTTTTCACCATTCTAAAATATCCTTCATTGAAGCAAGAACTGGGCTTTTGTTCTGATGATGGTCAAAATGGCCGAAACGTTGCATCGTCGACAATAAACATTCAGTTTCCATAACATCCCGTGTTTGTCTACTTTTCTCCACATATTGTCGGATTAACCTCCTCACATTTCTCTCTCTCTCTCTCACACACACACACACACACACACACACACACACACACACACACATATATATATATATATATAGAGAGAGAGAGAGAGAGAGAGAAAGAGAGAGAGAGAGAGATGTACATATATGTATATATATATTTATATAGGTATGTATATATATTATGTAAGGAGGTTGGGTTGAATCTTATGGAATATGTATTCGTTATTTTCAATTGCTTTCGTTCAAGTCTTCGAGTAATATTTCTATTTATCCTTGTCCAAATTGCAAAGAAGGAATCCCACATTGTCCTGATAGCTTTCGATCACGTCCATGATCGTCTTCAAGGGGATTGTTGTAGTTTTTTTTGTTTTGTTCACAATATAAATTAATGTTATTTTATTTCATAAAAAAATAATTTTACAGACTATTTATGCTACATTTTCTAATCCCCTATTGAGAGACAAAACTTTAAACTTGAATAATGTTCACATGCGTTAGTCAGGTTTTGGTCTTAATTGTGATTTCATAATCAGTTTGCATGTCAAATTATTATTTGTGTAGGTACTTTTGAATGTTACATAATTGATAGGTTACCCATAAATTATGTACGGTAGTGTAGAAATTAAAAACAACGGCAATTATGAATCATGGATAAAACATATAAGTAATTGACAGGATTTAAACTTTTACTAAATTTATAGTTGGTCACTGATTAATCAGAGCCAAACCTGAGAATATAAAAATAGTTAGAAAGCCAATTTTGGCTGGGTGACAGGACGAAATATATGTAAATGGTGTTTGTCGTACGTAGACCATTACTCCATATGTGTTGATCTTTCTAAGGTTGAATAAAGACGTCTAAAACAATTTCAATAGCGGACACAAAGATGAGAAGTCCCAAGAAGGAACACCAGAAGAATGGAGTACCAGCCCAGTTCTATACAGAGAAGAGACGACACGTTCCAGTTCAGTAGGAGTGCAATAATAGAATAAGATGGTGAAAATTACGGTCTGTGTAACTTGAACAGACTCATATATATAGACATGTAATGTTATGGAGTCATAGAGAATGGAAATGGTGATGAGTTAAAATACTGGAAGAAGCTGGCTGCATTTCCCATAGTGCTAATACTCCTGTGAAAGTTATGAAACCAACTATTTTGCTCCATCTATGGATAAATAATAGGACATAGTGTGTAATTGAAGCATGATATGGTAACTGGTCAAAGGAAAGTAAACTCTGAATACAAACCAGCACTACTTTGCTAAAAAAGTATCCTTTTGTATTATCATCCTCATGACGAGAATTAGTTAAGTACATAAATAGGTAAATATGAAAAGGAAGCGTGTGGTGTAATGGTTAAAGTCATGGGAAATGGACTCATCGCCCCGATTTCAAATCCTGGATGTGGTAATTGCATTTCACTTTGCGCTAATACCCTTGGGAAAGGTATGAATCCTACCCTCCCTCCAGCTATGGACAAATAGTAGGGCAGACTAGGCTCTTTAAACGTGGTTAGGCAACCGGTCTAGGAGAAGGAAAACTCTGAATTCAAACCTGTTGAACTCCGCTTAAGAAATTGACCTGTGTCGCATCCTGCACGCGCGGAGGGGTTGGTAAATATATATATGACCAGTTTTCATGGAGGCGCGTGGTATAAAGGTTAGGGTCGTTGGAAATGGACTCGTCAAAGCGAGTTCAATTCCTGAACGAAGCTGTTGGCATTTCACATAGCGCTAATACCCTTGGGAAAGATATGAATCATGGCTAGGTAACAAGTCTATGAGAAGGAAAACTCTGAATTCAAACTGTTAAACTCCGCTTAAGAAATTGACCTTGTGTCGCAACCTGCTCGTGCGTAGGGGTTGATATATATATATATATATATATATATATATATATATATTATATATATATATATATATAGGTAAATATGGACATATTAATTTGATATGAATATTTTCAAAATATCAACAATTGGTTGCGCATCCTCGATGTTACTTAACTGCCAATAAAAAGTCTCCCTTTCTGCAGAGGCATGAACCGATATTTCCCTATATGTTTACTCTCCCGGCATTAACATGTCACTGTGTATAGTATTTTCCCATCGTTTGCAGCTTATTTTTATACAGTTCAGAGTTAGATCTAAACGATGAAAAAGATGGTGACGATCCTGATATAGGACTGTTTGGTAACGTAGGATGTCCAGAATCATTTGCAAAGGATAATGGGGTCATTGCTTACGGAGGACATTTTTTTCGATAATATTAAATATCCCAACACTTTCTAGACAGAGCTCATATATAATATACAGATGTTCTTTATATGAATGTAAGTAATATTTTTCTTTGATTTCCCATTTTTCAGTTTTATTTTCACACTTTTGATCGAAAGGAGAAGAAATAATAAAGGTGTCTTAGATATTGATTAATCTCAATTCTCTTATCAGGCGTATCGAATTATGATTGGTTGTCGCTACATATGATTCCCCGCGAGGTATTTAAGAAAGATAGAGTTATCTCCCTTTCTACTTTTTTCCCTTTTGTTTTTAAGTGACTTTTTCCAATATTTTTTCACGCTTTGTCGCTTCAGTTTTTCCGCCGTATTATTTTATCTCTTCTACATCTTTCAGTTTCTTATCTCTGGTAATCTTTTGGTAATGTAAGTATTTTTTTTAGACATTTCAAGGTTTTCATTCAATTTTCAGGTCTTTCACAAAACGAAAGTGACACTTTTATTCATAATGTTAATCTATCTATCTATCTATCTATCTATCTATCTCTCTCTCTCTCTCTCTCTCTCTCTCTCTCTCTCTATATATATATATATATATATATATATATATATATCTCAATATGTTCATATCTATGTCAGTTTATTCATATATCTATCTATCTATCTATCTATCTATGTAAGTTTGTTTATAGTGATCTACCATGATGAGGTTAAATGGACACTTTACACCAACCTGTTTATTTTGTTTATTAATTTTAATATATGTATATACAGATAAACATCTCCACACCCATACACACAACATCACGCATATATATATAATATATATATATATATATATATATATATATATGGTCGCTACCGTCATACGCATTGAACTCATCGACTCCAGTTTAAGTTCTGGACGAAGCTGTTTGCATTTCACATAGCGCTAATACCCCTGTGAAAGATATGGTATCTACTCCACCTCCAGCTGGTTGGGCAACCAGTTTAAGAGAATTCACACCTGTTTAAATTCGCTAAAGAAATAATTAGGTATATATATATAATATATTTTGTGTGTGTGTGTGTGTGTGTGTGTGTGTGTGTGTGTGTGAATAATCTGAGTATACCAGACTTTCTTTCTACCTATCTATATTCCTATTCTTATAGACACATACACACGTACACAAAGACACCAATACAGACACACACACAGAGGCATAAAGACACACACACAAATATAAATATATATATATACACCAGCAAAAGTACCCGGTCCATGAACGGACTTAAATTCTTAAACACCAGGGAGTGAGTGGGCAAAATAGAGAATAAGAAGAAAATAATTTATAGAATAAAAAAAAATGTAATGAGTGTTTTGAAACATAATTCTGTTTTCCTCATAACTGTTTTGTACATATGACAAAAACTTAAATTCAGTTCTTAATTGCTTGTGGCATTAAAGTAATGACAAATATTAATTTGATTATTTTTTTTAGCCCTAAAAAGTAGCAATTAAACAAAGCTAAGTATTAAATATGTGTCCTTATTTATTTTGCTCTGCGACTGCGGCTGTAGAATACGCCAACAGCACATCTGCTGAGTAAAACCTCCTTCCAATTAGTGCACCTTTTTGTTCGTAGGTGGCAACCTGTGATATTTTTGGATGGAATCCTAGTGGCGGAGCAGTCCATGCCATGCAACACTCCACGTTGACCGTTACTTGTCAAGTCATGTCAAGCCCTTGCACCTATATGATTGTCCCTACTGCTCTCACGATGAAACCCCTCTTCCCTTTTTATCATATATATGATAAAAGGCGGTGGTTGAGGGTCCTAGTCTCATAGTTATGACATTAAACTGCATCTAGCGGTGAGGTTCCAATTCTGGAGCTCTGGGAAGTGTGGAGTACCCCTTCATTGTCATTACTCACAGGCCTACTTTGATCTGGGGTGATAGCATTTGGTAGGCCTACCAAGTACTACCACTCTGTGTCCCATATATGGGTTAAATAGATAAAAAGATAAAAGGAGCTTTAAAAATATGTTTAAAAAGTGAATTAGAAATAATTTGAATACCCAGTAATAATGAATTAAGCAAACATGACTTCGGCATAAATTAACCCAAGGGATGACATGCTGTAAAATACAACCAACCAACGAACACGTCTTTATTCGAAGGAGGAAAATTTAGTATTTATTCGAATGAAAATTATTTGTTTATTGAATATTTAACGATAAGTAAAGTTAAGAATTCGGGTATTATGATTATTTTAGGAAGAGTCTATTTTACTTAAAATGATCGCAAGGACATTTAATTACAAAATCAGGGAATTATCTGATTTTAATGAAATTTTCAGGGTTGAATTACCAGTAAACGAATTTTATAATGGGGCAGTTATTTTATTTAAAAACTTTCTGATTTTTTTCAAGGTATTAACTTAACCCCGTTATTATTATGGTGAAAAATATTGTTGAGGTCATATATAAGTGAAAATTATTGTTTTTGAATGTGATTTTTAAGAAGAAACTGTTATAAATGTTTTAAAATTTTAATAACATGTTTGTTTTGTACGTAATTTGCTTCACAGAAAGCACCCGATTGACTCATTGTTTTCGTAGAATTTAATGTTTAATATGTATAAAAAATTAATTACATATGTAACTTTGACCTTACATAACTTGACCTTAGATGAATTGAATTGTTGATATCTTACATATATGTAAAGAAAAAATAATTTGCCTTCGTATGACTTGGAATATAATTATTTTAGTAATAAAAAATTCATCTTTTTTATACAGTTCAGAAGCTGTGGGGTGGAAGGTAGTTATTTTTTTATTTAGTGAGAAACTGGGTGGGTTGTCACCAGTTCAAAGCTCAACTTGTGCCGACTGTAGATAGGAGTTAGAAATAGAACATTTGTATTTATTTCATAGAGTAGGTGGCTGGGTGGGTGGTGTGTCTGTCTTGGAAGTTCAAAACTCAACTCACGTCGACAGGATTGGAGCGGGTGGGGTTGAAAGGGTCTGTATACGATATTTTTTAAATTTTTCTTTTTAATTATTGAATTATATCTCTTAGTTATTGAAAATAATTTCTTAGTTATAAGCATATCATGGTGTGCACAAGATTTCAAATCTGCGTGACGTTTTTTTTCGGAATTATAAGTCGACGCGTACGTACCAAACTTTCTATTACCACACACACACACACACACACACACACACACACACACACACACACATATATATATATATATATATATATATATATATCTGTACATCATACTTTTTATCATACGCTGTATTTCTTTTCATCGATTTATATATCTATTCTCATAATTAGACGTATATATATATATATATATATATATATGAACTTGGGTAGTTTTGTGTTTGCCTGCAGCGCCCCCGGCTGGAGTTATAACGTAGATAAAATCAAAGATCTCGACTGCTGATATTTCCCTGAGACAGGACCATTCCCTGAGGAGACTGTCCTACCTGAATATTCTTACCTACAAAAACGTTTGAGTATTCAGCTCGTTCAAAAGTTTGTAATACTTCCATGGTATCAATATCACAGTATTCATCAATCCTAATCTATCTATCTATCTATCTATCTATCTATCTATCTCTCCTTGTCAGAATAAGAAATCAGCTTCGTACACTGAGTGTGTAGTCGTTATATGAGGATTAGTTAACCAATGTGTGCTAAGTTAATCACTTCTCCACAAAGCACAACGTGCCAATGATATATTTTGGAAAGATATCTGGTAATACGTCAGTGAACATGAATTTTATTTCGCCCTAATCTAAGGATATTAATAGTCTTGTCTCATAATCACTTGATATGGTTATGAAGTTATATAATGAATGTAATATTGACTATTGAATTCAGAGTTTTCCTTCTCCTAGACCGGTTTCCCTACCAAGGTTAAAGACGCCAGTCAGTTCTACTATTTACCCATTGCTAAAGGGAGAATAGTTGGGGTATTAGCATACAACAAACAAGTTTGTTCAAATTTTGAACTGGAGTAGCTGAGTGCACTGCTTACAAGAAAAGCCATTACACGATTGCTTCCTATAAATAATGCTAAAAAGATTATTATTTTTATAAGACAATTGTAGTGCGTGGACTTATTTATTGATGATACAGCAAATATGGGTTAGTGGAGTATATATAAAGCATCCTGGAAGGACACACACACACACACACACACACACACAAACACACACAAACACATATGTATATATATATATATACTTTTGTATTGTATAGCATCTGAGATATGCTCTAAAAATTAGATGTTGTAATATTCGGACACTGTGTGAAAAAAAAGGATAAAATAAAATAAATAAACATACAATAGCAGAGCATATGAATTGAAAACTATATACTATTCTTAGACATACTTGCAATATATACAGTTTGTAAACTACTAATATTGGAAATTCCATAGTTAATTATCTTCCCCTGCCGCTAGGGGACGAATCGCCATCATCGTATGTTGGCGCCAAAACCAAAAACTTTACTTATCGCATAGCAGTTACTGGAGGAGAGACGTAAAAACTAAAGCTCTTATCACCAAGCCCAAAACAGGGCCTTCTTATCACGGAGCACTCACTGAGGGTAGTCGCGTAAATAGCGGTCCCTACACTTCATTCATCACTTAGCCCAAAAACAGGGCTTACTTCTACAGACCGTTGACCTGGACGGACGCATATTTTCACAGCACACTTTCGAAGGCATTATGTCCCCAGACTACAAGGCTGTCACAATAGCACACTACAGAAGGCAACAAGACCAATAGTCAACTTGAAAAGGGCCCATTCACCGTCATTTAAAAGAACTGTTACCAGGGCGAGAAGCTTCTAAAATAGCATCCCCCATCACTTATCACTGAACCAGTTACCAGGAAGAACGAGAAACGTCCAAACAAGCATCCTATCAACTTCCCAACCGGCAACAGAATACCCCTGTTGTCATCACTACTCCAAGAACATTACTTAACTCAGATAAGTCTTGTAGCAAATACCAATAAAATTTGCAACAAGTTCTTGTATTATTTGTCAATACATGTATTAAATTTCCATTGTGTGTTTGTCTTCTTTGTCCGACAATTTGCCGAAACTACGGGGTGTAAGAGCTCCCTCGAAGCCCGTAAATACTCATACTAACGACCGCTACATGTTGTCGTTTGAATTTAACTTTTTATAGTTATTAACAACAGATAAATGTGAACAAATAAAGTTTGGTCAGAGATTATGCAACACTTTAATTACATAAGGTTAATTAGTAATTCTTTAAAAGAATAGTAATGGAAAAACAGTAAAATTATTGACTTACCTTTTGGTTGCACTCTAAGAGCTCTCTGAGTGGTTGGTTTGGCCGTGTAACCACTCGATTGTGAGAACGGTTTAGTCAGATAATCAGAGTAAGCTGGGTGACCGAAAGAATCGGACGCTAATGGCGTCTTTTCTATGCACTTTCTTCCCATGCGTCCAGTTATTGAAGTGCAAACGTAGGAAATAAAGATGTCTATAAATAAATGAAGACGTTGTAACAATAAGAATTGACACAGAAATTAAGAAACATCCAGGAAACTCAAGTTAAGAAATCCGTAAAAGATTAGAAGATCAATTTTCGTGTTAAAACATTCAGTAGTATTGATTCGAACAAATTCGTATTTTCAGTGTAGATTTATGGTAAAATGAAAATGGCCAACCAAAACAGACAGCTTCCTCAAAGTGAAAGAAACAAGAGGAGGTTACTCACATTTATGTAGCTAATGTTCAGATTACCATTACAGTCAATTTCGGGCTAATACCATTGGGAAAAGTGTGAACCTCCTCATTCCTCCAGCTATGGGTTAACTAGTACCGCTACTATACTTCTACGAGGATAACTTTGACATTATTAAATAATACACGAAGTTTGATATGCCATTAGAAATTAAAAGAACAAACCAAACCATTTCTTGGGGTTTGTTGATATTTTTTATCTAATAATTATTTCTTACTAGCAGGACATGTGGATATACTACAGTATGATAATCTAATTATTAGAACGTTTGATATGTTTACTTAAGAGCTATTGCAATATAGTACAATATGTAAAAAATATAATAATCTTGATTTACCTATCTCTCACTCTTTTTTCTTTCTGTCCTTTTCATTATGTTCGATTGTCCGGGATTTGGTGATTTGTTTCTATCTTAAATCTCAGAGAATTCCATGTGTCTCATTTTCTACGACGGATTCTGGTTTGGGCACATACCATTTGGCAGTATGGTCAAATTTTGATATCTTGTACAATTTCCAGTAGATCACATTTCCCATTCAATAGAAGCGCTACTCAGTACGTTGGCCAAGAATAGCTAGGCGAACCCATCCCTTATCAGGCTGGTTTGAATTCAAAATTTATTCTCTGGAACTGGTTGCCTAACCAACGCTAAAGAATCCATTTAAGTAAAGTTGTCGGGGTGGCCTAAAGTCAGTATCAGCCAGACAGCAGGGAGTCTATCCCCTTTTCACTTGCGCAAGACCAAGGAGATTGTTTTGGCGTCATCAGCTCCTGGCTTTACCGCACACATGCTTGTGCTACTCATACACTGAGTTGGCTGGTATCGAACCCGGAACCTTGTCGTTCCTAGTCGGGCGCTCTACTGACTGAGCTAAATCGCCCCTTCAAACTTATCATATATATCGGGTAAAACATAAGTGCAACTATATTAATGATAATCTATCTATAAAACAGGATCAACATAGAAGCTACAAACCATCCATATATCTATCTATCTATCTATCTCTCTCTCCTCTCTCTCTCTCTCTCTCTATATATATATATATATATATTATATATATATAAAATATATATATATATATATATATATATATATATATTATATATATATAAATCATATGTCATAAAGGTTCTTCACGGAACAAATGAACATGCTAACTATCAAACACTCTCGCCAACCCGGATTTTAACAGCATGTTAAAACCCACTATAACACTTGAACATTTATAACTCTTCTATAATGCCCCTTTCTAAATAATGTATCAACAATTCTTCAATAAAAAAAATTCTCCTGAAGATGACCGAAGGTCGAAACTAGTTGAGATTAAACAACATACAAGAAATATTCCTGATTGTCTTAATAATAATTTTTGTTCACAATATATATATATATATATATATATATATATATATATTAACACACACACCACACACACACACACACACACACACAACACATATATATATATATATATATTGAGGAAAAGGGGGTTGGAATGAATCCGACAGAATGATGTAAAATAAAGAATGAAAGAACAAAACTCAGACAAAAATGTGTAGTATATTTCGCTGGAGGATTGACCTCAATAAGGCAGAAGAAGCTGAGGTCAAACCTCCAGCGAAATATACTACACATTTTTGTCTGAGTTTTGTTCTTTCATTCTTTATATTATCTCATATATATATTATATATATATATATATATATAATATTATATATATATATATATATATTTAACCCGGCCACATGAGTAATTTGGGAACATGGTATATTTAACAAGTTTGAATTTGAAATTCACTGTCTTCCTGCTTTTAAACTAGGTTATAGAACCTATTCTGTCCTACTATGTACACATAGCTGGAGGAAGATTAGTGAGGTATACACGTTTCCCAAAAGTATTAGCGTTATGTGATATGAAAACTGCCTCGTCCAAGATTTGAACTTTGAGGCGAGTTCATTTTCTGGTATGATAACCGTTACACAACGCCTCTCCAAAAACAATGCAAGTAGAATTTTAAATTTACGACATGAATTTACGAACATTACCATTGTATGGGAGGTTGAATGTTAAAATGGCGGAAGTTAAACTTTAATCTTTCAACAGGGGAATTGATTGTAATATGTATGGGGAATATTTCAAAGTCTTTTGCGTCTCTACAAAATGTAATACTGTGTTCCTCTTCACATTCATGTCACACTGTATTATGGACGCCTTTTGATATTAGCTTGCAAATGCATCGGTGAAGTTATTTATTCATGCAGATGAATTGACAGTGAACAAAAGCAACTGGCACGATTTCTTTACTCCAATTTGACAAAAGATTATACATACATTAACAAATATACATTATTTCTTATAGGAAATGCAAGATATATTAGCGTACAATTCCCTCATAATGAGTATCCATCAGTGGCACGACGAATCTGATAGGTCTGAAGGTGATACTTAGGTTGTTTTTTTCCAAGATATTGCTGGTAGCTTTTCTGTGTAGACGCCTGTCTTAATGTAATACCAACTTTAATATAATATATATATATATATATATATATATATATATATATATAATATATATATATATTATAATAAGATAATATATATAAAGGTTTTACATATCTTATTTATTAGGTGACAAAGGAATATTCACGACCATATTGGTTTCATGCGAGGCAATCATCAGGTGAAGATGTTTCAAATATATAGCACCCCCTCACACACAGAATTTTGGAAGACATGAGACAGAACAAATGAACAGCCACTAGCAACAACTTCAGTTCTAGTAATCTTCTGTAGAAGGGATTTTTATCCCGAAACATTAAGAATTAAGAATAAATCACCGGTTAACAAAACAACACCACAGTTACCTTCATTTTTCTTTACACTTGCATTGTGATAGCCTTCAAAACCAACCAACAAACAATACAAACACAATGCTTCAAGCAAATTACAAAACCCTTATATATATATATAATATATATATAATAT
>CM042138.1:150502320-150539227 GCA_023376005.1 Doryteuthis pealeii | reverse complement strand
TTATATATATATATGCACTTTGTATTTTGTTTTTTCTCAATCTTAGCCTCTGGATACTGTGCGCTTCCAACGATCGTACTCATACCACCAGTAAGTTACTACTTATACATTTAAATATTATATATTATATATATTATATATATATATATTATATAATATATATATGTTGCTTTCAAATTAATACATTATATATATTATTATATATATATATATGATATTGATTATAGAGTTTGCCATATAGTCCAGTAAAGAGTGCTCATTAGCATTGATACAGATATGTATTCAATGCATATTGTGAGCGAATGCATGAGGTCAACAGTACTAGATAACTGACAATTTTCCACCTATGCGATTTTCAAACCAGGTGCTTGGTTAAAAACTATCAGTTTTCAAACGCCGTTGACTTCATGTCAACTGATGCTATATATATATATATATATAATTATATATATATATATATATATATATAATTATATTTAATATATGATTTGAGTTCAAAGAACATACTCTCGTCTATTTAAACACAGTCCGGCCCAGTCTCTCTCATCCACAAAGATGCTCTAGACAAGTTGTGTCTCAGTCAAGCTTGAGGAGTCTTACCCCCCAACTATACAGTAAGTGACTCTTCTATTCTACATTTACTAGCCTCAAGATTAACTCTACAAGAAATCTTTCTTTCTTTAGGACGTTCGTCCTTACTGTTTTGTGTGTTGTTTCTTTTAATGTTACATGTGCTCAGACAATAAATTCTGTTTTTTGTTATGTAAAAACTTTATTACGTATATATTCACCTACGTTTGGAGCCTCCTAACGTATTAAAAGAAGTAGTTTTAGTCACTAAAGCTAAAACCACTTTTGATTCTTATAGTCGAAATAACAGCTATCGTCTTCTTGAGACCAGTAGACATCCAGTATTCAAAGACAATACACCAGGTACATTTTACTATTACTGCAGACGCTGAACCAAAACATCAGTCCCGAATTTCACGAGGATAGCCTAGTTTTATTCGCAAAGGAATTCTAGACTGACACGCAAGATAAGCAATTAGGGAAAAGGAATAATAAATCCATTTACGATACTGTACACATCGAAAATTAATACTCACACGAACACATTACTGAAAGTTATTCTTATTACCTTCTGTTATTTGTTTTCGGTTTTCCTGTTTTATTTTATAATTCATTTCAACATTAACCTTTCATCAGAGTTTCCCGGAAGACACCTCTGCCAGAATAGTAAGCTACATTTTGTTACCGTAACTCGTTACACTAATTGCGCTAATTCACGCTAGCCTCCTAACTGATAGATGACCAATCTTCGGTCTGACACGTCGTGATTAGCTGATTTTGAATCGGGAACTTTAATTGTACAATGTTCAGCCGATGTAAATAATTTCCACTTCTAAAATAAATACACTGGCAACAAAGATGGTTATTTAGAAAAAAAGTTATTATTGTTTTCGCAAAAAAAAAAATATTTTTGTCTGCATTATTACAAGGGTGAAATCAAAAAGCTAATAGGTTGAAAATTGTAAATGAAGACATCATATCAACTGTTGATGATTTTTTTATCAATGGGGTCCAAGTACTGCAACAGCAAAAAAAGAAGTGTGTGGATCGTAAGAAGGGCTATGTTGAAAAATAATCCTCGTTCGGACATATCTATTAATAATGGAGATTCGTTTCCGGTTTTTGTCTGTAACTAAAACTACGTCACTACTTACGTCACTATACCTGAAATCGTCATAACATAGAATAAATACAAAATTTGAGCACGCAACATTAGACAGTCTTCATTGTTTTTTAAAACAAGTTTAATTAGATACATCCCCAGTATCATATATATATATAATATATTATATATATATATAATATATATATATTATTTTATTTAATAGATATTCAAAGTTAATAGAACTTAGTTTCGATTTCAAATTGTTTTATTTTTTTAGGATTTCATGATTTATAGTCCAAACTCTCCAACAATTAATTTTTAACTCCCAACTCCTCAAGCAATATCATTCAAAAAATTTTACATCACCCGGAGGGTGTTTTTTTTATTTAGCTAGTGTAAATAATTTTCACTTATACAATAAATACACTGGCAATAAAAGATGGTTATTTAGAAAAGAAGTATTATTGGTTTCGTAGAAAGGAATACGTTTTGTCTGCATTATTACAAGGGTGAAATCAAAAAGCTAATAGGTTGAAAATTTAAAATGAAGACTTCATATCAACTGTTGATGATTTTTTTGATCAATGGATCCAAGCACTGCAACAGCATAAAAGAAGTGTGTGGATCGTAAGAAGGGCTATGTTGAAAAATAATCCTCGTTCGGACACATTCCATGAGTGTATATTGGTCTGTCTATGAACTTTCTAGATGACCCTCGGTCAGTATTTATCTGTTTATTGATTTGCGACATAAACTTTAAGTATTTTCGCATTTCTCTCGCTCACAGCAAAATACAACGAGGTGTGAAGTTAGACATTTCTTTCTTCTTGGCCGTTTTTATATTATCATGTCTGAAATTACACCAACATTAACTTAGATACTGAAGAAACTTATGAAGGTGTTTTGCAACGGTTTTCGTCATAGGAAGTAGACACGCTGACCAAAATTCTGGACGAGGTGTTTGAATTTCACATAATGCTAATACCCTTAGGAAAGGTAAGAATCCATCTAATTTCCTTCCGGTTAAATCGAACTTAACGGACCTAATATCCACCATCGTATGTCACCCCACCGAAAGAAAAAATGTCAAAAATCAGGGAACAAACGCCTCAAATATACGCGGTTAATAGTTAAACTAACGGGAAAAAATTAAAAATTTTTTAAAAAAATAACTGGTGTATTATATATTTTATTCAATAAATAACACTGTAAGTTTCATTAAAATCAGTTAATTCTCTGATTTTTGGTATTTTCTTTTCAGCGTGTGACATACGATAGTGAATTTAGGTCCGTTAAGTTCGATTGAACCCTCCTTCCAGTTATGGGGAAATAGGGGCAGATTGGGTCCGTTACCATTGGTATCCAACCGATCCAGAAGAAGTAAAACAGAAATCAAACCTGTTTATCTCTGCTTAAATTTGACCTTGTATCTCTCTCTTTAGAGAGAGATGCAGAGGGTAAGGGCCGCAAATGGGGGCAACTGTAACCGTGGGTGGCGAACCTGTGATGCCTAAGGAATCCTGTGGCTGTCCTTGACATAAACCTACCACTTTGGTCCTCATTAGGCTACCGGGAAACCGGAGAGGCCACTGATCAATCTCTAGTCACGTCGAAGCCCTAGCAACCTATATCATTGTCCCTCCCCTATTACCCTTAGGCTACCAGCAACCATTCTTTTATCATATATGCGCTTAAAGGTGGTATCCTCTGTATTACGTTAAACATCTATGTGGTGAAGGTCCAAGTTTGGAGCTCTAGGTAATGTAGAAGTACTCATTCATCCCCATTATTACCAGGTCTATTCTAACCCGAAAGTATTAAGGTCCCATTTATTGGTTTAAATAGATTAAAAATGAGTTCTAAAAATGTAACTGTAAGGCAAAATGATGTACGACTGTTGTTTCGTATTCAACAATTTGTTTAAAAACGAACTATTTATGGTTCATATGCCGTTACAAAATCTATTTAATACTTTAAATAGTATTTTAAACATACATCAATTATTTGATAAACTTAGTATCGTGACACGTCGTCACGTTTTAAAAAGCATGCAATAAAAAATTTTCGAATTTCAAACTTTTTTATACAAATACCTAATAATTATTACACCGTCCTATCGTGGAGTAATGATTAGCAATTGAGTATCACAGATACAATGCTACTTCAATCTTCTCTGGTTCCCCCATACTTAGGTCTTGTGTCGCGTTAGTAACACGGCGAATGGGTTGCGTAGAAATTGCGAAAAGAATTAGATGTGAGTACATGCGTATTTACGAGGTATGAATTGCAGATGAAATATGGCTTGGAAATTCCTAATATGTTTTCTTCATATTCTGATTACATAGGGCGTCACATCGTGGTGTAATATTTAGGAAGCAATATCTGGTAATAAAATACTAAAATAGTGAGTTTGATCCTCGCTGAATGCCCATACTTGCGACCTTGCGTCTCATCCTACAGGTGGCGAACGATTTAGATAAATACTTATCTCTAATTATTATTGTGCTGGTTTTTATTACAGAAGTAACAAGACATTTTATTCCTAATTTTATCTTATTTTCTTTTTTGTTAAATAACTCTCAACTAAAATTTATGCACTAAATCATTGCTTATATATATTGAAAAAATAAATAATTAAAATTACGAAATTAATTACACAGTAGAGTTATTCATTAAAGTCGCTTTTTAGAATCCTCGTGCGAATTATATAACACGTGGACTTTTATAAAACCATATGTTAGTACATATAATGCATATTACACGTTGTTTCTTGATTAATATGATATTCACATGCAGTCTACTGAAGTAAAAATATAGGATAATATAAAAAGTATTAAAATAATGAAAAGAATCAAATGTGAGTAATAAGTGTAGGAATTTCACCGGTGAAATGTGGCTTGAAAATTCCCTGACATTTTCGGTCTTATTATCTAATTACATTCAGCAATCCCATTGGTGGTGGGTGTCTTAGGTATGACGCTAAACTTCATCTGATGGATAAAGCTCTAATTACGAAACTGCTGGGGAGTGTGTAGTACACGTTGATTGACATTAATCCCAGGTCGATACTTACCAGGAGTGGTAGCACTTTTTGATTTTTTTTTCCATCAATGGGTTAAATTATAAAACGAGTCTAAAATATATTTAAAAAGGAGTTTTGAAAAAAAAAGAACACCGACAGAGAACAAATAATACGAGAACGTCTTCGGCATAAAATATCAACTAACCATCGTAAGGTAATGGTTAGCGAACTAATCTCGTAAACCCATTACTAATGAATAGCGAGTTTGATTCTCGAGAGATGCCCATACTTACAACCTTTGTTACATCCTACTAACCGGAGGCAACGGGTTAGATAAATACTTATTTTTTCTGGTTACAAACCAATTTTTATTAAATTAGCCACAGTAAAAAGGCAGCGTGCTGAACTACAATTTTGTAATGAGGGATACTCATCTAATAAAAATTACAGAAAAAAATCACTATCAATTTTTTAGATTCCTAATTTTAGTACAAATGAAATCTATTCGTATTTAGTAAATGCAAAAACTTCCTTATTTTTTCCTTTTTTTTAAAATTTTTTTCTCGCACTACTTTTATTTATCACTGACTGTAAAAACACTTTATTTGTCCATATAATACAAATTACTCGTTGATCATGTGTGAATGATCCAAGTACTTGTCTATATTTTCATTTTATTTCATTTTTCTTCTGAAACAAAATCCACAAGACAGTTGATTTTCTTCTTGTTGATCAAAAATCATCCGTCTTCTGCCTGGGATTCGGGATCGAATTGTATCTCAAAATCCCAGAGAATATCATGGGTCTCATGTTATAGGATATATTCTGATTTGTGCTTATACCATTTCTCAAATTTTAATATCTTGCACTATTCCCAGGGCATCAACATTCCCACCCAATCGTGACTCGTCTTGTATTCCATTTGTGCCAGTTGGTTGCATTCATTTGTTATGCGATTAATCATTTCATCTCTATCACCACACGGGATATTTTTTTCCTTTTATTATTATTATTATTATTATTATTATTATTATTATTAGTAGTAGTAATAGTAGTAGTAGTAGTAGTAGTAGTAGTAGTAGTCGTAGTATTGGTGACGGTGCTCTTAGATTGGTACGCATTGATAGCGACAGAATGTAACTATCAAGGCTTGTAATAAATAATAGAAATAAAAAACGTTTTTTTTTTTTATCGATATTGTTAAAAAAATCTAAAATCTGAAAAAGAAATGGAGATAGAAAAAATAATTAAAAAAAAAAAAAACGTAGTGAAAATTGATAATGAAAATGCATTAAGAATTCCCATTTTCTTTTTTCTTTTTTCAATTAATTTTCCTAATTTTTTTATTATTCTCTCTACTGGGATTTTTGCTGGAGACTTGGATATTAATTTTTTTCTCTCCTTCTTTTCATCTTTGGCCACTCCTTGAAATTCACTTCACCCGTAGGGAATAACGTTTTGCACGAGCAACTACCAAAGAAATGTTGGTTCTGTCAGTAGAGCATTCAAGTGGAAACCGCTAGGTCTCTGTTCGATTCCCAGGAGTCAATCAAAGATAAGTTATTTATATTGCCGGAAAAAGAAGCGACCATTCAAAAAATGGGAGCAACGGGAGAGAGGTTTATTTGTTCTTTTTTATGCATTAAAGAATATAGATTTATTCCCATCTATTTAGTTAGGGGATCATGGAGGATTTGTGCTTATAGTAGATAAAATAAAAATAGACGTCTTTTGGGAGAGGTTTCTACATTGGCTGTGTATCGTTTGGGAGTGACAAAATTGATCGAAATAAGACTATAAAAATAAATTGTCCACACACATGCAAATATATACAGGCATTTATATATGTGCGAATATACACATACATATGCTTATGCGTGTGTGTATAGCTGTCTGTGTCTGTACTCATAAAATAATAGGAACATGTGCGTATACAGTGTTTCTAACAAGTATTTGAACAAAGCTGACAAAATGCATGCCTTGTTGATTTCAATAAAATCTGAATCTCCCTGTCATGTTTCCTTTTTTATCTATCAAAATAAGTGATAAGATACAACTGATGTATTTGTTCAAATAAATCTGACAAGTAAAATACACAAAGCTTTCATAAAAGCTGAAATAGCAATAGCCAAATCTGAATCAGTAGGAGGTAGAGATGGGTGATTTCATTAACCTCGTCGGAGGGACTGAAAATACGCTGACTGTATCCTCTGCATAGGAGTAAGTCCACTTGACTACACAAGGAAGAAACCCCTGCTATGATTCTAAAAAGCATCAAATAGCGGGATTATAGTTCAGGGGATCTGAGATGTACTTCTTCATTTAAATTATATATATATTACCATATTGTGTCATATAACAGAAAAAAAGTTAAGTCGTTGAGGCAGCCTAATGTCGGTATCAACCAGACAGCGAGGGAGTCTAATCCCCTATTCAATAACACTAGACCAAGGAGATTTGAGCATCTGAGGTGGAGCGCCACACCCTCGATCAGTTCCTTACTTTGCCGCAGCAGATCCCTGTGCTACTCTACGCTGAGTTGGCGAGGACCAGTATCGAACTAGGAACCTTGTGGTTTCTAGCCGAAATTTTACTTCATTTCCTTCGACTCTCCTAATATTGCGAGCATTCTCAGTGGTTTTAAGACCCAATGTAAAAATTTCCCTCAAAATTGCCACCATTAAAATACTTGCATGCAACAAATCAATATATACGCGTGTGCGTGCGTATATGTGTTGTTGGTAAAGAGACACAGAGTCAAAGACGCTTGGTGACGGTCAGTTTTTCGACAATGCCTGATTAGTTTTGTTCTACATTTACTCAATCACGGATATTGAGACTTCTTTATTGATACACTAGAAGCGGCTACCAGCATCGACTGGGTAAAGATGGGGAGAAAAAAACTGGTGTATTGATTTGTTTGCTTTTGAGATTTACAAATGCTGGGCATTTAGAAGCTATTTCTATGTATATTTTAATTTCTAATATCTTCTAATATAAATCAAATCTTATAATCTTTTGCACAAAAAGCAAGAATCGGTGATATTTAACGTGAGGCCAGTATCGAACCAAGAACCTTGAGATTCCTAGCCGAACACTCTACCGACTGAGCTAAACCGGTCCCTAGTGTCATATAATACCTAAATAATCAAAATGGAATTGTCTATTTTCCCCATAAATAATGTCTGACGAAACCTCAGTGGAGTTAACTCAATCTAGCAGTTGCTAATTACTCTGTTCACTTTTTATATTTGCGTAATGATTATTTTCATCTATCTTTAATAATAGTTGTGTTTCTTACTACTGTTGATTTATTAACTATGACACTCGAGTTACAAGATTCTAACCCAAGAGAAGTTCTAAGAAGGAACTTATCTATGGGTTAAATAGATCTGTTAAAATAATTATTCCTATTTATTTTTCTAACTCAATTTTTAAAACAGATCTTTTAAAACTCATTTCCATTTAACCTATACATAGGACCCTAACACTTACTACCATTCAGGGTCAGCGTGGACCTGGATGAAATGGCGATGAAGGGGTACACTCCCAGAGTTCCAGACATAATAACTTAAACAGGTTATGCAATTAAAATCATCAATAAATAAATAAAAACTGGAGTGGTAGTATCTGTCAGGGTCTCGTATATATGTTAAATCATAGGGTGTGTTTAGCTCAGTCGGTAGAGCAAGCGCCTAACAATCGCAATGTTTGTTAAAAAATCGGTACAATTGGCGTTCTTACTAAGTTATAGGTGTGTGTAAAAAATTGCTGTTTAGTTTGGTTGTTGGGTTTTACGGCCATGTTAACCCATTTGGTCTTTATATGTCGAAGACGTTTTTTGCTTCATAATTTATGGGTATTCTATTTGTTTTAAACACATTTTTTTCTATTTAACCCATAAAGGGGACCCCGAACAGATACTACCACTCGTTGCTGTTTAGTAAATCCTGACTAGACAAATTAATTTTTATTTGATTTTCTGTAGTTGCTGGAATGCCTTATCAAATCGAAATAGATATACAAAATCAATTCAAAACACAGTTTGATTTTGTTATTGTACATAAAACCTTTTCGGGTCATTTAATGCTGAATCAAATCATTTTGATATTCGGTTTCTTACAGTACCTGCTGTTGATTAAATACTCCCCCTAAATATTGAATAGGCTCATTGCTGCTTAAAGTCGTTTATCGAGAGGGAATCAGTGTTTTTAACGTGACTTGACCATAAACCTCAACACCATAGTATTCTGTTAAAACGCAACACGATTCTAAATAGTTATTTGGTAAATATTTCTAGTGTGTTACCTGTTTATTAAACACCGAATCACAAGTGGAATTTATTTATAAAATTTCCTTTTTTTATTAGAAACCGTTACTGGAAAATAAATATTTTAACTTTTATACACAGAAAAAAGTATAGAAAAACAATTCAATACAATATTGTTTTGTTAGAAATGCGCTGCGGTAGGTGCCCATACTAAGTTATTAGGTGCGTAAAAGTTTCCTGGCTTGTTTAATGTTTACTTAACCCCGTATACACATGTAGTTTTTTTTATTTTTTATTGTTTTCTGTAAAAAGTTGCTCACATCTAATATAAATCTTTT
This sequence comes from Doryteuthis pealeii, assembly GCA_023376005.1. Lineage (NCBI taxonomy): Eukaryota > Metazoa > Mollusca > Cephalopoda > Myopsida > Loliginidae > Doryteuthis > Doryteuthis pealeii. The sequence goes on along the minus strand of CM042138.1, from coordinate 150,529,922 downwards.
GCAATTTTTAAAATACAAAACAATATAGAAATGTATAATTTCTTTGTAGACAAATTTTAATAAAATTCTATGATGTCTCATGACCTTTAGTATTTCACTTATTTCGATCTTTTACTTTTCAGGAAAGAAAAGAAGATTTACTGGTGAAATACTAGTATGTCTACCTGGAGTGGTACCCGGAGGAATTAAAATGACACCATACGTTTGAGCTCTTCTTTTCTGCAAATGTGTCTATTCCCAGGAAATCACATTTAATTATCTTATGGCACAGAGAATTTATTTGTACTGATCACGAGGTCTAAGTACTTCGGCCTGCTTAAAGTCATAGAGAAAACAACACAATTAATAGGACTGTTCATGTAAGAGTGGAATAAATATTTCATATCGCTTGTCTTTACATCTCAGGAGGGTAAGTGATAAAAATCCATTTTTCAAAGAATAATTCAAGTCTGAAATTAAACTTAACAAATCAGATGAATGCTTAATTGATAATGGTCATTAATTTTCTCTTATTCTTTTTTTTTTTCGGTTTTTAAGATTAGAATCTGTTTTCAGACGAGTTTCACAATGCAATTTATTGATTACACTTATTATGCTACAAATAAAGAAAAACAAAGAATCAGAATTTTATTAAATACTAGTAGAGCTAACCGAGCTTTCAGGGATTTAAACAGTTTAAAAAAAAATATCCTATCTATATCTATAAACCGCTTAATAAACATGATATTCTAAATATTCGTTTTATTATCTTTTATTCTTTATATTCTTTTATTCAATTTGTTATTTTCATTATTATTTTGTTTTGTATTTTTTTATTGGCTTTTATTTGCTTTTAATACGATTTATCCTTTGTCAATTTGTTTTATTTTCTAATCATTTAAAAACATTATTATATCATTGATATACACCGTTATCATATTTATGTTTAGCTATTCTTAAGAACAATGCGGGGTAACATATTTAAACGACATTCGGACAAAATAGGTGTGGATATTATTGAACTTTGGTCTCTTTATATGAGAACATATTGTCTGTTGGAAATCTGATAGTTTAAATTATCTCCCCCTGCCGCTATGGCGAATTGCCAACACGAGGTTGAATCAAAGCCCATCACTTATCTGGAGATTGTCACCGAGGCGAGTCGCTAAAATAAGCACTCCCATCACCTAGCCCTTAAAAGGGCAGTTACCCTTCTAATAAGCACTCGCTACTTTTTACTTATCGCACGAGAACCGGCTGGAAGGACGCATCGCAAGCAAATCCCAACACTTTACTTCCTAAGAAATTCCAAGAAAGACGTCTCAACAGCATTCTTCAACCACAGCGACCAGAATTCCCTTTCTAGAGCCACTCTCCAACGAATTGTAATTTTCTCCTCTCAGATAAGTCTTGTAGCAAATGCCAACAAAATTTGCAAAAATATTTTTTGTACCTTTTGTCAATATATGTGTTTGAATTCCATTCTGTTGTTTGTCTTCTTTCGTCCGAATAATTGCATACAAGTGTGAGATAAGAGCTCCCCTCAAGACTGTAAAATTCCTCTTAGTTCGGTCGTTGTACACGGAAACATACAGACAAAATTTGTTTTTTATATAGAGAGATTTTCAAGTACGTGGATATTTTGATCAGACACAAATACGTTTTGTTTTATATTTTATGAATGATTCTGTACACTTTTCAGATAAATGGACACAACAATAGGCTGAATAAATAATTTACAGACTTTAATATCTGGTTGTCCTGTTGGTGGTATCACAATACGCTGAGTGTATCCCGTGCAGAGAAGTAACTCCAAAATGAGGTGTCCTGAGTGTGGCACTAAACTGCATCCAGTTGTGGGGAGGGAGGTGTACATCTTCATTACCATTACTCCAAGATCTATCTGAACTGTTAGAATTCGCACAGAACTGATTGATGTAGGTTTTTGCAGGTCGGCCTAAACTTGGGTGTCTATATGTTAAGTATCCATAGGAGAACGTCACTTAATGAAGTTCCTCCTTGCTTCTCCAACTATATACTGCATGTATTGTTAGTCTTACCTGATATGGTTTGTGTGATAGGAGGTAATCGATGTCCAGCTGATTATTTTAGATTCAAAACAGCACGGAACATCGTTATGTAGTTCCCATCTAGACTTTTCTTTTTAAAGTTTCGTTATTATGTGTTTCCTCTGCGTATATTCATATCGATGAAATATCACTACCTACATATGTGAACTGGTCAACTAAATTCAGGGGTTTATCTTCTAATGTTGAGAGGTTTCCATCTTGTTTAAAAACACAAGAACTCTGTTTTATCTGAGTTCAACACAGGGTCAATATTTATGGCTGCCTTCTCTTGGCTTACAGGAGTGTTTAGGCCTGTTCTAGTATTTTTGCAAAAAAGCACTTGGTCATCTTTTGGTTGGCTGGTTGGTTGGATTGACGTTATTTGGGTTTATTTATGCCTAAGACCTTTTGTTTTATTCATTCTTGATGGGTATTGAAAATTTTAAACTCAATTTATTTTAGACATTTTTAAAACTCGTTTTTTTTATTCATTTTAACCCATAGATGGGAACCTAACCGGTATTACCACTCCAGTTAGCGTAGACCTGTGAATAATGGCAAGAGAAAGGTAATCCACACTCGCCCAGCGTTCCAGAATTTGAACTTCACCATTAGATACAGTTTAACGTCATAACCAGGGCATAAAGACTCTCAGCAACCGCCATCTAGCAGATATATGATAAAAAAGGGTTGGTAGCTTGCATAAACCAATAGGGTTGGGACAATCATATAGGTGCTAGAACTTGACGTGACTTGCCGATTTATCTGAGAGGGCCTCTCCAACCGCTTAAGTAATGTCCAAAGTGGAGTGTTGCAAGTCATGGACTGCTCAGCCACCAGGAAATCCGACCTTAAAAATCACGGGTCACCCCATTAGGGGAATTTTTAACCCTCTGTAGAGGTGCAGTCGTTGTATTCGAATAACACAGCCAACTAGATCATCTAAAAAGCTCGCACTTGTAATCATTTCGTATGCTTCTTGCCTTTTTATTGTGATTTTTTTTCTTTTTTAATGTGAAGTTTTTTACTTTATTAGATCTAATGATATTCATACTACGCACATAAGTAAAGTAGATAGAGTGGCTATTGTCGGAATCAACCGATCAGTGAAGGAGTCTTTACCCTTTTTACTAGCGCTAGACCAGGGAGATTATTTTATTTGTTTGAGGTGCCACACCTATTATCAGCTCATACTTTACCACACAGATCCAGGTTTGCTACTCATGCGCTGAGTGGAGAGGTCCAGTATCGAACCCGGAATCTTGTGTTCCTGGGTGGATGTTCTACCGACTGAGCATATATGAGTTGAGGCACATTGTAAATAAAAAATAAAATAAAAAAGGATTCATAAGATAATATTATTTGAAACGCAGACTCTAGATATGTATTTTGGAACAAGTTTAGTTTAAATACTTTGGGATATGCATTTCCCTCGTAAAGGATGTATCGGTTAGCCTATTGGTAGAAGGTAAGACATTTGAAAATATATATGTAGTAGAAAAGTAGCAACTGTAGAGATGAACAGAATGTTGCTAGGTAAAAGTAAGACAGTGCCCATCCCCCTGAAAAAAACCCCACTCATATGCATATTGTTTTTCCCCATATGATGGAGCAGATGATGAAGCTGTTTAATAAGCTTATTTTTGTATCCCACAGGGACAAAATATTGGCAAAGCGAATGGAAATTGAATAGACAACACTAGCAAGGAACTACCCAATAACATCATGCTATTTTTGTCTGAATATTTGAGATGAGACTTGATGTTTATAATGTTGACTTTTCAGGCTTTTGTCCTCATCGTTATCGTGGTAAGTAAAAAAAACAACGTTTTGGCCACTGTATTTTCGGCTTTCCTTGGTTGTTCCCTGAGTATCCGAGCTTAGCAATGACCGTCAAACTAATTAATGATTTCCCAGATTGGTTCATTGCTATGCTCGTATACACAGGGAAAATTAAAAATCAAAAATTAATTCACTATTGTCTGAATTCTTGAGATAAGGCTTGATAATGTGTAAGATGTTTCTGACTGTTATCCTCACCTTTATTGTAATATAAACGAATTTCGGTTATGAACGGGTACATGTGTTAATCTATGGTTAAGGGAGTGAAAACAATTTATCTCAATGGATTAAATAAAGGGTTTGGTTCGAAGTTCCGTGAAGGCGAGTGAGTTCACTAGAAGGTTGCATAGTTCGACAAGAAACACCTGAATAAGGCTAGGGGATACATTGGCCGAAACGTTGTGTATATAAGCATAAAGATGAGGACAACAGTCCGAAAAATCTAAATAATACACACATTATGCTATTATAATAATATTTATTAACAAAATATAGTTTTTTCTTAAAAGTTACAAGAGTTCGTAAAATGATTCCCGGAATCCCTTTTTATTCATTCATTGTTACTGTTTTACACATTTCGATGCAGGAAAAAATATTCTTATTATTTACTCATTCCAAAGCTCATTTCATGTATACAACTAAACTCTGTATTACCCAAATTTCATTTTTTTACACCACATGGATTAAAATTCAACAAAACTCGAAAAGATTATGAAGAGTTAAGATGTAATTAAATATCATAACATTCATTTGTTTTACATTCATTAAAACGGAAGAAATTTTATGAATTAAAATCTATATCTGAAAATAGCCCATTTGTGCTGCTTTTCTCTCTGGAAGATGTAATCTTTTTAACGTGATTAATTTCATTGTTATAATTAGGAAAATTTGGAGCAGCCCATGTGGTGTAATGGTTAGCAAGATAGATTAGCAAGATTATTGTTAATGAGTTCGATTCTCACTGGTTGCTCATACTTCTGGCCTTGTGCAGTATCTAAGCTATGCTTAGTAAAAAGGACACCCTCAGTAGTTTAATGGTTAGTAAGCTAGATTTCAGACCATTGTTAGAGAACTCGATTTTATTCGGCGCTTAAATACTTCTGGCCTTGTGTCACTTAAGCTACAGCTAATAAATAACTATAATAGTGAATTTATAGAATTGTTTTATCTGTATATTTAGGCTCTCTTTCCTAAGGAAAATAAAAATATAAGTGACAATTTACAATTTTAAAATCTACAAGAAGGAGACTTCTGTCGTGATGAAATCTTGGCCATCTTCCATGTTATCTATTCCTCGACATACACAAATACACCCACACATAAACACACACATACAACTGTCCATCAAGACAGTTGAGAAACACAGACTGGAAATACCTGCGTAGAGCTCATGCATTAAACTAAAACAAAAACTTGAAATCTTGCTGTTACAAACAGCAATTGGAATCATGTCGGAGGGATGCTCATGTTTTCATGATCGATCGAGTACAGAAACTCAGTTAATATGGGAGTTAATAATGATGCTCTTCGGTTTTGTCTAAAGTTGATCGCTAGATTAAATCACTAACAAGTAGTGAAACTGATTACAAGAAATATAGACGCAATGATTCGAATTTCAAATTGACAGATCAGCGGCGATTACAAATATTTCTACCAAATTAATACCTTACCAAGAAGACTGCCATGAAGAGGCGTGCACGGGCGTACTGGACAAACATGTAAGACTGAGTCATCGTTTTAATGCGAATTTGAACTCCAGTTCACGCTACATGTAATTTAGAATATAATTTTTAAACCCATCTATACATATATAACGTCAGTTGTGTATATGTATGTCGAATGAACTAAAAATAAAACAATTAATGACAATGTGAAATATTATACACGTTATACACCGATCTTGCTTTTTGTGCAAAAAGATAATGAAGATGTTATTTATATATTAGATATTTAGAAATGAAATATACATGAATTAGCTTGAAATGCGCCAGCAATTTTGGTAAATCTCAAAGTAAACAAATCAATACACCCCCCCCCATCTTCACCCAGTCGATGCTGGCTAGCCGGTCTAGGTATAAGTCTCATATCCCGTGATGAGTAAGATGTAGAACAAATTTAAGGATAGCGCAGAGCATTATAAACTAATCATGGCATAAGGCGAAAAAACTGAGCCGTTACAAGCGTCTTTGACGCTGTGTCTTCCCCAAAACACATATACGCACGCACACGCGTATATATTGATTGGTGCATTCAAGTGTTTTTAACTGGTGGCCATTTTGAGGAAACTTTTACATTGGTCTTAAAATCCACTAGAGTGCTCACAATATTAGGAGAGTCTAAGGAAATAAAGAAAGATATGACCACACTATACAAAACGTAGTTTAAAAGCCTTTCAAGATTATTGGCTAATCCCTAGTACAGAACTAAAATAATAACTGATGTCGCTTGTAATGCTTTAAAAAGACTGAATAGAAGACAACTCGGCCAGTAACTCAAATCTAAAAAAATAATAGAAAAATAAGCAAATAGAAATATGAAGAATATTTAAAATATTCACTCAGCAGAGAATTATTAAACTAACAAAACTATCGAAACCCTGGGTAGGATTCTTCAGAAAGCTCAGATGATTAAAAATTGAAAGTTGGTTAATGTCTTATTGACGAAGGTCTATGCATATGCGATTAAGAGTTCTAAAATGTTCTCGGAAATTCTGTTTTTTCATTGATTTTTTAATTACTTACCCGTACTTTCTGAGTGTCTCCCCAGTTGGTAGCATGTAAGATGCTCATTTATATTAAGTGATGGGAATTTTATGTGTTGAAAACCTACAGTTGGCGTGTCACACCAGTAGCGCACGTAGAGGCTAGAACGTCTAGACACATGAGAAAGCAGACATAGTATAGCTTTACATCGGATCATTATGGTGTCGGATTTCTTGTGGGAATCTCTAGTAAATTGCGACAACAACAATGCGAGTAAAGACTTTGTATTTCACTACGCCTCCATGGCTGCATTCAGAGTACTCAATGTCCTATTTTTGCTTTCAGAGCCAGCAAGCGAATCTCCAATGACTATAAGATAAGGTTGTATACCTTAGAGAAATAGCAAATCCAAGCTATATGGAATTGTCATAATAATTTCAGAGGTGTGGACAAAAAACTGGTCCAAGAAAAAGGCGCAGTAGGTTTATGTATTCCGAAAAAAATCGAGAGGCAAGAATAAGACTTTAATTTCTAATTCAATCTGATTATGGCTTGCTGGTTAATTGTTTACTCAGCGTGGTCAACACTTAAGGCATTGTATTCTGAAAGACATGGGACAAAGATATGGCTTTAGGCACCCTTTTGTTTGCCTGATTCGCAAAGTACATTTTTTTCCATTTAACCGTCAACTTCCGGGTTTGTTTGTTAACAATACGATTTTTGAGTATTTTTAAAGAATTATAAAACCTAACCCTAAACCTACCGCCTAACCCTAAACATAACCCTAACCCTAACCCTGCAAACAACCGGGTGTTGATGGTGTAAATGAAAAAAAACTGTAGCTTAGAATCGCAAAGCAAAGGCGGTGTCCTAAAGGTTCATATAGTTCCGACAATTGGTATAAATTACGAATCCTTCCAATTATATACGGTACATCTTATTATAATGGAGATTGTGTGTTTGTCGTCTGTAACCGAACTAAAATTACTATACAAGTCACAATTCCCTTTGTTATTTAACAATCAACATTCTCAAATGCTTTTATTTTTTAAGGTTAAGCCTGCAATTCAGTAATAAAAATTGTTTTACATCATTAAGACTGTTAATCATGATCTACATTACTAATGACATTGCAATTGTATTTATATTACAAGAAAAATAGCGGAATTACAGTGGTGAATGGGGAAGGCTAAATTTGCATATTGATATTAAAAATGTGATTTTAATAAATATGTGCTTAGTATTATGCATTTCTAAACTGTTTGGTTTTATTTTTATTGCGTATAAGCAAATCTCTTCAATGAATCTAAATGAAATCCATTAACAGAAAGAAATAATGTCATTTTATTCTTTACTTCCTAATTTTACTAAATTACTTATAATTAAGAAAAATAACAATGAAAGACGGAGTGATGGAAGATGTAAGTTTCAGTTGTTCTAAATTTTAGATTATACTCCCTCTGTTATCAAATCTTTTATCTGCAATTCTTATTCAGTTTATTAGCCTTTTAATTTAATTTGATATTTTATTATATTAAAACTTAAAGTACTTGCACCCGGAGGGTGCATATATTTACTAGTAAATATAAAGCCTTCACAATGCATTTTAAAACTTGTTCAGACTTCCATATTTTAGTCAGAAACTCAATGTTTTAAGAGCCATAATTTCTATAAAATGCAAAGGTCAATGGTAACGTTTAAACTACTTTATTCCTAGAGTCTGTTATACCAATATCACATGACTAATTTTGAATCAGCTGACTACGTGTGCAAATTCTGACCACAATCCTGAGATTTTGGATTGCCAAGTATTAAATCATGCGATTGTTCCAGGCGATTGTTTTTCCGTGATTTTTACAATGATGTTTTTGTACGATAACAATTTTTTTCTGACTTGAAATAAATTTGGAAAATTGAAATTATTGCGAAATCCGGTGGAAACAATCGCAGTGATTGATACTTGGAATCCAAAATCTCAGGATTGTGGTCAGGATTTGCACACGTAGTCAGTCCTGATCCAAATAGTATGATAATTTGGGTAACAGACTCTAGAATAAGTTGAAGACCGTTACTCAATTGACCTTTGCATTTATTATTAGAAATTGCTATAAAAACATTGAGTTTCTGAACTATAATATGGAATGTTGAACAGTTTAAAATGATTGTGAAGCTTATATTTACTAGTAAATATATCGCACCCTCCGGGTGCAGAGTATTTAATTTTAATATAATAAAATAATTGCAAATTAAATTAGAAAGGCTAATAAAACTGAATAAGAATGCAAGATAAAATGATTTGAAACAGAGGGAGTATAATACGAAATGACAACTTGAAACTATCTTCCCTCACTCTCGTCTTTCATTGTTATTTTCTAATTTAAGTATTTAGTTAAAATAGGAAAGTAAAGAATAAAATGATCAAGTTATTTTTTCTTGTTAATGGATTTTCATTTAAATTCATTGAAGAGATTTTGCTTATACGCATAAATAAAACAAAACAGTTAGAAATCAATAATACTAAGCACATATTATTAAATCACATTTTTATATCAATATGCAAATTAGCCTTCCATTCACACTGTAATCCGCTATTTTTCTGTATATATAAATACAGATGTGCACTGTTTATTAGTATGTAGATAATGAATTAACAGTCTTAATGATGTAAACAATGTTATTAATAATTGAGGTTTAACTATAACATAAAGAGCATTGAGAATGTGATGTATTAATAACAAAGGGAAATTGTGACTTGTATATGTTTTAGTTGTCGGTACAGACGAACAAACACACAATCTCCATTAAATAGATGTACCTGTATATAATTGAAGATCGTAATTTATACAATTGTCGGACTATATGACCTTTAGGCACCGCCTTTGCTTTTGCGGAATTCATAAGTACAGTTTTTTTTCATTTACACCATCAACACTCCGGTTGTTTGTCAAGGGGTTAGGGTAGGGGTTATTGTTAGGGTAGGGTTAGGGTTAGGGTTAGTTTTATAATTTTTAAAAATACTCAAAAATCGTATGTTAACAAACAACCGGATGTTGACGGTGTAAATGAAAAAATGTACTTATGAATCAGCAAAGCAAAAGGGTGCCTAAAGGTCATATTGTCCCAATTGTCTTCAGAATAAAATGCCTTAATGTTGACACGCTGTAAAACCAATTAACCAGCAAGCCAATAATCAGATTGTAATTAGAAATTAAAGTCTTTTTCTTGCCTTCGATTTTTTTTTTCGCTACATAAACCTACTGCGCCTTTTTCTGGACAGTTTTTGTCCACACCTCTTGAAATTATATGACAATTCCATTAGCTTGGATTTGCTATTTCTCTAAGAGTATACACCTTATCTTATAAGTCATTGGAGATTCTGCTGCTGGCTCTGAAAGCAAAATAGACATTTGGATAACTCTGAATGCAGCCATGGAGGCGTAGTGAAATACAAAGTTTACTCGATTGTTGTGTCCGCAATTTACTAAGAGATTCCACAAGAATCCGACGACATAATGATCCGAGTAAGCTATAAACCTAATGTCTCTTCTCTGTGTTAGACGTTTAAGCCTCTACGTGCGCTACTGGTGTGCAGCCAACTGTAGGTTTTTCAACCAATAAAAATTCCTTCACTAATATAAATGAGCATCTTACGCTACCACTGGGAGACACTCTAGAAAGTACGGGTAAAGTAATAAAATAAATCAATGAATAAACAGAATTCCGAGAAACATTTTAGAACTCTTATCGCATATCATAAGACCCTTCGTCAATAGACATTAACTCTATACTTTCATTTTAATCATCTGAGATTTCTTGAAGATCCTACCCAGAGTTTCATATATTTTTGTTAGTTTATATAATTCTCTGCTGAGTGAATATTTTAAATATTCTCATATTTTTATTTTTATTTTTTTTTTTATTTTTTAGATTTTGAGTACTGGCCGAGTTGTCCTTCTACTTTCGTTTTTAAGCATTACCAAGCGACATCAGATTTATTATTTAGTTCTGTACTAGGATTAGCCAATAATCTTGAAAAGGCTTTTAAACTAGTTTTTAGTATAGTGTGGTCATATCTTTCTTTATTCCTTCGACCTCTAATATTGTGAGCAGTCCAGTGGTTTTAAGACCCAATGTAAAAGTTTTCCTCAAAATTGCCACCATTAAAACAGTTATGCACCAAATCAAATAATATACGCGTGTGCGTGCGTATATGTGTTGTGGGGAAGACACAGCGTCAAAGACGCTTTGGTAACGGTCAGTTTTTCGCCTATGCCATGATTAGTTTAATAATGCTTGCGCTATCCTAAATTTGTTCTACATTTACTCAATCACGGATATTGAGACTTATACACTAGAAGCGGCTACCAGCATCGACTGGGTGAAGATGGGGGGGTGTAATTGATTTGTTTAACTTTTGAGATTTACAAATGCTGGGCATTTCAAGCTATTTCTATGTATATTTTCATTTCTAAATATCTAATAATATAAAAAAATCTTCATTATCTTTTGCACAAAAAGCAAGAATCGGTGATATTTAACGTGTATATATATTCACATTGTCATTAATTGTTTATTTTTATAGTTTCATTCGGACATACATATACACCAACTGACCGTTTATATATGTATAGATGGGTTACAAAATATATATTCTAAATTACATATTAGCGTGACTGGAGTTCAAATTCGCTTAAAAGATGACTCAGTCTTACATGTTTGTCATACGCCACGTGCACGCCTCTTCATGCAGTCTTCTTGGTAAGGTATAATTTGGTATGAATATTTGTAATCGCGCTGATCTGTCATATTCTGAAATTCGAATCATTGCGTCTATATTTCTTGTAATCAGTTTCACTACGTTGTGTGTTTAATCTAGGATCGAACTTTAGACCAAACCGAAGAGCATCCATATTAACTCCATATTAACTGAGTTCTGTACTCGATACGATATGAACATGAGCATCCCTACCGACATGATTCCAATTGCTGTTTGTACAGCAAGATTTCAGTTTTTGTTTTAGTTTAATAGCATGAGCTCTTACGCAGGTATTTCCAGTCTGTGTTTCTCAACTGTTTGATGGGACATGTGTATGTGTGTGTTTATGTGTGTGTATTTGTGTGTGGGAGGATAGATAACATGGAAGTATGGCCAAGATTTCATCACGACAGAACGTCTCCTTTCTTTAGATTTTAAAATTGTAAATTGTCACTTATATTTTTATTTTCCTTAAGAAGAGAGCCTAAATATACAGATAAAACAATTTCTATAAATTTCCTAATTATAGTTATTTACTTAGCTTAGCTTAGATGTGACACAAGGCCAGAAGTATTAAGCGCCGAATTAAAATCGAGTTCTCTAACAATGGTCTGAAAATCTAGCTTACTAACCATTAAACTACGTGAGGTGTCCTTTTTTACTAAGCATAGCTTAGATACTGCACAAGGCCAGAAGTATGGAGCAACCAGTGAGAATCGAACTCATTAACAATAATCTGCTAATCTATCTTGCTAACCATTACACCACATGGGGTGCTCAAATTTCCTAATTATAACAATGAAATTAATCACGTTAAAAAGATTACATCTTCCAGAGAGAAAAGCAGCACAAATGGGCTATTTTCAGATATAGATTTTAATTCATAAAATTTCTTCCGTTTTAATGAATGTAAAACAAATGAATGTTATGATATTTAATTACATCTTAACTCTTCATAATCTTTTCGAGTTTTGTTGAATTTAATCCATGTGGTGTAAAAAATGAAATTTGGGGTAATACAGTTTAGTTGTATACATGAAATGAGCTTTGGAATGAGTAATAATAAGAATATTTTTTCCTGCATCGAAATGTGTAAAACAGTAACAATGAATGAATAAAAAGGGATTCCGGGAATCATTTTACGAACTCTTGTAACTTTAAGAAAAAACTATATTTTGTTAATAAATATTATTATAATAGCATAATGTGTGTATTATTTAGATTTTTCGGACTGTTGTCCTCATCTTTATGCTTATATACACAACGTTTCGGCCAATGTATCCCCTAGCCTTATTCAGGTGTTTCTTGTCGAACTATGCAACCTTCTAGTGAACTCACTCGCCTTCACGGAACTTCGAACCAAACCCTTTATTTAATCCATTGAGATAAATTGTTTTCACTCCGTTAACCATAGATTAACACATGTACCCGTTCATAACCGAAATGTCGTTTATATTACAATAAAGGTGAGGATAACAGTCAGAAACATCTTACACATTATCAAGCCTTATCTCAAGAATTCAGACAAATAGTGAATTAATTTTGATTTTAATTTTCCCTGTGTATACGAGCATAGCAATGAACCAATCTGGGAAATCATTATAATTAGTTTGACGGTCATTGCTAAGCTCGGATACTCAGGGAACAACCAAGGAAAGCCGAAAGATACAGTGGCCAAAACGTTGTTTTTTTACTTACCACGATAACGATGAGGACAAAAGCCTGAAAAGTCAACATTATAAACATCAAGTCTCATCTCAAATATTCAGACAAAAATAGCATGATGTTATTGGGTAGTTCCTTGCTAGTGTTGTCTATTCAATTTCCATTCGCTTTGCCAATATTTTGTCCCTGTGGGATACAAAAATAAGCTTATTAAACAGCTTCATCATCTGCTCCATCATATGGGGAAAAACAATATGCATATGAGTGGGGTTTTTTTTCAGGGGGATGGGCACTGTCTTACTTTTACCTAGCAACATTCTGTTCATCTCTACAGTTGCTACTTTCTACTACATATATATTTTTCAAATGTCTTACCTTCTACCAATAGGCTAACCGATACATCCTTTACGAGGGAAATGCATATCCCAAAGTATTTAAACTAAACTTGTTCCAAAATACATATCTAGAGTCTGCGTTTCAAATAATATTATCTTATGAATCCTTTTTTATTTTATTTTTTATTTACAATGTGCCTCAACTCATATATGCTCAGTCGGTAGAACATCCACCCAGGAACTACAAGATTCCGGGTTCGATACTGGACCTCTCCAACTCAGCGCATGAGTAGCAAGACCTGGATCTGTGTGGTAAAGTATGAGCTGATAATAGGTGTGGCACCTCAAACAAATAAATAATCTCCCTGGTCTAGCGCTAGTAAAAAGGGTAAAGACTCCTTCACTGATCGGTTGATTCCGACAATAGGCCACTCTATCTACTTTACTTATGTGCGTAGTATGAATATCATTAGATCTAATAAAGTAAAAAACTTCACATTAAAAAAGAAAAAAAATCACAATAAAAAGGCAAGAAGCATACGAAATGATTACAAGTGCGAGCTTTTTAGATGATCTAGTTGGCTGTGTTATTCGAATACAACGACTGCACCTCTACAGAGGGTTAAAATTCCCCTAATGGGGTGACCCGTGATTTTTAAGGTCGGATTCCTGGTGGCTGAGCAGTCCATGACTTGCAACACTCCACTTTGGACATTACTTAAGCGTTTGGAGAGGCCCTCTCAGATAAATCGGCAAGTCACGTCAAGTTCTAGCACCTATATGATTGTCCCAACCCTATTGGCTTTATGGCAAGCTACCAACCCTTTTTATCATATATCTGCTAGATGGCGGTTGCTGAGAGTCTTATTGCCCTGGTTATGACGTTAAACTGTATCTAATGGTGAAGTTCAAATTCTGGAACGCTGGGGAGTGTGGATTACCTTTCTCTTGCCATTATTCACAGGTCTACGCTAACCTGGAGTGGTAATACCGGTTAGGTTCCCATCTATGGGTTAAATGAATAAAAAAAACGAGTTTTAAAAATGTCTAAAATAAATTGAGTTTAAAATTTTCAATACCCATCAAGAATGAATAAAACAAAAGGTCTTAGGCATAAAATAACCCAAATAACGTCAAATCCAACCAACCAGCCAACCAAAAGATGACCAAGTGCTTTTTGCAAAAATACTAGAACAGGCCTAAACACTCCTGTATAGCCAAGAGAAGGCAGCCATAAATATTGACCCTGTGTGAACTCAGATAAAACAGAGTTCTTGTGTTTTAAACAAGATGGAAACCTCTCAACATTAGAAGATAAACCCCTGAATTTAGTTGACCAGTTCACATATGTAGGTAGTGATATTTCATCGATATGAATATACGCAGAGGAAACACATAATAACGAAACTTTAAAAGAAAAGTCTAGATGGGAACTACATAACGATGTTCCGTGCTGTTTTGAATCTAAAATAATCAGCTGGACATCGAATTACCTCCTATCACACAAACCATATCAGGTAAGACTAACAATACATGCAGTATAGTTGGAGAAGCAAGGAGGAACTCATAAGTGACGTTCTCCTATGGATACTTACATATAGACACCCAAGTTTAGGCCGACCTGCAAAAACCTACATCAATCAGTTCTGTGCGAATTCTAACAGTTCAGATAGATCTTGGAGTAATGGTAATGAAGATGTACACCTCCCTCCCCACAACTGGATGCAGTTTAGTGCCACACTCAGGACACCTCATTTTGGAGTTACTTCTCTGCACGGGATACACTCAGCGTATTGTGATACTCACCAACAGGACAACCAGATATTAAAGTCTGTAAATTATTTATTCAGCCTATTGTTGTGTCCATTTAATCTGAAAAGTGTACAGAATCATTCATAAAATATAAAACAAAACGTATTTGTGTCTGATCAAAATATCCACGTACTTGAAAATCTCTCTATATAAAAAACAAATTTTGTCTGTATGTTTCCGTGTACAACGACCGAACTAAGAGGAATTTTACAGTCTTGAGGGGAGCTCTTATCTCACACTTGTATGCAATTATTCGGACGAAAGAAGACAAACACAGAAATGGAATTCAAACACATTATTGACAAAAGGTACAAAAATATTTTTGCAAAATTTTGTTGGCATTTGCTACAAGACTTATCTGAGAGGAGAAAATTACAATTCGTTGGAGAGTGGCTCTAGAAAGGGAATTCTGGTCGCTGTGGTTGAAGAATGCTGTTGAGACGTCTTTCTTGGAATTTCTTAGGAAGTAAAGTGTTGGGATTTGCTTGCGATGCGTCCTTCCAGCCGGTTCTCGTGCGATAAGTAAAAAGTAGCGAGTGCTTATTAGAAGGGTAACTGCCCTTTTTAAGGGCTAGGTGATGGGAGTGCTTATTTTAGCGACTCGCCTCGGTGACAATCTCCAGATAAGTGATGGGCTTTGATTCAACCTCGTGTTGGCAATTCGCCCATAGCGGCAGGGGGAGATAATTTAACTATCAGATTTCCAACAGACAATATGTTCTCATATAAAGGAGACCAAAGTTCAATAATATCCACACCCTATTTTTGTCCGAATGTCGTTTAAATATGTTACCCCGCATTGTTCTTAAGAATAGCTAAACATAAATATGATAACGGTGTATATCAATGATATAATAATGTTTTTAAATGATTAGAAAATAAAACAAATTGACAAAGGATAAATCGTATTAAAAGCAAATAAAAGCCAAATAAAAAATACAAACAAAAATAATAATGAAAATAAACAAATTGATAAAAGAATATAAGAATAAAAGATAATAAAACGAATATTTAGAAATATCATGTTATTAAGCGGTTTATAGATATAGATAGGATATTTTTTTTAAACTGTTTAAATCCCTGAAAGCTCCGGTTAGCTCTACTAGTATTTAATAAATTCTGATTCTTTGTTTTTTTTATTTGTAGCATAATAAGTGTAATCAATAAATTGCATTGTGAAACTCGTCTGAAAACAGATTTATCTTAAAACCGAAAAAAAAAAAGAATAAGAGAAAAATTAAATGACCATTATCAATTAAGCATTCATCTGATTTGTTAAGTTTAATTTTTCAGACTTGAATTATTCTTTGAAAAATGGATTTTTATCACTTACCCTCCTGAGATGTAAAGACAAGCGATATGAAATATTTATTCCACTCTTACATAGAACAGTCCTATTAATTGTGTTGTTTTCTCTATGACTTTAAGCAGGCCGAGTACTTAGACCTCGTGATCAGTACAAATAAATTCTCTGTGCCATAAGATAATTAAATGTGATTTCCTGGGAATAGACACATTTGCAGAAAAGAAGAGCTCAAACGTATGGTGTCATTTTAATTCCTCCGGGTACCACTCCAGGTAGACATACTAGTATTTCACCAGTAAATCTTCTTTTCTTTTCCTGAAAAGTAAAAGATCGAAATAAGTGAAATACTAAAGGTCATGAGACATCATAGAATTTTATTAAAAATTTGTCTACAAAGAAATTATACATTTCTATATTGTTTTGTATTTTAAAAATTGCAAAAGATTTATATTAGATGTGAGCAACTTTTTACAGAAAACAATAAATATAATAAAAATCTACATGTGTATACGGGGTTAAGTAACATTAAACAAGCCAGGAACTTTTACGCACACCTAATAACTTAGTATGGGCACCTACCGCAGCGCATTTCTAACAAAAACATATTGTATTGAATTGTTTTTTCTATACTTTTTTCTGTGTATAAAAGTGTAAAATATTTATTTCCAGTAACGGTTCTAATAAAAAAAGGAAATTTATAAATAAAATTCCACTTGTGTATTCGGTGTTTAATAAACAGGTAACACACTAGAAATATTTACCAAATAACTATTTAAGAATCGTGTGCGTTTAACAGAATACTATGGTGTTGAGGGTTTATGGTCAAGTCACGTTAAAAACACTGATTCCCTCTCGATAAACGACTTTAAGCAGCAATGAGCCTATTCAATATTTAGGGGGAGTATTTAATCAACAGCAGTACTGTAAGAAACCGAATATCAAAATGATTTGATTCAGCATTAAATGACCCGAAAAGGTTTTATGTACAATAACAAAATCAAACTGTTGTTTTGAATTGATTTTGTATATCTATTTCGATTTGATAAAGGCATTCCAGCAACTACAGAAAATCAAATAAAAATTAATTTGTCTAGTCAGGATTTACTAAACAGCAACAGAGTGGTAGTATCTGTTCGGGTCCCTTTATGGGTTAAATAGAAAAAAATGTGTTTAAAACAAATAGAATACCCATAAATTATGAAGCAAAAAACGTCTTCGACATATAAAGACCAAATGGGTTAACATGCCGTAAAACCCAACCAACCAACTAAACAGCAATTTTTACACACACCTATTAACTTAGTAAGAACGCAATTGTACCGATTTTTTTAACAAACATTGCGATTGTTAGGCGCTTGCTCTACCGACTGAGCTAAACACACCCTATGATTTAACATATATACGAGACCCTGACAGATACTACACTCCAGTTTTTATTTATTTATTGATTGATTTTAATTGCATAACCTGTTTAAGTTATTTATGTCTGGAACTCTGGGAGTGTACCCCTTCATCGCCATTTCATCCAGGTCCACGCTGACCCTGAATGGTAGTAAGTGTTAGGGTCCTATGTATAGGTTAAATGGAAATGAGTTTTAAAAGATCTGTTTAAAAATTGAGTTAGAAAAATAAATAGGAATAATTATTTTAACAGATCTATTTAACCCATAGATAAGTTCCTTCTTAGAACTTCTCTTGGGTTAGAATCTTGTAACTCGAGTGTCATAGTTAATAAATCAACAGTAGTAAGAAACACAACTATTATTAAAGATAGATGAAAATAATCATTACGCAAATATAAAAAGTGAACAGAGTAATTAGCAACTGCTAGATTGAGTTAACTCCACTGAGGTTTCGTCAGACATTATTTATGGGGAAATAGACAATTCCATTTTGATTATTTAGGTATTATATGACACTAGGGACCGGTTTAGCTCAGTCGGTAGAGTGTTCGGCTAGGAATCTCAAGGTTCTTGGTTCGATACTGGCCTCACGTTAAATATCACCGATTCTTGCTTTTTGTGCAAAAGATTATAAAGATTTGATTTATATTAGAAGATATTAGAAATTAAAATATACATAGAAATAGCTTCTAAATGCCCAGCATTTGTAAATCTCAAAAGCAAACAAATCAATACACCAGTTTTTTTCTCCCCATCTTTACCCAGTCGATGCTTGGTAGCCGCTTCTAGTGTATCAATAAAGAAGTCTCAATATCCGTGATTGAGTAAATGTAGAACAAAACTAATCAGGGCATTGTCGAAAAACTGACCGTCACCAAGCGTCTTTGACTCTGTGTCTCTTTACCAACAACACATATACGCACGCACACGCGTATATATTGATTTGTTGCATGCAAGTATTTTAATGGTGGCAATTTTGAGGGAAATTTTTACATTGGGTCTTAAAACCACTGAGAATGCTCGCAATATTAGGAGAGTCGAAGGAAATGAAGTAAAATTTCGGCTAGAAACCACAAGGTTCCTAGTTCGATACTGGTCCTCGCCAACTCAGCGTATGAGTAGCACAGGGATCTGTGCGGCAAAGTAAGGAACTGATCGAGGGTGTGGCGCTCCACCTCAGATGCTCAAATCTCCTTGGTCTAGTGTTATTGAATAGGGGATAGACTCCCTCGCTGTCTGGTTGATACCGACATTAGGCTGCCTCAACGACTTAACTTTTTTTCTGTTATATGACACAATATGGTATATATATATAATTTAAATGAAGAAGTACATCTCAGATCCCCTGAACTATAATCCCGCTATTTGATGCTTTTTAGAATCATAGCAGGGGTTTCTTCCTTGTGTAGTCAAGTGACTTACTCCTATGCAGAGGATACAGTCAGCGTATTTTCAGTCCCTCCGACGAGGTTAATGAAATCACCCATCTCTACCTCCTACTGATTCAGATTTGGCTATTGCTATTCAGCTTTTATGAAAGCTTTGTGTATTTTACTTGTCAGATTTATTTGAACAAATACATCAGTTGTTCTTATCACTTATTTTGATAGATAAAAAAGGAAAACATGACAGGGAGATTCAGATTTTATTGAAATCAACAAGGCATGCATTTTGTCCAGCTTTGTTCAAATACTTGTTAGAAACACTGTATACGCACATGTTCCTATTATTTATGAGTACAGACACAGACAGCTATACACACACGCATAAGCATATGTATGTGTATATTCGCACATAATAAATGCCTGTATATATTTGCATGTGTGTGGACAATTTATTTTTATAGTCTTATTTCGATCAATTTTGTCACTCCAAACGATACACAGCCAATGTAGAAACCTCTCCCAAAAGACGTCTATTTTTATTTTAATCTACTATAAGCACAAATCCTCCATGATCCCTAACTAATAGATGGAATAAATCTATATTCTTTAATGCATAAAAAAGAACAAATAAAC
Source organism: Doryteuthis pealeii (assembly GCA_023376005.1). Taxonomy (NCBI): domain Eukaryota; kingdom Metazoa; phylum Mollusca; class Cephalopoda; order Myopsida; family Loliginidae; genus Doryteuthis; species Doryteuthis pealeii. Next base: position 150,510,035 of record CM042138.1, on the reverse strand, counting down.
CTCTCTCCCGTTGCTCCCATTTTTTGAATGGTCGCTTCTTTTTCCGGCAATATAAATAACTTATCTTTGATTGACTCCTGGGAACGAACAGAGACCTAGCGGTTTCCACTTGAATGCTCTACTGACAGAACCAACATTTCTTTGGTAGTTGCTCGTGCAAAACGTTATTCCCTACGGGTGAAGTGAATTTCAAGGAGTGCCAAAGATGAAAAGAAGGAGAGAAAAAATTAATATCCAAGTCTCCAGCAAAAATCCCAGTAGAGAGAATAATAAAAAAATTAGGAAAATTAATTGAAAAAAGAAAAAGAAAATGGGAATTCTTAATGCATTTTCATTATCAATTTTCACTACGTTTTTTTTTTTTAAATTATTTTTTCTATCTCCATTTCTTTTTCAGATTTTAGATTTTTTTTATCAATATCGATAAAAAAAAAACGTTTTTTTTCTATTATTTATTAACAAGCCTTGATAGTTACATTCTGTCGCTATCAATGCGTACCAATCTAAGAGCACCGTCACCAATACTACGACTACTACTACTACTACTACTACTACTACTACTATTACTACTACTAATAATAATAATAATAATATAAATAATAATAATAATAAAAGGAAAAATATCCGTGTGGTGATAGAGATGAAATGATAATCGCATAACAATGAATGCAACCAACTGGCACAAATGGAATACAAGACGAGTCAGGAATGTTGATGCCCTGGGAATAGTGCCAAGATAATTAAAATTTGAGAAATGGTATAGCGACAAATCAGAATATATCCTATAACAATGAGAACCCATATATCTCTGGATTTTGAGATACAATTCGATCCTCGAAATCCCAGGCAGAAGACCGGATTGATTTTTGATCAACAAGAAGAAAATAACATGTTCTGTGGATTTTGCTTCAGAAGAAAAATGAAATAAATGAAATATTACAAGTACTTGTGATCATTCACCACATGATCAAACGAGTTAATTTGGTATTTATATGGACAAATAAATGGTGTTTTTAACAGTCATTGATAATAAAAGTAGTGCGAGAAAAAAATTTAAAAAAAAAGAAAAAATAAGGAAGTTATTATGCATTTTACTAAATACGATTAGAATTCATTTTACTCTAAATGAATCTAAAAATTGATAGTGATTTTTTTCTTGTAATTTTTAATTAGATGAGTTATCCTCATTTACAAAATTGTACGCTTCAGCCCTGCCTTTTTACTGATGGCTAATTTAAAAAAATTGGTTTGTAACCAGAAAAAATAAGGTATTATCTAACCCGTTGCCTCCGTAGATGTAACAAAAGGTTTAAGTATGGGCACTTCTCGAGAATCAACTCGCATTCAGTTACGTAATGGGGTTTACGAGATTTAGTCGCTAACCATTACTTTACGATGGGTAGTTTTTAATTTTTTTTATGCCGAAAAGAACGTTCTCGTATTATTTGTTCTTGTTCGGTGTTCTTTTTTTTCAAAACTCCTTTTTATAATATTTTTAGACTCGTTTTTATTAATTAACCCATTGATGGAATATCAAAATGCTACCACTCCTGGAAGTATCGACCTGGATTAATGTCAATCAACGTGTACTACACACTCCCCAGAGTTTCGTAATTAGACTTTATCCATCAGATGATAGTTTAGCGTCATACCTAAGACACCCACCACAATGGTGATGCTGAATTAATTAGATATAAGACGAAAAATGTTTCAGATTTCAAGCCACATTCACCGGTGAATCCTACACTTATTTACTACATTTTGATTTTTTCATTATAATACTTTTATATTTCCTATATTACTTTCAGATAGATCGATGTGAATATCAATATTAATCAAGAACAACGTGTGATATATGATTATATGTACTAACATATGGTGTTTTAAAAGTACGTGTTTATTAATTCGCACGAGGATCTAAAAGCGACTTTAATGAATAACTCTACTGTGTAATTAATTTCGTAATTTTAATTATTTATTTTCATATATATAAGCAATGGAGTTAGTGCAAAATTTAAGTTGAGAGTTATTTAACAAAAGAAGATTAAGATAAAATAGGAATTAAATTTTCTTTTACTTCTTGTAATAAAAACAGCTACTAATAATTAGAAGTAAGTATTTTCTAAACATTGCTTATATATATGAAAATAAATATTAAAATTACGAAATCCAATTACACAGTTAGAGTTATCATTAAAAGTCGCTTTTAGAATCCTCGTGCGAATTATATACACGTGACTTTTATAAAACACCATATGTTCTGTACATTATGCAGATTACACGTTTTTCTTGATAATTATTTGATTATTCACCATGCAGCTATCTGAAAGTAAAAATATTTAGGAAATAATAAAAAGTATTAAAATAATTTGAAAAGAATCAAATGTGAGTAAAGAAGTTAGGAATTTCACCGGTGTGTGAATGTGGCTTTGAAATGTTCCTGACCATTTTTTTTCGGTCTGTTATCTAATTACATTCAGCATTCCCATTGTGGTGGGTTGCTTAGGTATGACGCTTAAACTTTCATCTGATGATAAAGCTCTAATTTAGAAACTTCTTGGGAAGTGTGTAGCTACACGTTGATTGACATTAATCGCCAGGTCGATACTACCAGGAGTGTAGCACTTTTTGATTTCATCAATGGGTTAAATTAATTTAAAACGATGTCTAAAAATTATTTTAAAAGGCAGTTTGAAAAAATAAGAACCCGAACAAGAACATAATTTTAATACGATAACTCTTCGCATAAGACAACTACCCATCGTAATGTAATGGTTAGCGCACTATCTCGTAAACCCATTACTAATGAAATAGCGAGTGTTGATTCTTATCGAGAGATGCCCATTACTGTATCACCTTTTGTTACATCCTCCGGAGGCAAACGCGGTTTAGATATAATACCTTATTGTTCTGTTACAAACCAATTATTTATTAATATCCGACAGTATTACCAAAGGCTAGCGTGCTGAACGACAATTTGTAAATGAGATACTCACCTAATTAAAATATACAAAGAAAAAAATCACTATCAATTTTTAGATTCCTATTTTAGTACAAATGAAATTCATCGTATTTAGTAAATGCGAAAAACTTCTCTTTATTTTTTCTTTTTTTTTTAAATTTTTTCTTCGCCACTACTTTTATTTTATCACTGACTGTTAAAAACACCATTATTGTCACTTATAATACAAATATCGTTGATCATGTGTGAATGATCACCAGTACTTGTCTATTTTCATTTATATTCATTTTCTTCGAACAAAATCCACGAAGACTGTTTTTTTTTTTCTTCTTGTTGATCAAAAATCAATCCGTCTTCTCTGCTGGATTTCGGGATCGATATTGTATCTCAAAATCCAGAGAAATCATGGTTCTTCAGTTATTAGGATATATCTGATTGGTGCTGCATACATTCTCAAAATTTAATATCTTGCACTATCCAGTGGCATCAAATTCCCCCAATCGTGACTGTCTTGTATTCCACTTTGTGCCAGTGTTGCATTCATTGTTTATTCGATTATCATTCATCTCTATCCACACGGATATATTTTTTTTTTCCTTTTATTATTATTATTATTATTATTATTATTATTATTAGTAGTATAATAGTAGTAGTAGTAGTGTAGTAGTATAGTAAGTAGTCGTAGTATTGGTGAGCGGGGCTCTTAGATTGGTACGCATTGATAGCGAACAGAATGTAACTATCAAGGCTGAATAATTAATAGAAATAAAAAACGTTTTTTTTTTTATCGATATTGATAAAAAATCTAAAATCTGAAAAAAAAAGGAGATAGAAAAAATTAATTTAAAAAAAAAAAACGTTGTTTTGTGTTGTTAGTAAATTTATAATGAAATAAATTCTTAAGAATTCCCTATTTTTTTTTTCTTTTTTCTAATGAATTCCTAATTTTTTTATTAATTCTTCTCTCTGGGATTTTTTGCTGGAGACTTGGATATTAATTTTTTTCTCTCCTTCTTTTCACTTTGGCCACTCCTGAAATTCACTTCACCCGTAGGGAATAACGTTTTGCACGAGCAACTACCAAAGAAATGTTGGTTCTTCAGAGAGCATTCAAGATGGAAACCGCTATGTCTCTGTTCGATTCCCAGGAGTCAATCAAAGTAAAGTTATTATATGTGCCGGAAAAAAGCGACATTCAAAAATGGCGTAAGCACGGTTGAGAGAGTTTATTTGTTTTCTTTTTTATGCATTTAAGAATATACGATTGTATTCCCATTCTATTTAGTTAGGGATCATGAGGATTGTTGCTCTATAGTAGATAAAATAAAAATAGACGTCTTTGAGAGGTTCTACATTGCTGTGTATCGTTTGGAGTGACAAAATTGATTCGAAATAAGACTTATAAAAAAATTGTCCACACACATGCAAATATATTACAGGCATTTATATAGCGCGAATATACACATACATATGCTTATGCTGTTGTTGTTATAGCCTGTCGTGTCTGTGTACTCAAAAATTATAGGAACAGGTGCGTGTATACAGTGTTCTACATAGTATTTGAACAAAGCTGACAAAATGCATGCCCTTGTTGATTTCAATAAAATCTGAATTCTCCGCTGTCATGTTTCTTTATTATCTATCAAAATAATGATTAAGTTAACAACTGATGTATTTGTTCAATAAATCTGAAAGTTTAAATACACAAAGCTTTCATAAAAGCTGAGAATAGCAATAGCCAAATTGATATCAGCGTGGAAGGTAGAGATGGGTGATTTCATTAACCTTCGTCGGTAGGGACGAAAATACGCTGACTGTATCCTCTGCATAGGAGTAAGTCCACTTGACATACACAAGGAAGAAACCCTGCTATGATTCTAAAAAGGCATCAAATAGCGGATTACTAGTTCACGGGATTCTGAATGTACTTCTCATTCTATACTATACTAATCATTACCATATGTTCATTAAACGAGAAAAAAGTTAAGTCGATTGAGCAGCCTAATGTTCGTACTCAATCCAGACAGCGACAGGAGTTACCCCTATTCAATAACATAGACCAAGGAATTTTGAGCATCTGAGGTGAGCGCACACCCTCGACAGTTCCTTACTTGCCGCACAGATCCCTCCATACTCATACGCGCTGAGTGGCTAGGACCGAGTATGGTCGAACTAGGAAACCTGTGGTTCTAGCGAAATTTTATTCATTTCCTTCGACTCTTTCCTAATATTTGCGAGCATTCTTCAGTGGTTTAAGACCAATGTAAAAATTTCCCTCAAAATTGCCATGTCACATTAAAATACTTGCATGCCAACAAATCAATATATACGCGTGTGCGTGCGTATATGTGTTGTTGGGTAAAGAGACACAGAGTCAAAGACGCTTGGTGACGTCAAGTGTTTCCGACAATGCCCTGATTAGTTTTGTGTCTCACATATTACTCAATCCGGATATTGAGACTTCTTTATTTGATACATAGAAGCGGCTACAGCATCGACTGGGTAAGATGGGGAAGAAAAAAACTGGTGTCCATTGATTGTTTGCTTTTAGATACAATGCTGGGCATTTAAAGCTATTTCTATGTATATTTATTTCTAATATCTTAAATAAATCAAATCTTTATAATCTTTGCACAAAAAGCAAGAATCAAGGTGAATTTAACGTTGAGCCGAGTATCAACCAAAGAACTTGAGATTCCGTTAGTCGTAAACTCTACCGACTGAGCCTAAACCATGGCTCCTAGTGTCATTAATCCTCAAATAATCCAAAATGGATTGTCTATTTTTCCCCATAATATTCTTGACAAACCTCAGTGGATTAACTCATCTTAGCAGTGCTAATTACTCTGTTCACTTTTTATATTTTTGCGTTAATGATATCTATTCTATCTTTAATAATGTGTGTTTTCTTCTACTGCTTGATTTTATTAAACTATGACACTCGAGTACAGATTCTAACCCAGAGAAGTTTAAAAGGAACTTGATTCCTATGGCTAAATAGATCTGTTTAAATAATTTATTCCTATTTATTTTTCTAACTCAATTTTTAAACAGATTCTTTAAAACTCATTTCCATTTAACCTTGTTATACATAGGACCCTAACAGCTCCACATACCATCAGTTAAGGTCACGTGACCTGATGAATGGCGAGAAAGGTACACTCCCCAGAGTTCCAGACATAAATAACTTTAACAGGGTTTATGCAATTAAAATCAATAATAAAAAATAAAAAACTGCGGTTCCGGTAGTATTCTGTCAGGGTCTCGTATATATGTTAAATCATAGGGTCTGTTTAGCTCAGTCGCGTAGAGCAAGCGACCCTAACAATCCAATGTCTTGTTTAAAAATAAATCGTGGTACCAATTGGCGTTTTTACAAGTTAATAGTGGTGTAAAAATGCTGTTTATGTTGGTTGGGTTTACGGCATGTTTAACCCATTTGCTTTAAGTCGAAGACGTTTTTTTGCTTCAATAATTTATGGTGATTTCTATTTGTTTTAACACATTTTTTTCGTATTTACCCGCATAAAAGGGACCCGAACAGATACCTACCACTCTGTGGCTGCTTAGTAAATCCTGACTAGACAAATTAATTTTATTTGATTTTCTGTAGTTGCTGGAATGCCTTTTATCAAATCGAAAATAGATATACAAAATCAATTCAAACAACAGTTTGATTTTGTTATTGTACTAAAACCTTTGGATTTAAGCTGAATCAAATCATTTTGATATTCGTTTGCTTACAGCAGTACATGCTGATTGAATTAATACTCCCCCTAAATATTGAATAGGCTCATTGCTGCTTATAAGTCGTTTACTCGAGAGGATCAGTGTTTTTACCTGACTTGACCATAAACCTTCACACATAGTATTCTGTTAAAACGCACACGATTCTAAATAGTTATTTGGTAATATTTCTAGTGTGTTACAACTGTTATTAAACACCGAATACACAAGTGGAATTTTATATTTATAAAATTCCTTTTTTAGAAACCTGTTACTGGAAAATAATATTACACTTTTATACACAGAAAAAAGTATTTAGAAAAACAATTCAATAACAATTTGTTTTGTTAGAAATGCGCTCCGTATTAGGGGTGCCCATACTAAGTTATTAGGTGTGCCGTAAAATTCCTGGCTTGTTTTAATGGTTACTTCTAACCCCTTATACACATGTAGATTTTTATTTATTTATGTTTCTGTAAAAAGTTGGTTTCTCACATCTAATATAATCTTTTGCAATTTTTTAAAATACAAAACAATATAGAAAGTATAATTTCTTTGTAGACAAATTTTTAATAAAAGTCTTATGATGTTCTCATGACCTTGTATTTCACTTATTTCGATCTTTTACTTTTCAGAAAAGAAAAGAAGACTACTGAGTGAAATACTAGATGTCTACTGTCCAAGGGTACCCGGGATGGAGATAAAATGACACCATACGTTTGACTTTCTTTTCTGCAAATGTGTCTATTCCAGGAAATGACATTTAATTATTCTTATGGCCACAGAGAATTTATTTTACTGATCACAGTCTAATTACTTCGGCCGTGCTTTTAAAGTCATAGAAGAAACAACACAGTAATAGGACTGTAATTCTAGTATAGAGTGGAATAAATAATTTCATATTCCCAAGACGCTGTCTTTACATCTCAGGAGGTAGAGGGATTAAAATTACCATTTTTTCAATAAAGAGTATGATTAATCAAGTACTAGAAAATTAAATGCTTAACAAATTAGAAATCGATGTTAT
>CM042138.1:150488608-150502310 GCA_023376005.1 Doryteuthis pealeii | reverse complement strand
TAAAGTTTCTCAATTTCCCACTCTCTCTTTCTTGTACTTTAACACACACACACACCACGAGCGCGCATACACACAGACACACACATATTGTGTGTGTGTTGTGTGTGTGTGTGTGTGTGTCTGTCTGTCTGTGTGTATGTACATGTGTATTTATTCTGTGCAGTAACTCTGTGCAGTCACTCTGTGCAGTGAATGTACTAAATGAAAAATTGTATGTCTATGGGCTGGCCATGAATCAAAAATGGGAGATGTTATGTCTGGCTTTAGAATCGGTATTTGAAATAGACTTTTACACTGACTTGAAGACTTACTACTGGCGCCGAACAAGGCCTGAAGCTATATTACGTTCAAAGCAGACATACTATTAGTATAATTCTAACTCTTTGCCTACCAAATTCACCTCACAGCTGTAGCAAATTTTCTTGGTATCTTTACCTGTACAGTGGGATATTTAAATGTTCACTATCTATTCACCTAAGAACTCATTCTATTCAAATAAGGCCCTATTATTATTATAGTCTGAGTCCTTCCGCTGAATTTTAATAAAAACAACAACTAAATTCAATTGATATTTCGCTTCATTAATGGCTGAAGCTTTTTCAAACATAAGTGCTTGTACATTCTGCTTTTATAGTGAAAAGGTAAATGGGTAATGTTATTTGCCTCTCATCTCACTTATGAGGGCTTGACACAAGGACATTTTTATGTGGGCCCACCCACAAGCCGAAGCATACACAAGCATACAGATACTGATAGGTACGCGTCCTGCCACCGAGCGAGATCCCTGACTAACAAAATCTAGAAAGGACGTAGTACCTCGTGTCTATGAATCCCAGTGTTTTCTTTTTTCTTCCCTCACCATTTCAAGCTAACTGTAAAAACTTCAATAGTTTCTTAGAATGAATTACACACATAGTTTACAAGGTAGGAGTTAGACAGCTTTACTTGGGACCCATAAACTTTCTCGGGGACTCATTCAAAGCAAATATGTGCATCCAAGGATGTCCCGAATAAAGCTATCACCATCACTATATATATATATATATATATATATATATATATATATAATATATATATATATATTTAAAAGTGTTTTGTGTGTGCATTGTGTTTATATTTGGTTTTGAGATGCTGGATGAATAGGTATATGATAAATTTCATCGATCCCGTTGGCATTCCCCACGACGCTATTTAATTTTAACTTAACCCGATCCAGTGGCCGAAGCACAAAGGTAAATGGGTAAGGGAGGAGAGAAGGGGGGATGGTGAGATGTATAGAGGAATTAGCAAGAATTAGAGATGGGCTTAGTATGTGGGGATAAGGTCAGTCAGTAGACTTTGAAGAGTATTTGATATTCAGAATGTAGGTCAAATTTGACATCACACATTTGACCTACACTCTGAATATCAAATTCACTTCAAAGTCAACCGACTAACTCCATATAAATACGATACCCCACATACTAAGCCCAACCCTACTTTCTTTCTCATTCCTCTATACGACACAGCGAAACCCTCCGTTTCTCTACTCACTTAACCATTTACCTTTTCACAATAAAAGCAGAATGTACAAGCACTTATGTCAATAAATTTTGAAAAAGGTTCAGCCAATAATGAGGCAAAATATCAATTGAATTTAGTTGTTGTGTTGTTTTATACACATTTTCCCTCTATTCTCAACCATATATATATATATATATATATATATATATATTATATATATATATATATATATGAGCATTTAAAAATGAAAGGAAAAAAACAAGGTTTCCAGATGGATGATATTTTATTGTTTAAGCTGACGTTATTACGTCACGGATAGTTTAGCAAACAACCGTCAGTGCATCATTGATATACATTCATCCACACACACACACACACACACACGTACACGCGCACATGTATATATATAGATATATGTGAGTGTGTGTATGTGTGTGTGTGTGCGCGTGAACACACATATACATAAACATCCACAAGCATATATATAATATATAATATATATATCACACATATATCTAGAAACATATTTATATTCATATGTATATCACAGGTTTAATTATATATATTATATATATATATATTATAATGTGTATATATATATATATATATATATACACACACACATACACACACACACATATATATATAATATATATATATATATATATATATATATATTTCAGAGAAATAGTTCAGAGAAATGATTTAGCAGGCTTACCCTTAACACAGTCTTAAACGTACGGTGACTATTGTGTCAGGGGTGGTTTGAATCATTCTTGCCACATTGCAATGTGGTTCCAATATTTAACGAAAGAGTTGAGACACAATTCTGCGTGGTTTACCCGATTCTTTTTTTAAAATCTGACAGCTCGTGCTATAAAAAAAAACAAAAAACGACTGCACTGGTGGTAGAATCCCGCTGCTGGTTCCCTTCAGTCGATTGATGGATATTTTTTGTTTTGGCGTGATATTTTTCACACCGCGCATTGTGGAAGCATATCCCATTTCTTTCTGACATGCGAAAGATTTTGAGGTCTTTTCTGTCACTCCTCTATTCTAGTGGTATGCGAACCTCCCGGGAATATGGAGGCAACTCACATTTCAAAATCATACTGCTTCAAAAATAAACAAAATTTGCAAACAAACCTAAACAAAGCAACAAATGTAAGTATATAAATGACTCACACAATTGAGACACGCACACACTGATATACACACACTGAGACAACACACACACACACACGTATATATATAATATATTATATATATATATAGTATATATATAATATTATATATATATATTATATTGTGTGAGATGGTCACTGTATTTTAAAAAATCTTTTCGATTTTCCTTGCATTTGAAAAATCTTCACCTGATGATTGTACCGCATGAAACCAATATGGTCGTGAATGTTCCTTTGTCAGCTAATAAATAGATACGTAAAACCTTTATATATTTATTTCATTATATATATATATATATATATATATATATATATAATATATATAGTTAGGAGAGAGAGAGAGAGAGAGATAGATAGATAGATAGATAGATATAGATAGATAAATAGATTTAGATAGATGTGAGGTATCCAAAACTTGGTAGTAAGGGATGATCGTATATGTGATTTCTAAGGCACACTGTATTAGTATTGTATGATCCAGTATGTATAAATACAGTAAATCTTTAAATCCCTACAGAGAGCTCAATGTATAATTAACTTTTTAGATTATATACAGAGCAATATTTATCTTTGAAAGGAAGGAAACACTCAACACCGTTATTCCATAATACATTTATTTCGACCAAAATTGCGGCCTTTATATATCTAAGTTGATTGAATAAAGCTCCCCAAATCAAGTCTTATCAGATGCGAAATCAAAATAATTATTTTGACTTCCCATCTGATGAGACTTGGCCCCAATTTATTAGGGAATAACGGTGTTGAGTTTTTCCTTCCTTTCAAATATATATATATATATATATCAAATAAAGAAAGAATGGGATCAAAATATAGAATTGGATAACATATGTTCTAATACTGTGGATTCATTGATCGAAACACTCAGTGTCAGAACATTTTGCCAAATATCAATAATCATCCCTCATTGCTTATTTTCCATTGATATTCATTTTTCAGCACACACACACGCACACACACAGATATATATATATATATATATATATATATATATATATATATATATATTATATATAGTAATAATATTATTAACTTCTTTTATATAAATTCGTGATCCCACCCACATATATAAATGCTGTAAATATCATTTACACCTTTGTGACCAATTTCATGACGTTGCTGTTGGCTGGTTGGCTAGTTGCTTGTTTGTTATGGCATGCCAACCCATGGGTTATTTTATGCTGAATATATTTTTGTCTTATTTATTCTCGTATTGTATTCATTTCTCTTTAAACCTATTCTTAACACATTTTCTTAAAACTCATTTTTAACTAGTATTATCTGCGTTATTCGGACTATTGTCCCCATCTTCATTGTTATTTGTACAACGTTTCGGCCGGTATAATTTTTAACTGTTTAATCCATAGATAACTGGTACTACTAATCCGCCTCTGAGTAATGGCAATGAAGGTTACTCTTTCACTCCCCAGAGTTCCTGAATTGGAACCTCACCACAAGATGCAGTTTAACGTACTAGCTAGGACCCTCAACCAACGCCTTCTAGTACATATATGATCAAAAGCTTTGTAGGGTGTGTCATATGAGCAATATGATCGGAACAATAATGTAGATGTTAGGGCTTGACGTGACCAGCTGACTGATCGAAGTGGCTCTCCGATCGACCGTCTAGCTCAAATAATGGCCAAAGTGGAGTGTTCCATGGCAATGATTACTCAGCCAGCAGGATTCCACCCTAAATCATCACAGGTGGCAAAGCACAGCCAACAGGTAGTCTCATTGGGGGGGTTATCCCTCTTCAGAAATGATGTTGGCGTATTCTTCAGCCTCAGTCGACAAGGCTACATTTAGCAGATAACGAAAATTCCAAACACGTTTTTCGCCGTGTGTTTTCTCTCAGTTCTAGTCTGCAAAAGATATTCCTTTCTGTTTCAATAATAACAAAATTGTATTGTTAACGGCGTGTTATCTCGTTGCCAACAGATATGGCAGATCATTTTCATTAATCCCCCGAACCATCACTAAGATGCTCCGACCAATTGTGTCAATATTCGTTTTACGGGTGAAGGGAAAACACAGCGTGGACGCAAAAAGCATCGATAAAACAACTCCCTGGAGATAAACCTGGTAGTCACGGAACTAATTCATCTCATCAAGTACCATGAATAACCTAGGAACAGAAAACATGCTGGAACATGTGTTCTGAATGGCAAAGACTATTTTAAGGAAGATAAACGTTTCATTTCTTGTTCTCATCTGTCTTTGATGAATATGGCTTTACTCTTGATTCTTTTGAACACAGCTCGTACAAATATTTACTTAACAATATAATTGTTACCGTCGTAGGAATTGGACATGGTGAGACAAGTTCAATTCTTGGACCAGGCAGTTAGCATTTCGCATAGCGCTAATATCGTTGGGAAAGGTGTGGATCCTACTACACTCCTTCCAACTATGGGTACCTATTAGGACAGACTGGGCCATGTGACCATAGTTAGGCAACCGATTTAGGAGGAGGAAAAGTCAAATCTGGTATACTCCTCTTAAGTAATTGACCTTGTGACACATCCTACTCGTGCAGAGAGGTTGGTAGATATACAAGGTGTGTCAAAAATGTATCGATATTTTAAAAACTTTTTGACACACCTTTTATCCTGAAAAAATAATGTTTCATTCATTAATTTTTTTCAGAATACAAGGTGCGTCAAAAAATCTCGACAGACCTTGTATATATATATATATATATTTATCAACCCCTCCGCACGAGCAGGATGCGACACAAGGTCAATTTCTTAAGCGGAGTTTAACAGGTTTGAATTCAGAGTTTTCCTTCTCCCAGACTGGTGATCTGGCCATGGTTAAAAAGTCCAATCTGCCCTGCTATTTACCCATAGCTGGAGGGAGAATTGGATTCATACCTTTCCCAAGGGTATTAGCGCTATGTGAAATGCCAACAGCTTCGTCCAGGAATTGAACTCGCGTTGACGAGTCCTTTTCCTACGACTCTAACCATTAGACCACACGCCTCCAAAACACACCTTGTATATATGCGTAACAAATTCCAATTGATTTATTGACTTTCAGGGAATTTGAAAGAAAATTTAAGTGAGCTTTAAATTTGATATGTGGTTGGTTATTGGATTTTCAATTAATTTCTTTTCCATTAATGCATAACTAATATGGATTGAAGACTAAATCAACAATTCAATGATCGATTTTTAAAAATGAAAAGTATTTTTGCAGGTGTTCACCGTATAGCCAAAACAAGCAATTTTTGAAAATTAAATAAAAAATGACCAGAAAGTTCAGTGACTTCAATGTTTAGAAGTGTAATTAGGAAACTAACACATTCAACCCGATTTTCGTTTTTTCATTTACGTTTTATTCCTGTTCTATGTTTATTTGTTGCTTTTTTTGTTTTGTTTTTTAATCCCTGATACATGCATTTCCTTTTTACTTTTTATACTTTGTTTCTTTGCTAAATCTTGTTTCTTTCTTGTTTCTTTCTGTTTTTTTCTTTGTCTTTTTTTCTTTCTTGTTTGCTTTTTCTTTCTTTTTTCGTCCCTGTTCTAAATTTCTTTGTGTCTTTTATACTTCACATAATTATTTCTAACAAATCGTTACTCGATATTTTGTTTAATGATATATATATATATAGTTTATTTATTGAATTTATTTTAAGTAATATAATTACTGGTATGCTATAGTTACATAATTGAAAGGTTTCCAATAAATTATGAACGGTGGTGTAGAAATTAAAATTATCGTTAATTCTGAAATGCAGAAAACCTGTAAAAGTAAATATATAGGGTTTGGCCATTTGCTGACCTTATATCTTGTCTGCGATTGGTCAAAGTGAACCATGAAAACAGGAAGTAGACTTATAAAAAAGAGTCCTAGCTGAGCTTTTCTCAAAGATGGCTATTTCCATGCGTCCTGGTTTAACTTAGCCTAAATAAAGACGTCTGAGAAAAATCAAGTTTTGTGTTTGTTACTAAGATCATCAACGGACACAGATGAAGAAGACTTAAGATAACCCAAGAAAGTATAGTAGAAGAACAACGAGGATTAGTCCAGCATAGAAGATACTGTTGAGAAATTTTAGATATAAGGTGTGTGCTAGTTCCCCGCTTATACTCATAGACTGGCCGAGGTCACGTGATTGACTCTTGTAACCAATCACTGGCAGTACTGCTGGCCTGATAAGATATTTACCGCCCCATGTTGGTCATAACTCAAACTGCACCGTTGGAGGATGCACATAGGATGACCTGGATCTTTACCAATACTCACGAAGGACTAATACGATTACCAGTAACTGAGGACACTTAAGTAACCAATGGATTCACATTGTAGACGGACTCTTTATCAAGGATTCCACTAGATAAGCGCTTCTGCTATAAGGCCAAGCAAAAAACTTAAAAACTTAACAGAAACAACATAGCATAGGAGCCGATCCTGCTTAGAAGTAGTTAAGTATTACATGATTATCAGATTTGTTTGTTTGTTTTGTTTTACGGCATATCAACATCAGTGGGTCATTTAATGCCAATAAAGTTTTGAAATAAATCAATTCTTAATGAATAATACAATTTTGTTTATAAACTCATGTTTTCCTATTCAACCCATAGATGGGACCCTAACAGGTACTACCACTCCGGGTCAGAGTGGACCAGGGAGCAATGGTGATGAAGGGGTGCTCCACATTCCCCAAACCTCCAAAACTGGAACCTCGCCATCAGATAGAGTTTAACGTCATTCCCAGAACATGTAGACCCGCAGCCACCGCCTTCTAGCACCCATATGATAAAAAGGGGTTGGGGCTTGCCATAAGGGCAATAGGGTTGGGAAAATCATATAGGTGCTAGGGCTTGACGTGACCAGCCGATTGATCGGAGGGGGCCTCTCCGACCGCCCGTCTAGCCCAAGATAGGGCCAAAGTGATGATTATCAGAAGAGAAGAAAAGAGCTATACAACACTGTGAGTGTTGATATAACTTCTAAATGAATAGGATGGAACCTATTTCTGTAAAAGCAATACAAATCAATTAACTTCAACTCACTTCAACAATGTTCTCATTCCACTCTTCAGAAATCAAAATGTCATGGCATCCGAACAGTCGAAAGGCATCTCTTACAGCAGCGCATTTATGATATTGAAGCTTTCTTGTTCAGGCTTCCTTAAGTTGGACGAATATGACACTAATGTGTTGACAAAGCAGGCAACTGTGTCAACCCATGACAAATGACTCTTACGACTTTGAATAATTCATTCGTTATTCATTTTCACTATGTAGTCGTGTCAAATTAGGTACAATCACTACACAAGATAGCCAATACACGTCTATACAAATGTATATAAAGAATTATTGATGATCATTTTGAAAAACGTATTTATTTCACAATAACAATATATATTTCGACCTAATCTTCTTCATTACTAATAAAAATCATAACAGATCAGATATCATTTGTCTGAATTTTCGCCAAGGCTTGTTACAGTACGTTAGCCATTACGTCTCGAGCATACCTACATCGGCCGAAACGTTATGTATGTATAGATAACAAAGATGAGAAAAACAGTGCAAAAATCAAAACAATATAGATCAGATATATAGTGATTATTTCCAATAAAAACTCAATCTCGTGTAGTGAATATCCATTGTTTTTGAGGTGCAAAATTAGGCGAAAAAATTAAACAATTTCACAAGTACATAAGGTTTATATTTGAAGAGTGGTAGTGGCTAACATCTGACATCGTAGTCATGAAGTCCTTATCACCCCAGGTATGGATTAAATAGTCTCTCTAACGTTATTATACAAAGGCAACTTTGGCATTAAGTAACCTAATTGTGTTGATATGTCATTAAATAGAGAAATCACATCATATATTTGAAGAAATAGAAAACTTACACACATTACCTTATTTGGGAATTAAATATAGAAATTATAGGCATTTGAGAACATGTTGACTTGTTTCGAAGATTATTTTATTTAAGGTGTTTTTTTTAACAAAAGAAACTTCGAAACAAGTCAACATGTTCTCAAATGCCTATAATTTCCCGCCTATCCCTCCTTCCACTATTCCCCTTTCATTCTTACAAACTTGTGACTCCCTCCTACAAAAATCTCTACTGCTATTATTGTTTGAACCCACTACCAATTCCTACTACCTCCCACTACCAATTCTTATTACCTCCCACTATCAATTCCTACGTCACTGCTTGTTGTTTTAAAAACGCGACACCCGAAACATCCCATCAGTTTCACACCTGGAGATGGCAGATGGACATGCTGAAAGCGCTCGTAAAGAAACCTTTGGTGGATTGCTACACCAGTTCCACTCTGACATTAAAAAGATGGCCAGAAAATTAGAAAGGATCGAACAAAAACTCGTCCGACAAGAATCGTCAGTACAGTTTAACGAAACATATTTAATATATATATTTATATATATATTTATATATAAATATATAAAGTTATACGTAATGAGTCAGATAAACCTACTTACAGTTTCGCTTAGTAACTCATCAGGGCAATAATCTGACTAAAAAGACTTGAAGCAAATGCACTATTATATAAAACCTCCCACCGTGATCCAAATAAATTAGCATAAACTAAACAAACCAATAAAGAACAGAACATCATTTTTTTTTTATCTATTAATTTTTATTTGGTATTATCTGTGTTATTCGGACTATTGTCCCCATATTCATAGTTATTTGTACAATGTTTCGGCCGATATGCCTTCCGGCCTTCTTCAGGCATTTCTTGTCGGACTCGGGAAGGTTCTCGGACTCGGGAACATTCTTTTCGAACTCGGGAACTTTCTTGTCGTAATCGGGAGCCATCACGGAACTTTGAACCTAACCCTTTATTTAGTCCACGGGTGTATCCTGTTCTCATTCTGCTAACCATAGCTTGGGTAGGAGCCCGAAAAGGTTCCCGAGTCCGACAAGAAATACCTGAAGAAAGCCGGAGGGCATATCGGCCGAAACGTTGTACAAATAACAATGAAGATGGGGACAATAGTCCGAATGACGCAGATAATACTAATCTTCAAGCCTCATCTCAAACATTCAGAGAAATAGTGCTTTTTATTTATTACTTTTATTTATAGAGAAAATATTTTTTTCTATTTATTTAAATTTCACTACCTTGATCCCATTATATACCCCAAATCTCCGACCAGTATCACACATCATAAAAATATATTCTATCACAATTGTTACCCACCCCCCAAAAAATAGAAACCCAGCTCGCCGACGACAGTCCGCACCTCTGTTTCTAGTTATACGGGTTTATCATTGCGACTTAAACTACGGAGACGGGGGTTCGTCAAGCGAACCGTGACATCCCGAAACCCATCACGGGACAAACAGCAAATGAATCGGGAAACGGACTTGGTCTCTGTTGCTGGCACATAAACCAATGCACCGTCTCAACCTCGCTACTAAGTCCATTTTTAGTACTGTACAGTACTAGGGCGGACTACCATTGATATGGTAGTGCTGGTGGCGGGGCATGGTTCAGGGGAGGGGTTCGTCTATTTTGATCCAAAAATTTTAGTAAATAGTACTTTCCCGCCCTTTAGAAAATTTACGTTTTACTTTTTTTTTCTAGTATTACACTATAAATACTTTAGTTAAAGTATATTAAACGTATTTAATAGGAAATATTACAATAGTCAAATAAAATAGCACTATGAAGTCAGTAATATTAACAGAATACAATACTGGGGAGGGGGTCAAAAAAAAAGAGAAAAAAGAAAAAAAAAGGCTCACCTTAATATACAACAGTTCCGGTGTTGTGGACGGTCTCCTTAGCTGACCAGAAATGAAAAACCAAGGAAAAAGATCTCTGCCTTTTAAAAAAAAACTATGGCTCATGCCGTGACAGAGAGGAGGATGTCCATTTGCTGGCGGTACTCGAAGCAAGTAGCACTGGCCAATGGGAAGCGACCACCCAGCCTCGGCATGGCCAAATAATCTGTTATAAAATGCCATATTACAAACGAAGCCACTCAATGCAGTAGCAGGATATTGCTGGGATGCAAGCCCGAAATTTTAAAATTTGGGACTGGGTCACCTGTGCGAACCAGTATAATGTTGAAAGGCCCGAAACTGGTAATGACCATAGGAAAAACATTACTGATGATGCATCCCAGCGGTTTCTTTTCCGCTGCTGTCGCCACCCGGCGAGCAATCAGAAAGCCATATGCTAAACACGGTCGGGATTCCATCCTTTAAATCGGGTGGGTTATTTAATACCCAGGTGGCACCTCAATTTAAAGCAGATCATGAACTGGGCCGGCAAATGTGGTGGTGGTGGTGGGGGGTCTAAAATGACGACAGACCATTATCCTATTTACTAAGCAGCCAGGTTTTAAAAAAAATGTTTACCGCTATTTAGGACCTGTGATCTTTGGGTGAGCAGTTCCTTAGTGTTGCGATAATTAACTATTGCCAGCTTTTCCTCCATACACAGGTGGTGATATCTGTCACCGGTTTATATTTACGATATTTCTTCACAATCGTCCATTTTAAAATAGGGTCGATACCTTTCAGTTCAATGTCCCACACATAATTAGATAAGGCAGTGCTACATCTATACTTTTCATGTGAGAAACTACTTCTATAATTATAATATCTTTTTTTGAACTCGCCTATGTAAACTTTTTTATTCTTACAATTCTTAGATTCACCCTCGTATACCTCAACCTTATAAACTATACATTCATATCGGCATTTACCTCTAAGGGGACACCTTTTCCTATCGATACAATTGCATCTAGGGTTTCATTATCCTGTATATATATATATATATATATATATATATATATATATATATAAAGATTATAGATTTTTGTAATGAAAAATAAGATCTGCTAAATGATTTGAATTTTTAAAAGAATTAGGTGCCTGACACCTTTGAATGTTTAAAATTCTATTCCAGCTTTATATATGTATTTGTGGCAGTTAGTTAATATCTGCGTGAATACAAATACAAGTATTTGATGCTGTAACCTACAAAACGTACTCAATACCTAACTATAATCTTTCTGTAAACCACTAGCTAATTATATATATATATATATATATATATATATATATATATATATATATATATATGGGTGCGTGTGTTGGGTCTACTCAGTTCTATGAATCCGATTATTCTCCGTCCAGCTATGGGTAAATCAGGGCAGAATGGGCTATTTAATGTTGGTTAAGCAATCGGTCGGAGAAAGAAAACTGAATTTAAACCTGTTTAACTTCGGCTAGAAATAGACCTTGTGTAAGATCCTACTCGTTCAGAGGAAGTTGCTACATATACCATTTCCTATATATCTATCGATAGTTTTAGTTTGAGACTACATCATGCATTGCAATCGTAATATTAAACCACACGCACGCACACGCACACACACACACACACATACACACGCACACACATAAATATATATTTTTTTTGTAGAGTAGCTAGCACCCCTTCAGCACTCTACTAGATGGCCTGGTCCATAGCCCTAAATAGCCTACGATTAAAGTGGATTAATATGATGAATAATAATCGGAATGACCTTACTGCGTTTGGCTATACCGCATTTGACCCCCTCTATTGTAAGTTTCGTCTTGTTTGTATATTATTGTTCTGTTTTTATGTGTATCACTTACCACCGGATACTAGTGTTAAATAAATAGATTAAACGCACAATTTCTTCTGTGTATCATTCCACCTCGACGATACAACACACACACACACACACACACACACACAACACACACACACACACACATATATATATATATATATATATATATATATACATTTATGCTATGTTTCGATTAGAATATATTAATTTGATTTTAAACAAGATACATTCTTTTAGTTATAATATATATATATATATGTGTGTGTGTGTATGCAAACGTGTGTTGTGTGTGTGTTTGTTTTTGTGTGCGTGTGTGTTTGTATGTGAGTGTGTCTTAATAAACAGGTTCTCTTTCAAATGTAAGAGATTCCTAGCAAGCTTGTAAATCAAAGGATCTTTTTTTTTATTAAACATGTTTGTGATATCTTTTTTGAAGAATATCTTAAAAGATGAAACATACTAAATGTCTTTTGCAGACCAACAAGTGCAAAATAAGGAAAGACTATAAAACGTTTTGGCAGGTATCTTAGCTTTACTAAATTATGCCCAGAGCTCAGAAAGAAAATTATTTTCTTTTTGTATAACCATTTCTTTTTTTTTTCAGAATAGCATTTTATTATTTTTGCTGATATTTTTTTATAGAATATATTTTAATACTGTCGGTATAGTGGTTGGTATGCCAAGGTTTAAGTTGCTTATAGCGGTTCTTTTGAAGTTTCTTGTAAAAAAAAACGTATATCAATAGAAATTGCTGGTGTTAATATTGGGGTACTGTTAAAACTAAGCATAGCTTTGTTGGCTCTATGTCACAAGTAGAGAGTACCCAGTGAATTCCGAACTTACTTCTCATTAGTTATTGTTATATAATTGATTATGCGATGGCTATGATAGATAAATAAATAAATATGATTAGACTAAGATAGATAAATGATATATCTACTTATAGTTAGGTAGATATATAGAAAGAGACGTATAGATATATTGATAGCTAGATAGCTATGAATATACTAATATACAGATAGATAGATACCCATGAATATACAAAGATATGAATATTCTAAGATTGATATATTGATAAATAGAGAGATATATAGATGGATTGATAGGTATGAATAGACTAAGATAAATAGATATATACATAAATATGAATATAAGTAATCTTGGTATGAGTATAAGATTTACTATCGGTAGGTGAGACTAGATTGTTAATAACACTGGTTTACAATAAAATATTTTTTGTCTGAGGCAAGAATGTGAATAGGTGTTTTTTCTACTAATTTGGGTGTGCTGAATTCAAATTTATAAACAGTTTTGCTCTATCACCTCTAGTTTTCTGTCTTTTAAATAGTCTCATTTTAGTATATACAGAGTATATACGGGATTATTTCAA
>CM042138.1:150401108-150483608 GCA_023376005.1 Doryteuthis pealeii | reverse complement strand
ATCCCTTTGGGACCGTTCCAAGTGCATCAACAACAATTGGTATAACTTTCACTTTCATATTCCATAACTTTTTCACTTCTCTGGCAAGGTCCAGATATTTATCCATTTTTTCATTTTCCTTTAGCTTCACCCTGTGATCTGCTGGAACTGCAAAATCCACCAGTTGACAAGTTCTTTATTTTTTGTTTATCGACACTAGGTCTGGTCTTCTTGCTGGGATAAGGTGATCCGTTTTTATTTCAAAGTCCCAGAGAATGTTATGCATTTTGTTCTCAAGAACAGATTCTGGTTTATTATTATTATTATTATTATTATTATTATTATTATTATTATTATTATTATTATTATTTCACTCCTTGCTATTCTTTCACTCCTGTATTAACTGCTGTGCTTTTCCTGAGTGAAAACGTGTCTCCTCAGCTCTCTAGGATTTTCTGAGTATTCTAACCCTACAATGGTTTCCATTATTCTTTGATTTCCAATTCCTCCTGTCAGTTTTCCCAACTCTTGGAAGCCGTTTCAAGCGCAGCAAATAAAACCTCATACTCCACAGTTTTTTCTCGATTTCTCTGTCAGTGTCCAGGTATTTGTCAATGCTTTTGTTTTCATTATCTACCAATTAACAAGTTTTATTTTAGTTCTTAATCAAAACTTGATCTGGTCTTCTGGGTGGGATTAGGTAATCCGTCTATATCTCAAAGTCCCATAGAATTTTATGCGTTTCCTTCCCAAGAACGGATTCTGATTTGTGCATATACCATTTTGTATGTATATATGTATACATATCTGTGTATAGGTGTATATGTGTATGTGTGTGTTTTTACGTGTTTACTTAAAAGTTCAAAAATTTAAAAATAATACCAATGAAAATCTGGAAATGTATAAGGTTAAATATTTATTCGGAATATTTGATATTTTTATGGTTTGTGGATTGTATCTGAGGTCTTTTATACGCCACGTTTAGTGTGAACAATGTAGTAACTGGTATCATATAAAGAATAAAAACAAAGCAAACATCACTTAAATACACGTAATATTTAGAAAAGTGACTCTACCTTATTTATGTTCAATAATGGTCATCTTGCAGCTCGTATATAATATGGGTCCCGACTGCTATTTTTAGGAAACACTGGAATACATAGTTTGGAAATGTCAGGTTAAAAATATTGAATGATATTAACTTTACAGTTAACTCATAATTCACAGTTATTGGACAATAACACGGAGTTAAAAAGAATCAAACATTTTTCTAATGTCTGTAATATGCGTAAATATTCTTAGTTACCATGATTTATTCATCGGAAGTTTCCGAGAATAGTTAAAAGAGAAAAACATCTTAATACCTCTAAACAATGAAAACTGATACCAGTATTTCTAGAACTGTTCATATTGGAATGCGTATACGTATTCAAAAATTGAAACACATATGGATGGATTCATAAATATTCGAAATAACTTATCTGCATTGTAAATACACACACACACACACACACACACACACAGAAACATATATATATATATATATATATTATACAGGTACATGTGATAACCTACTTGAGTTTCACCATAAGGATATTCAGGGTTAAATCCACTGGATTAATCAAGATATTGATTAATTGCAGTAGATTACATGTGTGTGTCTTTCGCAGTATATCCAACCCCTCCGCACGGGCAGGATGAGGCACAATGTCAGTTGGTTAAGCGGAGTTTAGCAGGTTTAAAATCAGAGTCTTCCTTCTCCTAGACTGGTTGATAATACAAAGTTGAATAGTCCAGTCACTCCTAGTATTTACCCATAGCTGAGAAGATAGGGGCAATAGGTGGATGAGACAGAGACAGAGACAGAGAGAGCGAGAGAGTTGAGTATGACACTGTATCTGGGGATTGTATTATCAATCAATTCATAATACGGATTGTGCTTTTGGGAGAGAGAGAGAGAGAGAGAGAGAGAGAGAGAGAGAGAGAGAGAGGAGAGGAGAGAGAGAGAGAGAGTTTCTTTGTTTAATGGCATATCATCAAATGTCTTATTTAATGCGAAAGCCGTCCATGTAGAAGATAAGTAGTGATACCATTTAACCCATAGTTGGGGATATGTTGGGTTCATACCTTTCCCAAGGGTATCAGTCCGAAAGTAATTGCACCACATGAGTTCGAATTCGCACACTAGAATGTCCCAGTCCAGCACGTTAGCTACTATGTCACATGGGCTTTGAGAGAGGAGAGAGAGAGAGAGAGGAGAGAGAGAGAGGAGAGAGAGAAGAGAGAGAGAGAGAGAGAGAGAGAGCATTTGTCTTGTTGCATCACGACAGAAACTGCTGGCGAAATAACAAATATTAGAACAGTCAATCCCAGGTTTAAATGTCAGCAGAGGAATTAAATAAATCACCATTGGGAATCCAACATACAATCGGAAATATATTGCTGTGAAAAATTTCTAAGAATGATAACGAAAAAAAAAGCTGAAAAGTGAATCGCAACGTATGTCTGCTCAGACACAATTATTTCAAAAGGAACTACGCTAAAACTGAAATAGACAATGCACAATATTATTGTAGGTTGGTTTTATGGCATATCAATCCTATTCGGGTCATTTAATGCTGGCTTATATCATTTTTATAATCAGTTTCTTACAGTACCTGGTTTTACTCAAATGGCCAACCACCCTGTCGGCTGGGGCGTTAGAATGTCCGACTGCACCTCTGCAAAGGGGTAAGACTCCCCCAATGGGGTCACCTGTTGGCCGTGGGTGGCGACCCGTGATGCTTAAGGATAGAAACCAGGTTTCATGACTTGCAATACACCACTTTGGCCCTATCTTGGGCTAGACGGGCGGTCGGAGAGGCCCCCTCCGATCAATCGGCTGGTCACGTCAAGCCCTAGCACCTATATGATTTTCCCAACCCTATTGCCTTTATGGCAAGCCCAACCCCTTTTTAACATATATGTACTAGAAAGCGGTGACTGAGGGTCTACATGTCCTGGGAATGACGTTAAACTCTATATGATGGTGAGGTTCCAGTTTTAGAGGTTTGGGGAATGTGGAGCACCCCTTCATCACCATTGCTGCCTGGTCAACTCTGACCCGAAGTGGTAGTACCTGTTAGGGTCCCATCTATGGGTTAAATAGAAAAATGTATTTATAAAAAAATGTATTATCCATTAAGAATGGATTTATTTCAAAACTTTATCGGCATTAAATGACCCACTGAGGTTGATATGCCGTAAAACAAAACCAAACCAATCAAATGGCCAAAGTCTAAGTATTGAATGGGATCATCGCAAATTAACTTGTACTTTTATTGTTACACCACCATAAACCAACATGATAGTACATCTTTAATTCCTAGATGTTTGTTTTAACTGTGTGCAGATTTGGATCGCAAACCATCCTACCCGATAATGTCTATAAGAATATCGTGTCGATTGGATAGAACTAGTGATGAAATGTGAATATTGCAAATTGTTATGGCCATGCAGAGGAATAATATAGAATTATATCAATCACTTCCTCAAAAAAAAAAGAATATAATTAAATTCAAATGGAAAACACAATCCAGCAGAAAACAGTCATCGGAATATAATTCCAAATAAGATTATATCTTATATATTATTATCAGATTATTCCGATTATACATTATTTAAGATTATATCTTCTTATAAAATTATCAAGATATTATCATATTAGATTTTATATTATTATAAGATTATATATTATCAAAATTATGAAATAATTATAATCCTAGAAAGCATGATAAAAGATATTACCAAAAAAGGGAACATCTTTAACTAATTACATATCTATAACCTACTTGCTTCTCACGAAAGAAATTTGAAGAATAAAAGAAAACAAAACAAGACAAAATATGTATTATGCATTAAGAATGAATTTATTTCACAACTTTGTCGGCATTAAATGACCCACTGATGTTGATATGCCGTAAAACAAAACAAACCAAACAGAAAATGTCACTTATTTCATCCTTGCTTCTCCAGCAGTGTTCTGTATGTTTTTGTTTGTGTGATAGGAGGTAAGTGGCCATGCAGCTGCTTTTTTTGTAGGGTACTGTTTCCAGGATTTGTGGTAATTTATGAGGAAGTGCGTCCCGGTCTCCTGCCTGAAAAATTGCTACCCGTTGACTATCAAAATAACAACCCCAGCTCGTTGTAATTCTTATTTATTTATCGTAATTTGTCGTAATTCTTGTTTAGATATGAAGATGGATATATAGTTTGGAATAGACTGAGATAGATAGATAAACAAACAAAATAATATAGATAGATATGAACAAATGGAGATAAATATATGACAATGCGGGAAGTAAGAATAGTGTCGACAAGAAAACAATAAATGGATTACATTCCATACTTTCCTCTGTTATTTGATGTTAGGGGACACGAAAAGTTATTATCTCCATTATTTGCTATAGCCACTCATTGCTGCGGCCAGCAGTAATATAAAAGAAGACACGGCAAAGTGAAAGACCTCCCGTATCTTCTGCCACCACAAGGAGTATCAACGCATCGGTCGCGTTCCTATCCACAAACAGGAAGTTTTTGTGCCCCCGGAAATCTTGTGTCGCATGATCCCTAAGGCATACTTGTAAGTCTTTATACTTTCCTTCTCTTCTAGCTACATATCAAGGAGTCAACACATTCTCTATGAAAAGCTCCTTTCCATCTAAGATTATTTTACACATTAGACTCTGTATATGCTCTTCCCTGCATCTCATTGTCATTTTTGTATTCTATTCTGTTAAGTTTGCTCAGGCAATAGAATATTCTCGGTAATACGTCGTCATAAAATGTTCTCACAATCATATACGAGGAAACGACATTCAACCAACCATCGTTCTTCTACACCAATGAAACAAATTTATACTTTTTTATAATAACCTAGATGGTGTAGTAAATTATCACGTGTTATCTTAAACTGACCAATGTTCTTTGTGAGCATCTAACATTCTTGGCCAGAGAACCAGAAGGAAAAGACGTGCAATTGGATTTCCCTTTTTATATCGTCGTGACTAGGAGGGAAGTGACGTACGTTGTTTCTTATTGGTCAATTTCTGTTTAAAATATAAATTGCTGTAGCAGTTTCATTTGTGTGTGTAGGGGGTGTGTGTGTAAAATGAACATTATTGTATACTTGGTGGATATTTTCATTCAGAATCGCCAGCCTGAATACTTGTTTCGATATGGTTGCATCGACGAATAGGCATGATGCTGGAAGACCCAAAACTTTTCATGACCCCAAGTTAATAATATCACTGATTAGGTGATTCTGCTCACTTTTGGGATGTAGAATAACAAACTAATCTACGTTTCTTCAGAAAAGAAAAAACAAAACACTACAGTGTTTACTACATTGAATTCTATTGGCTAAGACTTAATACTAATACCAGAACAGAGTCTGAGAACAAACAAAAAAATATATTGAATGTCTAGGTCAGCATAATTAAAATTACTCTTTTTGTGCCAATAGGCAGAGAAAAAAAACTCTGTCATGAATTTGAATTCTTGAAACAGTTACAAATTGACTTGAAAAAAATGAGCAGAAGGTATAATAAAATCACATATACAATGATATTACTTAATATATATATATATATTATATATATATATATATATATATATTAAAGAAATGGATGCAATAGAAACCTACTCGATTTTCACTATTAGGATCTTCAGGGTTAAATTCACTGAATTAATCGAGGTACCGATTAATTGTAGCCGATTACACATATGTTCATTGAATAAGATGTTACTTTATGAGGGAACGCTTGTTTTTTTGTTTTTTTTCACCGGAATTTGTTTTTTCGTGAGTATTTAAGTGTAAACAAAAGATGCGAATCGATTTGTGGGTATTTATTTTACTATGGTTGTTTAATAATAGTATGGGTTATGAGGCGTAAGAGTGGCTTTATAAGCCAAACCGATTAAAATTACTTATTGATTTTGCTTTTATCTCTCTCTCTCTCGTCTCTCTCTCTCTCTCTCTCTCCTCTCTCTATATATATATATATATATATATATATATATATATATATATATATATATATTAATTACACTCGATCCGCAAAAATACATGTGATTACCTATCGATACATGTTCAATTAGAGTTCAGGAATATTATTACTGTACTCAATGTTATTGAAGTAATTTAAACGGCTCATATGATCATTGGACTATACTATGAATAAATTGAAAAATAATTCAAATTTTAATCAAGAAATTACATTGACAGAAGTAGTGCGAGGTGTGCTAAGGAATTGTACTCTCTTGTTAGATCATGATTATCAGCAAGGCCGACAGATAGGACTGATGTAAAAGCTAAATAGTAATAATAAAGTAAAAAAAAAGTAAAGTTGTTGGGGTGGCCTAAAGTCGGTATCAGCTAATCAGCGAGGGGGCCTATCCCCTTTTTACTAGCGCTAGACCAAGGAGATTGTTTTAGCGCCTGAGAAGCGCCACACCTACCATCAGCTCCTTACTTTACCGCAGAGATCCCTGTGCTACTCATACGCTGAGTTGGCAAGGGCCGGTATCGAACTAGGAACCTTGTGGTTTCTAGCCGAACGCTCTACCGACTGAGCTTAGGCACAACTGGGCTGGGAAGGTGATCCACTGGGAAGTATGCACAAAATTAATTTTGATCATACAACAAAATGTTTTTTGCATAAATCAGAATTTGTTCTAGAAAATTAAACTGGAATTCTCTGGGACCTCGAGATGAAAACGGATCACCTATCCGGCCAGGAGATCAGACCTAGGGTTGATTTACAAAAAAAAGAGAAATGGTAGACTTTCTAGTCCTAGCAGATCATAAGGTGAAGATGAAGGAAAATGAAAATATAGACAAACACCTGGATTTTGTCAGAGAATTGAAAAAGCTGTGTAAGATTAGGGTCAAAGTGATACCAATTGTAGTTGGTGCACTTTGAACGGTCCCAAAAAGATTGGTAAAAGACTGGAAGAACTGGAAATCAGAGGATGAATTGAAACCATCCAGACTACTGCATTGCTGCAATTGACCAGAATACCCAGAAGAGTCCAAGAGTCCTGATGATGCCTGTTGTCACTTAAACTAAAGTGAAAGACCATCAGCTTAAGCTGGTGTAAAAACCTAATGTAATAATAATAATAATAATAATAATAATAATAATAATAAGAAGAAGAAGAAGAAGAAGAAGAAGAAGCTTGCCACAAACTGAACAACAGTGGTACCAGAAGGTAATGGTCATACCCATTGTAATTGATGTCCTTTAATCGGACCCCAAGAGTTTGGAAAAGGGTCTGGATGAATTGGAAATCAGAGGAAGAATCGAGATAATTAAAACAATAACATTGTTAAGATCGGCTAGAATACTCAAAAGAATCCTGAGACCTGAGGAGACTGATTGCCACTCAGATTCCAGTATAAAACCACCAGCTAACGCTGTTATGAAAAATGCACAAGGAGTGAGATACTTCTACGACTATTAACAATAATTTAAAATGACGTAGAGGAAAGTAGTGAAAATGTAGAATGATTTGGAAATGTCGGATAAAGATTCATAAGCTGAAAAGAAGTAGAACACTGTTAGAATAATTTTTCTGACATTTCATAACAAAAAGCAAACTTTTAAAAAATTGTTTAACTGGAATAAATTAATAATATCAACATAAATGCATATACTGAGTGTAAAACAATGATCCAAATATCAACAGCAACTTCAGAATTATTTCTATAAGAAATATTATCTTATTTTCAATTGTATTCTAATGATTGTTTATTTTTTCCTTACGTTCTACGAATTGGAATAGAATCAGTCTAGTCACAATCACCTGGAGCTGAATCGACATATAAAAATTTGTGAATTTTTTTTTTTTTAACTAGGATTTCTTTCTTTTACTTTTTTCCATTTTCTTTAGAATTGGCGTCAGTAAGATTTTAATTGAACAAAAGAAGATTATAGAAAAAATGAATTTGAGACAGGTATAAACATTTCCATTTTATTTGGCAGGAAATATTTAAGCGTGATTGACAAAGACTGACGAAGTTTTACAATAGAAACTTAAAGAAAAAAATAACTGATTGAATTCAAAGCTGTTTTATAAAAAAAAGCAGATGAGAAAAAATATTAATACGTCATAACATGATTGTAAAAATATTCTCAAACAATAATTGTTTTTATTTTTTTTTTATTTATAAAAATATTTTAATCCTCCATCGTGGTTGGGATAGTTGCAATATCCGAACACAGGTAAATAATTTTTTGAATGCTGATTTTCAAGGCAAAACTGACAAAACTGACAAAACACCGTATTCCTCTATTTGTTTTATGTTCGTAGTAATGCTAAGCTAGCAATTACCAATAAAGATAGTTAGGTTCGAGAAAATAGATAAATGGTATTAATACAAATCAGAGGCTTTTAAAAATAGATAAATGAATGAATAAATAAATAAATGAATAATACACTCTCAAATATAGAGATCTAAAGTGACTATTCAGTCTAATCAAAGAGATGGTATCTGAAGTTAAAAAAAGCAAAATAATCGTCAAAGTCAAAACTGTTTTAGGAAAAAAAGCAGAAAAATACAGTATTATATGATTGTAAAATATTCTTTAACATAATTGTTTTTTTTTTGGGGGGGGGGGTCAATTACAAAAATATTTTATTCCACTGTATGTTTGAAATAGTTGCAATATCTAAACACAGGTAAATCCCAGTATTTTAAATGCTGATTTTCGAGGCAAATAGCACTTTTCTAACCAAAACTAGTGCAACACAGTATTCATACATTCACTTTATATTCATAGTAATTACCAATATAAATATTTAGTTGCACGCAAGTAGATAAATGGTGTTTATACAAACCAGATGCTTCCCAAGAAGAGAAAAGAATTTATTTGATATCTTGAATATCGAGATTCAAAGAAACAATCCAGTCTAATCGAAGAGATGGTATCTGAAGGTCAGAACAAATATCTATTTGTTTGTTTATTTGTTTGTTGTGCCACTTTGAACATTCTCCTTTTTCTATCTTCTCGCATTAACTTAAGAGAGAAATAAGAGAATGTTTGCTCAAAACGTATATATTATTAATACTATATCTATATACATATCACATTCTGTTAAGTAATTTATCCGATAGTTCCTAAAACTACCCTTTGAAATTATTACCAAATATGTTTTCTAAAATCCTCAAAATTAATCATAAAATTTTGCACGCTATTGCTGTCTTTGATCTTATGGGGCAATTCGTTTCGAAACATATTCTATTAGCAAAAAATCCAATTTCCTAACAGATTTAATTTTTTTTTTCCTTCACAATAAGTTCGAGGAGAAATGTCTACCAACATTAGTAAATCTATTTATTATTTTGAAGTTTTCAATTAAAACGCTTTCTGGTAAATAATCTTATTTTTTCTAATCTCACCCTGTAAGTATAATCTTTTTAGAGTCTAATCGAATAAGAATATTACAAATATATTATATATATATATATTATATATATTATATATATATATATATATATATTATATATATACAATATCTTGCATATCATATGCAGTCTCTGCATTTGGCTTTTGAAACCTATTTTACCTCGTCAGTGCTAATGTATGGTTGCACCACGGGGACTTTAAATAAACGCTTAGAGAAAAAAGCTAGATGTTCAAAGTTGGTGCGCGTTGACACAATCTGGAAAAGGCACTCAACAAAAACGTAGCTATAAGGTTACTTGCCTCATATCACAGAAACTAATCGAATAAAAAGAACAAGACATGATGGACACTGCTGGTAAAGCAAGGATGAACTCGTATGTGATGTCATCCAATGGATACCTACACAAGTGTGCTTCGGCCAGGAAAAACATACATAGATCAGCTCTGCAAGGACAATGTATGCTGAGCAGAGGACCTTCAACGAGTAATGGCCGATAATAAAGACGGTTGGCGAGGAACGGTCAAGAAGATCCGTGCTGTTTGCACAACATGATGATGATTTTGGGTGTGACTTCTCTTCTCACATTGATATTACTCTCCTGGTCAGCACTTCCTCAAAGTGTACTTTTTGTATTTCATATAGGTAGGGACTGTCAGGCATATTGTTAATGTGCTTATCTGTCCGTTTCTCAATCATTCCAAGAGTTCCCGCTATTTCGTACACGGTAGTGGGAGTTGAAAGGGGTCACTCCTTTTTTAATTTCTATTTTCAATTCTTTATATTTACTTTGCTTTATGCTGTGACTTCTATGTTATCATCTTTTGGCAAAAGCATATCAATTAGAAGACATGTCTTACTTTTATAGCCGTTAACCATGATATCTGATCTATTGATCTTTATTTGTCTATCACTTTCGATAACAAAGTCCAAGAGAATAGGAAATTCGTTGGCTTCTGTTTTTGGTTCTGGATGGTGTTTATTTTACATCTGGTGTGTGTTTTTTACACCTTCCATAGCGATCACTGGAATCTGAGTGGCAACAAATCCCATCAGGTCTCCAGGACTCTTCTGGATATTTTATCCGATGTGGTTGTTGGAAAGCTTTGATTCTTTCTCTAATATACAATTCATATTTGACCGCATCCCCAAAGACCTACTGTATGGCGAGTTAGTAGAGGGCCCCCGCCCGGTAGAGAGACCACGCCTGCGCTTTAAAGATGTCTACAAGAAAGACATGAAAACATACCATATCGACATCAACACATGGGAGGCTTATGCAGAAGACCGTACGACCTGGCGCCTCCTCGTCAAACAAGGAACGAAAAGGAGTGAAAAAGAAAGGAAAAAAGCCACCGCAGAAAAGTGAGCCATAAGGAAGGTCAGACAACAGCATCTCCAGCAAGCATCACCGTTTGTTTGCAATCACTGCACCAGAGATTGCCATTCAAAAATTGGTCTGTTCAGCCACTCACAAAGTTGCAGATAAAAAAGGTGGACCCTACGCCATCGTCTTTAGTAGACGGAAGGATGCCAATAACAATCCAATTCATCTAAAATATTTCCCAAACACTTGGGAACAGTTCAAAGGCCATCAATTACAATTGGTTTAACCTTCAAATTCATGTTCCATAGTTTTTTCTTTCTCTAACAAGGTTAAAGTTTTTGTCCATCTTTAAGTTTTCTGTCATTTACACTCGGTGGTCTGCCGGGACAGTAAAATCCAAGAGATGAGAAGTTCTCTTATAAGTTACCAATATGTCTGGTCTCATTGTCAGGATTAGGTGATCTATCTGTATCTCAAGGTACCAGAGAATTTTATACCTCATTCTCTATGACTGTTTCTGATTTGTGCATATACCATTTAATATATTCAATATGTTGCACAATTCCCAGTAGATTACCTTTTCCTCCCAGTCTTGCTTAGTCTTGTACTCCTTTTGTGCTAGTTCGCTTATTATATGATAAACCGTTTTTCATTGTTTCCATATATCCTACATTTGCTATTCCGTTCAGTCTTATCTACTTTTGATTTGATATAATATATTCTTATGGTATTTCCTTGTGCTGCAATTATGAAGGATTAATATTCTCTCTTGAGGTTTCCCTTCCTTTGCCTTGTGGAGGTCTTCTCAGCTGAGATCTCACCAGTTTGTCGCTTGAAGTATCCATATAGTTGTCTTGCTTTAGATTTTTTTGTTTTCTAATTTGTCTGTTTGTCTATTTGTCGCAATTGCTGTTACTAGTTGATTATTACTAGCTGATTATTATTATTATTATTATTATTATTATTATTATTATTATTATTACTACCGGCGGTGAGAAGAGAAATTATCTGTAGTTTGGCCAAGGTGAAAATTAAAGATTAATTTTTAATACAGTGGCTTGTCAATCAGCTATTGCCTCTGCCAATTTTCATTTTTCGTTGAGTGTTTAAAATGTCCGTTTTATGAAACCCCTCTGAATTTTTTATGAGCATTGGCATTGCCAGAGCATAAATGATGACCAATACAATTGTAAAGCCAATGCTTATATATATATATATATATATATTATAATATATATATATTTATTATATTATATATATATTATATATGTGTTGTGGTGTGTGTGTGTGTGTGTGTGTATGTCTGTGTGTGTGTTTAACATTATACACAAATGAGTGCTGATTTATATATAATATGTATATATATATATTTTATATATTATATATATATATAAAGAGAGTAGAGGAGGGGGGAAGAAGAAAGAGAAAAGAGAGAGGGGGGAAGAAAGAAAGAGAAAGAGAGAGAGAGGGGAGAAAAGAAAGAGAGAGAGATGAGAGGGGGGAAGAAAGAAAGAATAGAGAGAGAGAGGGGGAAGAAAGAAAGAGAGAGAGGGAGAGAGAGAAAGAAAGAGAGAGAGGAGAAGAGGGGAAGAAAGAAAGAGAGAGAGAGGGGGAAAGAAAGAAAGAGAGAGAGAGAGAGAGAGAGAGGGGGGAAGAAAGAAAGAGAAAGAGAAAGAGAGGAGAGAGAGAAAGAGATTAAGATATATAATATATTATATATATACCCGAGAGAGAGAGAGAGAGAGAGAGAGAGAGAGATGAAGAGAGAGGAAGAAAGAAAGAGAAAGAGAAAGAGAGGGAGAGAGAGAAGAGATAAAGATATATATATAGTAATATATACACAGAGAGAGAGAGAGAGAGGAGAGAGAGAGAGAGAGAGAGAGAGAGAGAGAGAGAGAGAGAGAGAGAGATAAACAACCGGTTGAAATCTCATCAAAAGCAAAAAACGTGTCAAAGAACATAATTATCATTATTATAAGTGACAAATGCTGACGAGCAAACTAATTATTTTTTCTTGCACGATTGGGGGATTATTTTCTATTAGTTCCTCTGCAGCCAATTTGGGAGAATTATCTTTAAATTGGACCTGTGCAGAAGCGCAATTAACAGAATTCAATTATTAAATCTTTGGAAAAAAACTAACTTTATAAAGTGTGTGTGTGTGTATATATATATATATATATATATATATATATATATATATATAAAGTTAGGAGATTTATATGAAAATTCCGACCCACAAGAAATGAATCGAGAAAAGTCCACCTACAGAGTATTTCCACCCGAATGTTTATGTAAAAAGATATGAATTGAATAAAGATATCTGAGACCTTAACTTTTTTAAAGCATATTAATGACTGTGTGAATAATAAAATTGTAAATCGGTCAAAAGATACGAAATGAATAAGAAAATACCTGATAACTGAACTTTATTCTATGAATTTATTGGTTGATTGGATGGATTTTACAGCATGTCAACCCTTGTTGGGTTATTTTATGCCGACGACTTTTTGTTTTATTCATTCTTGTTGGGTATTCAAATGTTTTAATAGATTTTAAAAACTCATTCTTTTTTTTTCAATTTAACGCAGGTAGGTAATACTATTCCGGGTCAGAGTGAACCTGGAGTAATGGCAATAAAGGTGTACTTGCTAATCCCCAGAGCTCTAGAATTGGTACATGTATCTATTTTTCTATATTATTTTGGTCGATGGATTTTTGTAGCCGTTGTTGTAGTTTTTGTATGCCCATGTCATACCAGTTCACCGCCGTGTCGTTAAGGAAGCGTTAAAGCTCGCTGTCGTTGCAAACTCCACATACCTTCACGTTTTGCTCTCTATGTAACTGTGTGAATTTCATATTTGGCAGAGCGTCAACCGGGGACTCCATCAGAAACCACAACCAAGCCAAGACTGAGCGTGTCAGCCAGGCGCGCGCCGGGGCAGGTACAAACACAACAAATATAACAGCTTTGCCAATCCGTTTTCCTACGCCCCCAGCGCTTTGGAGAGTGTACTTTCCTATCGATAGCTTTAATTAAGTGGTGAATATTACAGACCTATAACAAATGTGTTTTCACACACACAAAAAAAGAAAAAAATGTATGATATAAAAATCAAGGTAGTAAATTTATCCTAAATCTTATTAGCATTTCAGGCAATGAAAATATATAATTATTTAATAAGTTATCATTGTGGTATCGCTAGTTGCAATTATCTCGTAAATACATTAAAAAATGTTATTAAGCAACTAAATTATCAAATTTCCGGAGGCGTTTGATATTTTCAATGTTTTTTTTTTTCAATTTTGTTGTGAATTTCATCAAAGTAGATTTACCTTGCGGGATTTAAGAAAAACTGATAAATAAGATAAAAAAAAATGTAATGTAAGGTTTGAAAATGCAAGAATAAATTTTAATAAATAATTTCAAAAACACGTTATTTAAAAGTGCAGCATTTGTTGCTTTGAATTTCTTGCGGGTAAATTACTTTTAATATTGATGCAAAATGAAAATGATCTGAAATGATACTTTGAAAGGGAAAGCGAGAACAACAAGGATTATTCACATAGAAAATTAATATATAATGTTGGAAATAACTATATATCAGTATCATCTGCCTTATTCGGACTATTGTCCCCATCTTCATTGTTATTTGTACAACGTTTCGGCCGATATGCCCTCCGGCCTTCGGGTATTTCTTGTCGGACTCGTGAACCTTCTCGGACTAGGGAACCTTCTTTTCGAACTCGGGAACTTTCTTGTCGTAATCGGGAGCCATCACGGAACTTTGAACCTAACCCTTTATTTAGTCCACGGGGGTATCCTGTTCTTATCCCGCTAACCATAGCTGGGGTAGGAGTTGTGTTAATTATTTTTCTAACTACCTCTACTCAGGATTGAACTCGGGATCCAGAGATAACTGTCACTTAGAACTGTCTTAACCTAACTACCTTATCCACTAGGCCATGTATCCAAAACTATATATCAATCCATAAATATCTTGTAAGTTTCAAATATTGGCTCATCCTTTCGACTGGGACTGGTGGAATACCCCGACTTCACCACTACAGCGAGGTTTGATGTCCCACTAATAATGGGGTCCCTGTTAGCTGTGCGTGGCAACCCGTAATACATGAAGACATGATTTTTGAGTGGTTTAGGACTTGGGCATTAAGTCGTTATTTGACATATAACACTTCACTTCGTTCCTTATTTGAGTTTGACGGGCGGTTTGAGAGGTCTTATCCGATCAATTGGCTCGACATATCGAACACTAGGAAGTATATGATTTCCCCAACCGTATTGTTAATGTTGTTCTTATGGCAAACACGCATCCGTTTTTATCATATCGGCGCTAGAATGCATTGACTGAAACCAATATATGCAGGGGTTTCAGTTTATGGAGAACGATTGCTCCGGCTCAGTATTACAGTCGTTGTGTTGGATGATAACGAATATAATACTATAATGAGAGATTTCTTCTAATGCTGGTCGTAACGCAGATTATAGTATTATAGTGTCCTGAAGGAAAACTGGTTTCGTTCATTTTACCAACTCAGCTGAAATATGATAACCAAAAACTGTCAACGGGGTCAAACAAAACAAACAAGAACGCCTTCTGATAATTATATACAAAATATATACATTTATTGTTGAATATTTTCGTATAATGTCAGAAGAACGAGGTAATTTCTTTGTCAGTTGACTGGCGATCTACAGCTAGTTGTTTTTGGATAACTTATTAATTTGGTTTGTTACCGAGTGGCAAGACATCAGAGTGTATCGGTAAAGTTGTGGCAAGGGCACCGAGCTATGGCGAGCTTCCTGGTTTCGGAGTGTCTGACTCCGCTTCTCTATCTTCTTCTCTTCTTGTCTCTCTAGAATGAGTTGGCTTGAGGTACAAACATCAGTATTATTTACGATACAAAGTTAATGAACATTATTTCTTAAACAAATCAGACACAACACACACACACACACACACACACACACACATATATAATATATATATATATATATATATATATATAGTGATTGCCACTTCTTCACAGAATAAGGCCACTTCTACAAAGTTCTCGGAAATGGCTCTGAAGTCCAGCTATATATATATATATATATATATATATATATATAAAGAAAAGGAAGTGAATCCGACGGTATGTAGTATATTAAGAAAAATTGAAAAAATACAGGTTTAAATGAGTTGAGTGGTAAGTTTATTGGCCGACGCTACAGTGTTTCGATCTATTATTTAGATCATCTTCAGGTCATTTGTCGGTATATGGAAGGTGATAAAAATTAGATTTCTCTCCCTCGCCACCACCTTACATAATAAACGCACAACGCAACTCAAAAGTTAAAAGAATATTCTCTTGCCACTTTTATCAATAAAAATCATACTCTCTCTCTCTCTCTCTCTCTCTCTCTCTCTCTCTCTCTCTCTCTCTCTCTCTCTCTCTCTCTCTCTCTCACACACACACAACACACACACACACACACAACCTTATTTTTTTTTCGATTCGGTTTATCGCAAAATATTTATACACACATTTTCGATATACACTTACACACTCTAATACTCACACCACAAAAGAATATTTGACGTCATATTTCAAACCGTCCATTTCTTCAACGTTTTTTTTCTCATACTTCAAAATTTTAAATAAACTGATAAACAAGGACTATTACTCACTTTTCTCGTTATTCTGTAATACAAATTTGTTATCACCTTCCATATACCCACATATGTTGATATGATATTAAACCAAACAAACAACTAAGCAATCAAATATTGGCAGAGGATTGTACCCACATTTGTTAAATGGATTTTATTCGGAATGTGCAGAATATCCCAGTAGGCCTTCTGAAAATCTAGCGGATGAATATAGAATTGAAAATTGGATAATTCTAAACATCCATTGTGATTGCACAGCATTATCAAATCAGGGATTTGTTTCGTTAGGCATACAGTAACAGAATACAAGTCTGATTACAGCAGCAATTATTACATAAGCTACATAGCAAGGGTTCCTTAATACACAGCAAATGACGCAGCACCACAGTGAGCTTATCAACATCATTGTAATGGATTACATTGTTACCGTGGAAATTGTTCATAATTTCATAGGATACACTTAACGTCATTGAGGATGCTGTAGAGACTCGTTGTAGGGCCGGTAGGCTCATTGGCGCGCTTCATTCATTTGCTTTTTTCCCAAATAGAAAACAAGTAAACAAGTTATAATGGAGGTAATTATGGTTAAAGTCATAGGAAATAGATTTGTCGCCCCGAGTTCAAATCCTGGACGTGGTAATTGCATTTCACTTAGCGCTAATACCCTTGGGAAAGGTATGCATCCTACTCTCCCTCCAGCTATGGGTAAATAGTTGGGCAGACTGGGCTCTTTAACCTTGGTTAGGCAACCGGTCTAGGAGAAGGAAAACTATGAATTCAAACCTGTTAAACCCCGCTTAAGAAATTGACCTCATGCCACATCCTGCTCTTCGGAGGAGTTGGTATATATATATATATATATATATATATATATATATGGAGGTATTTGTTGCGTGAGAAATTGAAATCAATGACACAACAACTTTTTTTTTGTAAACATATTAGATTCAAGTCGTTTCTTCTTCTGTGTCACAATAAGTTCTTCTGCTCCTGGGTGCATATATTTACTTCTCATACTGTCGTATAGCAAGTCACCAAAAGTGGAATATAACTGAGTTCAAAACAAACAAAAAATCTGGGGTAAACCAGCTAGTGTAATGGTTAGAATCACCGCCTGTCAGCTTGACAGTCAGGGTTCGAATCACACACAGAGCAGTCTTCCTCTCTATAACTCTGCTGATGAGGCATAATAGGCCGAAATGTACATACAGAGATTGACTTTTTCTCGATTTGTTTAGCCTTATATTTGAATAGGTATGAATCAATTATCAATTAATTAACTTGCAATTAAGCACATATTCTCCCAAAATATATTTAAGTGTAATAATGTATATGTATGAGCTTGATTATATGAATATAATGTGTATGAGCGTAGATTACATGTATGTATATACATGTGTGTGAGCGTATATGTATAGTTGTGTGTGATCATAGGTAGCCTAAATATATATATATATATATATATATATATATATATATATTATATGTTCCCCATCCCCCTGGGGTTGAGCACTTTGGAGGGGATTTCGCTGACGACCACCAACTAAAGCGTAAACGCAATGCACTCCTATAAAAGGGATGGAGCACTCTATGGCAACCTTTACATACATATGTGTGTATTAAAACAGTTAAAATCCTCTTCGCATTCTGTGGCCGATAGCCAAGCGGTTAAGCCTGATGCTGAATCGATCGGGTTTCTATCCCGGCTGTAGGTAGCTCACAAAAGGTCTAGCCACACTGAAGAGACTTGATAAGTGGATGACTATATATATATATGTGTGTATATATGTGTGTGTGTGTGTGTATGTGTTTGTGTATGTATGTGAGTGTGTATGTATTTGTATGTATTTACAACTACCCTCGCACGTGTATGGTGTGACACAATGCCACCTTCTCAAGTAAAGATTATCAGGTACGAAATATATCAAAGTTAAAGAGGCCGGTCTGCCCCACTATTTTCCCATAGATAGTGGGAGAATAGTTAGATACATACTTTGCCGTAGGTTAATAGCGCTATGGAAAATGCATAGATAACGTAAATATATGTAGTTATAATATATATATATATATATATATATATATATATATATATTAATGTGTGTGTGTGTACAGTAGTATCAAAAGTATAGCTAAACAAGGTAGGATGGTCATCATATCTTAATATTTAATGAAATAGAAAGAGAATGATTTATCATTAAGCATGAAAGGGTTAGGTTTTTAATATCCATAATAAATTCTAGTCTATCATAGGATATCATTTGTAAGATAGTTTACGTCTGGCTAGTCCCCGCGCGATAAGCGTTTTTCTCTTCAGGATTTGAACTCGGGTCGTAGATTCTACTACCAATGACAACAAATGTTACAAAAAGCGCGCCTCAGTTTCATTGAGTATTCAATGTTTCAAATAACATTGTATTTGGATTCACAACAAAATCCACTGCATTGCCCGATCTACACGGAGATGATACCTATGACGTCGCCAAACAAGTGGTATCATTCTTTTTCTTAGATTAACTTAGTAATCAGCCGTTAATACGTAAATGATTGATACTATTTTTAGTCACCGAAAGAATCCAGCGAAATTATTGAGTGTCATATATTTTTAAGCTTCGTTTAGGATTTGAACTTGGGTTTCCTATTCCATTCCTTACAATAGTAACCCTTACGCTAAGTGCGCCTTCGGCATTTTTATATGAATTTAAGAGACATTCTAAATTAATTACAACGTTATGAAGCAAAAAATATATTCAAACCGTATTTCAAAATTTAGAAAATTTTAATGAGGGTTTTTGAAAATATCTTTGGGGTTTAATTATGTATTTATACGGAAGACACTTAAATGCTTTAAAAGGAAAGAGATAACATCATCAAAGAAAGTTGGAACCTTTGGAAGAAAAAAAGCTTTGAAATCAAGTTGCTTGAATTATTCTTAGCTAGGATTTACGACTCGCATTAGAAAATGATCTCAACCTGTTTGAGAACATTATGTAGGGAGGGACAACGGATAAAGGCAAAAATAAAATGTGGAATTCCTGACACAGCATCTCATCAACGATAATACTTTTTGACGAAAGTTCTTTAAAGTGTGTATTCTATAAAATGGCTGTCGTTAAATTGAACATACAAAAGTGTTGTGAGCCCTGTCAGTCGGGGCTGTAGAATACGTTGACTGCAAATTTGCAGACGGATAAAACTCCAGTAATAGGTCAACCTGATGGCCGTGGGTCATTACCTGTGATGCTTAAGGACAAAATCTTGGTGGCTGAGCAGTCCATGACATGAAGCAGTTTATTTTGACCTTACTTACTTGACGGGCAGTCTGCGAATTCCTCTACGACACTCGGATGGTTACGTCGGGTCCTAGCACCTATATTATTGTCTCGACTGTATTGCTCTTATTGACAAAAATACAACTGTTTTTATCATATGTCTCCTAGAATGCGGTGGTTGGGGGTTTACTATGCTGTGTAAAACGTTAAAATGTATCTAGTGGTGAGGTTTCGATCCTGGAAATTTGGGAAGTGATAAGTACTCTTTCATTGTCATTATTCCAGGTCCACTCTGACCAGGAGTAGTAGTATATGTTAAGCTCACAACTATGGGTTAAATAGATGAAATAAATGTTTAATTTTTAATTAAAAAAAAAATGAATAGCCAACAGGAAAATGTAAAACAAAACGTCTTCGGCATAAAATAACATAAGGGTTGACATGCTGTAAAATCCAACCAACCAATCAAAAGTTTTATACTTTGAAGATTGATTGTCTTAATTCTAGACAACATACAATCCATTTTATTCTGATTTCAAATGTTCAGTATATAGACTTATTATTACGTAGTGCCTTTTCTTTGACGGTACCAAATAGATATATGTTGCATAGCCTTCTTTACCGGCCCTAAATATCTATATGTTATATACTTCTCTTACTTCTTATTCTGGTCGTATCTTCTTCTGGCCGGCTTTGATATTCTGATCGTCTATCATCTATCTTGGTCTGGTGTATCTTCTAAGGTCTCGTCTGGTCTTCTATTGAGGATTCCGGGTCTGGTTTCTGTTGCTAGGATTTCTTGTTATCAGAAGCCTTGTGTCATTGTTAGCTTTTAGTAATAATCACAAGACTTCGATTTACGATGATGTTACTTTATTCGTAGAACCCCAGACCAGACAATCACGCAGTGAGACTCACATTTTGCTAGCTTCGCTTCTAAGTTCTAACTGTAACTAACTGAGTTGCTTACACCTTAAACCAGAAGGGGCTTCTATTGCCTTCCGATTCTCACAATCATCCCCAGAACGCAAGGTCAGAGTGAGGTCAAGCATTGTCATTCACTCTCAAGGCCATCAGCTGCACTAATATGATTTCTACACTATTGTCATACTCATTAGGTATCTAATGATTATATAACATTATGTCCATTGCTAAAATAAACATACAGCAATTGAAAGATTCGGAACTTTTGTCCTAATGCCAGAAATATCTAAATCTTAGTGGATAGAAAATTATAACCTTACGTGGAAAAGGTGATATAGTGGTTGAATTAGCGTTGTGCATATACTCAAATCAAGTGCAGGACTCTGCGCGCTTTTTATTTAACAAATCCTGGAAGTAGTACTTCACAAAACACCAGTTTTGCTTAAATGGAAGTTAAGTGAAGACGAACAAGACATACTAGAGAAGCATTCACAAGATCTGTGTGAACACTGGCTGCTAGCGAAGCAGGGGCGAATGCACAAGCAACGTTTTTCTGTGGACTTCTACGCATGGATAAGAAAGTGTAGTCGGACCAGGAATAAACATTACATTCATCAGCTCTGTGCGAACACTGGCTGCTGAGTACAGGACTTGCAAAGAGTGGTCACCGAAAGAGACGGATAGC
Organism: Doryteuthis pealeii; assembly: GCA_023376005.1. NCBI lineage: Eukaryota > Metazoa > Mollusca > Cephalopoda > Myopsida > Loliginidae > Doryteuthis > Doryteuthis pealeii. The sequence continues at coordinate 150,462,302 of CM042138.1, read as the reverse complement.
GAGAAATAGTAAAATGAATCAGTGTTATGCGCACTGTTTGATGGCAATGACAATGATTATGGAAGCAGCCCTCAGGAATCAACAGCTACACAACCACTTACTTCCCATCTCAAAAAACATTCAGTTAAGATGAACAAAATATGCTATAAGCGATGTTCTTCTGGGGACTCCTACACACGGACACAGTAGTGTTAGCTGACCAGAAATAACATTAATTTTATCATATCTGTGCGAAGGTTGGATGTCCTATAGAGGACCTGTGATGAGAGATGACGAACAAAGGTGGATGACAAGAGAGAGAGAGAAGAGAGAGAGAGAGAGAGAGAGAGAGAGAGAGAGAGAGAGAGAGAGAGAGAGAGAGAGAGAGAGCATCAAGGGAATCCGGGCTATCATCCCAACTTGATGATAAAATTGTGGTGCTAATGATTTCCTTCTAGTGATTTAGGAGGTGTGTAATTTGTTTGGTTTGTTTTGTTTTACGGCATATCAACCTCAGTGGGTCACTTAATGCCAATAAAGTTTTGAAATGAATCAATTCTTAATGGATGATACAATTTTTTCATAAATGCATTTTTCTATTTAACCCATAGATAGGACCCTAACAGGCTCTACCACTCCGGGTCAGAGTGGACCAGGGAGCAATGGTGATGAAGGGGTGCTCCACATTCCCCAAGCCTCCAAAACTGGAACCTCACCATCAGATAGAGTTTAACGTCATTCCCAGGACATGTAGACCTGCAGCTACCGCCTTCTAGCACCCATATGATAAAAAGGGGTTGGGGCTTGCCATAAAGGCAAGAGGGTTGGGAAAATCATATAGGTGCTAGGGCTTGACGTGACCAGCCGATTGATCGGAGGGGGCCTCTCTGACCGCCCGTCTAGCCCAAGATAGGGCCAAAGTGGATTATTGCATGTCATGAACTGCTCATCCACCTGGGCTCTATCCTTAAGCATCACAGGTCGCCACCTACGGTCAACAGGTGGCTCCATTGGGGAGTCTTACCCCTCTGCAGAGGTGCAGTCGGTGCATTCTAATGCCCCAGCCGACAGGGCGGAGGAGGTGTGTAACATTACCAGGAAAACACGAGAAACTGATGATAAATAGATTGATCAATCTGTTCGAATTGTTCCAACGTTTTGTTCTGCTTCGTGTCTATTAGTTTGTTGAGAAAAATAATGAGCGATTTTATTGCACATTTAAGTGTAAGATCAGCCATAAACAGTCTAATACTAAATTGATAGTGAACAATATTTACATACCATAAAACAAATTTAGCATTAAATAAGTATGATAACATTGGCATTGATAATCATTGTTTTCGATATAATAATTTGTCTGTGTTTTTCGGTGATTATTCTAATATGTTAGCACATTTTGAATTAATATTTCCTCATTTACATTTAATGTGTTTTTTCTTAAATACCAAATCCCTATAATGGACAATTCTATTAATATATGTTGAAATTTTTCTTTGCTTTTTCAGAATCTTTAATAGAATTCAATGTTTTTAAAAGTCCATATAGAATGAGATAAGAGGGGGTGAGTTTTACAAATATTTTTTCTTGATTTTAATATTGACGTGCTGATTCTACATCTCAACTAAGGTATTAAAACGAAACGAAGGAAAAAGAAGAAAAAAAGAACAAACCATATAGTATAAAAAATGTTGGAATGAAAAGATAAAAGGAAGACCGTTTATACTTAAAACAAGAACAATAAGGAAAAAAGTAAAGAGAAACGAAGAAAAAAACTGGCTGAATAAATGGAGAAAAAATCGAAATTAAATTGTTAGACAAGATAAAAAGTGAGACAATATAAGAAATATTACAGACACGATCAGTGCTCCATAATTTTGGATTTGTGTCAGACTAGGCCAAATGCAATAAATATAAATGAAATAGCTAGTATAGATTATATGGTGGAAAATATGAAGCGGTTACTCACAAAAAAACTGACACAAAATGTATACCAGAGTAAGCATAAGTGGCTCAAACTTGGCATTATATTGCACAAACCAGAATCTTTCTTAGAAAATGAGAGGCCAAAATATCTTACCTGTACAGGGGACCTCAGCCCTCTGCCAGATGCAACTCTCGAGGCTCATCCAAATTCTGAAAATGTTCAACATTTATGTGTAAGCCCTAAACCACATGTTGAGTGTCCCGGAAACTGTAGAGTTAAAGTAGCAGCTGGAAGGCAAACAGACGTAAACATCCAGAGACATCTCCAATGGAGACATCTTATTGCCACTGCTATTTGTTATAGCAATGATACCAACAAATTATAATCTAAGAAAATGCAAAAGATTATAGCAAAGTCTCAAGAAAGGATAAACTACCTACCGTACAAGAATGACATTAAGATATTTGCTAAGAATGAAAAAGTATTAGTAACACTTATACAAATTATCAGAAACTTCGACCCGAATATAGGAATGTAATTTGCTTAAAAGACGTGAAAAGAAAAACAACTGAGGGAACAGAAATACCCTATGAGAAAAACACTTGAAGAAAATGAATCTGACAAATATCGGGGAATATTTGAAGCGGAAACAATCTCGCAAACAGAAATGAATGACAAAGCAAGAGAACGTAACCTAGAAGAACGGGAAAACATCCATTCAAATGAATAAATGCCTGAGAAATCTCCCTGTGATGACATTGGCAGATTCTATGTGACAAGCATTAAATATTACGTAGATGCAATAATTCAGAAACAGGGATAATATTTAAAAAAAAAAGGATATATATGAATTGATTCCAGCAGCTAGTAATGGTAATTCTAAAAGAAATAACTTAAAGACCAGCAGGTAAACAGCAATCGGTAATTCTAGAAGACAAGAATCAGAAGAAAAACAGCAGTACTGATACTTCAAGCAACAAACTAAGGAAATCGCACATGAAATCACACAGGCATGTCTAAGAAAAGCAAACTTAAATATAGAAAAGTAACTTATATTGATATTAGCACAAGATAATGCCTAAGAATCAATTATATTAAACCAAAGATTGATACTACACAAGAGTATCCCAAGTGTAGGTTATGCACTGATAGGTATAAATAAAGTTATCACATAATTACGGTATCGTTATATAGTACCTACATAATTACAATGGAATCCTTTGTTTTTTCCTATAAGTACTACCAGATGAAAATTCGGAAGGGAGAAAGAATGAGATCACCCGGAACCTGTTAACTTAGAAATTGTTCATTACACTATTCACCTTGCTTAGCAGTCTTTTTTCCTGTTCTTAATACCCGTTTCTTCCTATTATTTCTCTGTTAACTCTGATACTCGGGTTACAACAGATAGGTATTTACCCAACCCTTTTATCCACGAATAGGATGCGACATAAAACCGCAAGTATGGAGCATCCACCGATTTGGTAGCAATGGTTATGTGATACCATCTTCCTAACCCTTACACCACAATGGGACGCCCTTGTCACATAATTAGAGCATGCAGTACAAAAAATAGTAGGTGACTCATGACAGAGTAGGTAAAATGATTGCCTAGAAATTGTGCCATAAACTACCACTGGACCATACTAAAAAATGGTACAGGCATAAACCATAATTGCTTCTAGAATAAGGGAACTGATAAAATTCTCTGGTACATTGAAATACAAACGACCCCCCCCCCAATTAGAATACCAGGTTTAGAGTTAATTACAAAAAGAGAACCTATTCCTGTGGATTTTAGCGTTCTAGAAAACTACATTAAAAAAAATGGATCTTGCCAACAAAGAATGTTACGGCGATATCAGTCATAGTTGGAATATTTGGAACGGTGATCAAGAACACGAACAAGAGACAGAGTCATATGATGATGATGGAAAGACTCAGGACGATCCCGATCACAGTTCAGGTAAGTTCAGCTAGAATACTCAGAAGAGTCTAGGGGATCTAATGGAGACATAGTGTCGCTCAGATTCCAGTGAATAACAACAGCTAGAGTTGGTTTATCTTGCAGGCGATTATTGGTGCATTAAGTGCAATTCCATATAGGTCACCTTATCGTGTAGTAAGTCAAGCAGGTTCAATGTCTTCTGCTAAACCCTGGGACAATTAGATTTTGTCATAATTATAGAATCAGTAATTAGTTTGGAATGTCTATAATCTCTAATATAATAGTCAATCTACAAGGATGATAATAATCCGATTAATCTATGGAATAATTACATTTTTCTCAGAAGATGATGTAAGTAAATCTGTTGGAGATTAACATCTAAAATATAGGGAGTACAATAAACAAATATAAAGGTGACTGGTTGAATCATATCAACACGTATGGAGATTTACTATGCCTAAGCGGTTAAGGAACTACATACGTTTCTAAAGAGTTTTTGAACACGGTTATATTATATCAGATATTTCTATGCAATACAAATAAATTGCAAAGATCTATTTGACTCCCAAATGAGTCGTGAAAACGTACTACGATTCCTGATCTAAGTGGATCTGGGAATAATGGCAGTTGAGACGTGCTTCATACTTCCCAGAGATTCAGAACTGTAGCGACATCATTGGATGGAATTTAGTATTATACCCATTGCATAACTTTTGTGCGTCGTTTTACTCTTCTACATGGGCAGACAGTCAGCGGATTCCAAGCCCCCCCCCCCAAGAAGGATGTTACTTTGCATAATCTATGGAAGTATAAAATATTCATTAAACACATGAAAATCACCATTTATAGTATGTCCAAAATGAAAAAGTAATAACTTAAGCCGTAAGTAAAAGAAAAAAAAATATAATAAAAGCTATATATATATATATATCTAAAACGACCCATATAGAAAGAAAGATAGACACTTACATACATACGTAAATATATGCATACTTACATAAAAATAAACCCCTCGACAAAGTGAGGGAAATAAATAGTTAAACAGACAAATCAATTTTTAAGAAGTCTTAATTTACACATTCCTATTGATAAAATATCCAAAACGTTACAAAGAGAAAAAGGGGAAATTAATAATTCTGACAACAAAGACAATTATGAATCGAATGAATTAAAGATGACTACATTAAAAATCGTTTTGCAGTGAAAACAAAGATAAAAGAACTGGAATACGTGAAAAAAGAAATATGTCTACATTAAATAAAATTTCAAAAAATGTATAGGCTTCAAATACAAAAGGTTTGGTTTCGTGTTGATTCTTTGTTTAATGACATACCAACGTTCTTGCATTAGTACCAAATCCATTATAGTAAAAGAAAAGTAGTGGTACTATTTAACCCATTGCTGGGGATGACTCGGTTCATCGTGGCGTAATGGCTGGCAGGCTAGATTCGCAGATCCATTACAACTCAATCCTAATTCCAATCCTCACCAGATGTTGTTAAATACTTGTGACCTTGTGTCATACCTTACCCTCAGCGAACAGGTTTAGTAAATACCTACCTTTCCAAAGTGTATTAGTCTGAAAGTTAATCTAATAGAAATAGAAAAGAAAATACGTATAATGTGTGGAGTACACTGTTTTAAAATTGCCAGTAAATCCAACATCACTCTTCCTTTTATTTTTCTCTAGTTTTTCTCTTTCCAAAAGAAATGTCTGTATTTAAAATTCCAGTCGCGAAAAAACAGTTAATCTCGTATGGAATACTTTATGTGACAGTTTAATAAGAACTTTCTTATCTTGTCGTCTTTCCCCTTTTTGTTTTATCCAGACAAGTTTATTAAACTTTATCTTTCTTGTTGACCTGTCCTGTTTTTTTTACAACCCTGTCGGCTGGGGCTGTATTATACACTGATTGCATCACTGAAGAGGGTTAACCCCCCCCCCCAATCGGACCACCTGTTTGCCTTGGGTGGCAACCTGTGATACTTAAGGACGGAATCCGAGTGACCCAGCAGTTCATTAAATTCAACACTCCACTTTGGCCCTTAGATCAATCGGCTGGTCAGGTAAAACCCTAGCACCTATATGATTGTTCCAACCTATTGTCCTTTTGGCAAATCCCTAAAACTTTTTAAATAATATATGTGCTAGAAGGCGGTGGCTAGAGGTCTTAGTGTCTTGGGCATGGCGTTAAACCGCTTCTAGTGAAGTTCCAATTCTGGAGCTCTGGGAAATATGGAGTACCCCTCTATCCCCATTACTTCCAGGTCAACTTTGACCCTGAGTGGTAGCACCTATTAAGGTCCAACCTATGGGTTAAATAGATAAAAAATGGGTATTAAAATTTTTTAAAAATGAATACCGAAAACAAAATATCTTCGGCTCAAAATTACACAAGGGTTTGACATACCGTAAAATTCAACCAGCCTTTTTTAAAATGTTTATTACGTGCAGTAATTAAGCTAGCTCTTGGAACTTTGTATTCCCAACTTTTAATTACTGATTTTCAACGACAATTTGTATTTGATTTTAGCGATATTCAATAACAATTTTAATAACTTATTATGCAACTTGGAAGAAAATGTTGTAATAATCAAAACTAGTTGGACCTATGGAAATTCCATGAGAGTTGATAACAAAAAATATCCGTTATTTTATGTCTCTTCCCTTCTTTCAACCTTTGCTTCTATCTCCTCATTCACTTATTTCCCTGAAATAACATCTGAACGAAATTGTTGTAGATTTCTATTTATTATTAAATCATAGGTGGGCCCTACCCAGACAATACTCGTGCGCATGGATCAATCCACCCTGATACCCACCATCAGGGAGGAATAACAAATAGGGTGGATTGATGCATACACACGAGAATTGAATGGGTAGGGCACACAAATGATTTGATAAGAAATATCTATTGGCTTATGAAATTATAAACTAATAAAATGTTCTGCTTGTATTTAACAATTTCCGACTCTCTTCACTTAAGCGTGTGTAACGTATTTCGTATTTTCTATCCGTTACTTCATTTCTTTCTTTCACTCTTCTCATCCACTCCTTTAACTCCTCTCTTCTGTGCAATTTACTGATCTTAATTTACCCCCTCTCTCTCATTGTTCCATTATAGTTCATTGCAAGTGTGACTGGGTAGGAAAGGTGATCCACTGAGTATTCAATCATATTGACAAAGAGTATATACACAAACCAGAATCGGTTATAGAAAAATTAAACTGATGAAAATCTTTGGAAATTTGAGATACGATTAAAGAATAAAATTTAAAACTCCATAGTTTGAATTTCTTTCTTTTTTTCTTTCTTTCGTCATGCCTTGTTTTCTCTCTTTCCTCGCTTTCTTTTTCTCTTCTTTCTTTTTTTCTTTCTTTCTGGCTCTCTCGATTTTTCTTTCTTTCTTTCTTTCATTATTTCTTAATGCTCCCCTCTTTCTTCTTCTTCTTTTTCTTTCTTTCTTCTTTTTCTTCGTGTCCGTTTTTTTCTCTATTTTCTTCCACGCACGCAGTTTTCTTTCTTTCTTTCTTTCTTTCTTTCTTTCTTTCTTCTTCTTTCTTTTGTGCTGTTTCTTTCTTTGTTCATTTCCTCAATGTTAATTGTCTTTATCTTTTGTTCCCTCTTCAGGCTGATTTCCCCATCACTTTCTTTCTTTCTTTCTTTCTTTCTTCCTTCCTTCCTTTTTTTCTTTCTTTCTTATCTCTCTCTCTTCCCCTTCTCCTCCCCCTCTCTCTCCACATGCTTTGTTTTCTTTCATTTTTCCCTTCTTTTACCAATTATATCATTCAGTTTTATTTTTGTGCTTCCAAGATCCTTTCAATATTCGTTTCTTTTCTCTTTTATCCCGCTAATGTTATGTCTCCTTTTTTGTTTTGTTTTCGATATCAGTTAGAACAAAACAGTTTTGTTTACCGCTCGTTTAAAAAGAGAGGAATCCCTTTCATTTGAAATATTAACGCACACATTGACCTCATTACAACTTCCTTTCCAATTGATAAGTAATAACATAAATGTTGGAAATAGAGAGCAAAAAGCACTGTTTGACCTCATATTTAGAATCTATATCTAAACGATATCGACGCGTGACTTGAACATCCCTTCTGATTGGACTTTCACATCAACGTGAGAAAATAAAACCCACTTATATTTGATCGGCGCCATTAATGTCCAGTGATTTCTTACTCGTCTCAAAATCCATCGATTAAACAAGATTTATATATTAATCTTATTACCATGAGTTATAAATTTTCTTTTTGCTTGCATTTTCCTCTCTTGCTATTAGAGATATTACCCATTTACTTTTTCTATCTATCTATCTATCTATCTTTGTCTGTTGATCTCTCTCTGTCTCTCTCTGTCTCTCTTATCTCTCTCTCTATGCATGTAGATATATATGTGTCCCTGCGTGTGTGTATGTGTGTGAGGGTTATCCCAGGGGTATTAATAATGATATGAATAAGTATGAATCCATATATTCTCCAACAAGCTATGGGTGAAATAATGGAAAAGCGTGGCATAATGGTTAGAGACCTGAGAAATGGACTCGACGACCCAAGTTCAAATCCTAGACAAGGCTGTTTGCATTTCAGTAGTGCTAATATCCTTAGGAAATGTATAAATCGATATATTATCCCCCCTGCTATAATAAATAATAAGGCAGACTGGACTCTTTAACCTTAGATAGGTAACCAATCTAGGAGAAGGAAAACTCTGAATTTGAAAAACCTGATGTCAGTCATTGATTGGGTTGTTGCAAATCTTTCCTATCGACTGAGCCAAAAAGGGCGGATGGTCCAACACAAGCTTTCATCACGATAAACAAACACTGTGTATGTTGTTCATTGCAGGAACCCTCATGCAAGTCGAGAGTGTCCAGTTAAGGCTTGTCTGTTTGTTTGTGTGTTCGGCCTATATTTAAAAGCAATTCTAAAAAATATGCATCATAATATTTTACAAATTCCTATATATATATTAAGGATACGGTTTAGCTCAGTTGATAGAGCATCTGTCTAGGAAATACTAAATTTCGGGTTCGATACTGGCCATCGCAAATTCAGCGCATGTAATAGCACAGCTTGCATCTGTGAGAGGAAATGCAGAGCTGATAGTAGATTTAGCGATCCACATCAGACGCAAAAACAATCTCCCTTTTCTAACGCTAGCGAAAAGGGGATAGACTCTCTCGATCTCTGGCTGATATAAAAAAATATGTGATTCCACCGTTTTTTTTTTTTTTTGTTATATACACACTAATATGTACACATTCATAACTTAGTTGTGTATGTGGTGCTGGGTGAATATTTAGAAATATTTCTGAATAATATGAAAAATGATAGTATTTTAAAAATCTTCATGTACACACTAAGACATACACACACCCATAATTCTCATCAGGACATCTATCTATGGATGTGCATTTTCAGAACCTATTTATAAACAATGCGAAATAATATAGAATAGAATATTTGACTAATACCGATATACACACTAATCCGTACGCAATTATAATCTGCATCTATCTATCTACATATATTTCTATCTTGTTTGTGTTTGTCATATTTATGAGCAAGGCAAAATATTATCAAATGTTTTACAAATAACCCGACATGGAATTACACGTACACAATCATAAATCTATTATCTCTCTACATATTCATCGATGGGCGGGTGTGTTCAGCCGATATTTACAATCAATTTTAGATTATAAAAAATATGATGATTTTTTTTAAAGACCTATACCCTCACTATAAATACACAAACACACATTATTTATCTCTCTCTATATAAATCTAATATCTTTCTCTGCCTGTCTGTCTCTGTCTCTGTCTCTCTCTCCACACACACACACACACACACACACATGCATATATAATGGTTATTTAGGTAGCAACTCTTCTTGTAGGTATATTTTCTTGAATATGACAGTCACGGATATAGAGTTGACTTTTTTATAACCTATTTCATGTTCGGAATAGAGATATTGCAAATGACGCTCAAGTCTATATAATAATTATCCGAAATCACTGCTCTTGTCCCGAGCTCATATGTTCTCGACATCCATTGACCCTTATTGAGAATGTGTGTACAATATTCTACAATGTGGTCGCAAACACATCCTTGAAAAGGACCAATGAAGGTCAGAAGTACGTGACATCGGGACATAACATTTCAGACACTTATTATATAGACTTCATCCTCATTTGTGACTTCACGCTTCCGAACATGAGCGCATTAATGAAAAACATCATTTCTGTTACTCTCTTTCCCTCTCTATCTATCAATTTCTCCATCCCCTAGTGGGTTGAGCACCTTTGAGGGGATTTTTCTCTCTCTCTCTCGGTTTATCTTTATTTCTCTATCTCTCTATTTATTCATCTTAGTCATTCAAATTATACCAACATGTGTAAGCTGTGCTTGTTTGGTTACTGAGGTAGCATAGTATTAATATTTCGCCTGTGTTGCTGTTAATACGCAAGTAAAATTCAGGATTATGAATATCGATTTTTAAGAACTAGAATTTCACCCTTTACTTAGAAATTTGTTCTAATACAATCTACCTGCATTGACAGTATTGATTTCTGCAAATGCCTTATTCTATTGTGTTTGTAATAATTATACAATAATTATGCATGTTCCTGCATATATTTTGCATGATTATATGCACCATTTCCCTTTACTTTCAGAGATCCTAATCCTCTCTTGTTTATTATTAGACATTATTGAACGAAAAAGAAATCATAAAATTTAATAAAAACCAAAGTTTGGACCAAAAATAACATTAAAAAAAAGATTTTTTTAAAGATTCATCCCCCCCCCTTTCAGAGTCCTACACTGAAATAAAAGACGAAAGAAGAAAACTGGATTTTTTTGCTACAGGCCATAATTCTACTAGCTTACTATAGTTTGTGTGATTTCATTTCAAATTGAATTTGACAAATTCCATCAATTAAAAAAAAATTCTAATAATTTGTTAGTATTTAACCGGAAAATTGAAGGATTTAATTTTTAAGTACAGTTTTAATGCACATCTGATAGTTAATAAATACTTTTTTTTCTGGGTACCGTAAAAAAATAGAAAAAGATTTTATTATGTTTTAAATATTATTTAGTTTAAAAGGAAGAGATCAAGTTTTTTTTCTCTTTAAAGCATCAACATAAGTAACATGCATTTTTCTACGCACTTTCTACGACTAGAATATTCAACTGTTACCTTATTGGATACAGCAAATTTTTAGAAATACAAAAGAATACCGCCCTGTCAGTGGGGCGTTAGAATGCACCGACTGCACCTCTGCAGAGGGGTAAGACTCCCCAATGGGGTCACCTGTTGGCCGTGGGTGGCGACCATGATGCTTAAGGATAGAACACAGGTGGATGAGCAGTCCATGACTTCCATTTTGGCCCTATCTTGGGCTAGATGGGTGGTCGGCGCCCCCCCTCCAATCAATCGGCTGGTCACGTCAAGCCCTAGCACCTATATGATTTTCCCAACCCATTTCTCTTATGGCAATCCCGGCCCTTTTTATCATATGGGTGCTAGAAGGCGTTGACTGCGGGTCTTCATGTCCTGGGAATGACGTAAAACTCTATCTGATGGTGAGGTTCCAGTTTTGGAGGTTTGGGGAATGTGGAGCACCCCTTCATCATCATTGCTTCTGACTCTGCCCGGAGTGGTAGTACCTGTTAAGTCCCATCTATGGGTTAAATAGAAAAAACATGAGTTTATAAACAAAATTGTATTATCCATTAAGAATTGATTTATTTCAAAACTTTATCGGCATTAAATGACCCACCGAGGTTGATATGCCGTAAAACAAAACTAAACCAAACCAAAAGAACAATTGATAATTTTCTTGAAACTGTAACACTACATGTAATTTCGAATTATATAGTAGACAGAACTCAAATATCAAATTCAAAAAGTGAAGACACTATAGGCGTTTAGGAAAAGAGAAAATTAAATTAATATTTCTTTATTTCTCATAGGATAAAATTTGTGAGACGCGCGAAATCTTCCACAAGACACGAGGGAAAATGTGATTTCGTAAGGAAAAGATTAATCAAACTGGTTGGATTATTTGAATTTTATATGAGAAGTAGATTTGGAGTAATTTACAAGAATAAATCTTTTTTTTTTCATTCAAGATTTTAAACCGACTGAGCTTTTATTAAAGCGTTAGGTCTTTTTTAATTTAAGAATATCTCTCATATTTTTGATAAAATTTTGCCTCAAACACTAATATATATGTCGATAGATTAGATAGATAGATAAATATTGACAAATATACACAAATTAGTAGATATGGATTAGATAGATAAATAGATATATGAATATAAATATATAGACAAATTGAGATAGAATGATCAGATATATGCAAATAGATGTGTGAGATTGCAGTATGTAAGGAACAGCCATTCCGCTGAATAATACTTCAGTTTAAGAAATTCTCTCTCTCTCTCTCTCTCTCTCTCTCTCTCACGCACGCACGCACGCACGCACACACACACATATATATATATATATATATATATATATAGCAATGTAGTTTCCTATATTATTGAATGAAGAGTGTTCAATATCAGTGATAGAGCGTTGGGTAGTGTCGGGATTTAGGTGATAAACATTTTTTTTTTTGCCCAAGCGCTTTCAACTATTTCACTGGTGGTCCTCCGGTAGATAATTGGTGGTAGTGATTGTTTCTTTTTTTCTTTTTTCTTTGTTTTTTTTTTTTAAATTGTGAGAGGATTGCTAAGGTTGGGGCGTTTGTTATTAAATATGTTCAATATATTGTTTTCGGTGTTAAATGCTATTTTACCTGTTAGGTAAAATGTTGGGTAAAAAAAGTTGCACAAAAATATAGGACATTTTCTTTAACATCTGTATCCCGATGTTCGGAAAACAAGAAACCTTGAACGCCTACACTTAAAAATTATAAAGTTTAAATAGTCTCTTTAACAAAAGATGCTCAAATAATTGGGTTTAAATTTATATAATATATATATATATATATATATATATATATATATATATATATAATATTTAAACCCAATGAGTCAGAAATACTGAATAATAGTTTCGCTTAGTAGCTCATCAGGGCATGAGTCAGATTCTTGTACTGATGAGCTACTAAGCAAAATTATTAATAGGTATATCTGACCCATTAAGTTTAACATTATTATTTGCCCTACTCAGGTATCGAGGACTTTTTACATTTTAGCTCTAGACAATCCTAGCACTTTATATATATATATATATATATATATATATATATATAATATATATATATATATATATATATATATAAATATGAAAACACCACAAAATGCTGTTAAAGTGAAAACATTTCATAACTTAGCTGGTATTGAATAATATTTCGATTTTGTGAAAATCGACATCTGAGCCTGTTTATACTCCGTGTTGTTAAGAGCGGAGGCAAAATTCATATCGCTCTAACAATACGGAGTATAAACAGGCTCTGATGACGATTTTCATAAAATCGAAATATTGTTCAATATTAGCTAAATTATAAAATGTTTTCACTTTAACAGCATTTTGTGATGTTTTCATATCTTTTTATATATATCATACCGTCGGATTCATTTCTTTTCTTTTAACTTGACCGGACTCAAAAAATAAATTAGGAACATCAGAGAGTGAGTGAGAAGAATAAAAGAGGGTAAGAGAGAAAATAAGAGGAAAATGATTTTGTCGTATTAAAAAAAATCGCCGAGAATTTCTATAGTAGAATGTTTGTTTATTTTAGGAAATGATTTTGTTTACATTTAAGATATTATTTTTTTTAAATGCACTCCTAAACTATATTAAAGATTTGACGCTAAACAAAGCTAAGAATTAGTGTATTATTATATTCGTTTATTTTAAAATAGTCACTCTTTGCTGTTTACATTTTTTAAACAATTTTTATGTCTTTAAGCTAGCTTCCTTGCCTGTTGATTTCTAATTTTAGAAATATACTCGTTTTATTCTTTTTTTACGGTATTAAAATGTAACAATAAAATGCTAAGTATTAATTATTGCAATTACTTTTTTCCTTTTTTTGTTTTGTTTATAAAAGCGTTTTTGTTTTCTAAGATTCTTTGATACATACGACAAATTTAAATTCAGTTGTTAGTTTTTTCTGGGAGAAGTTTATCGGTTTAATTTATTTCCTTTTTCGACACCTAAAAGTAACAAAGAAAGTAAGTAAAGAAGCTAATGACTAAACATTACCTCATTTGTAGATCGAATATTTCGCCTATGAATTTAATAATGCTTATTTCATGAATAGTTTCTTTCAAAAAAGGTTTGAGTTATATTGATTAGAAATGGAAATATTTTATTCTAAGATGAAAGTATTAATAATAAAAAAGTTGCGCTATTATTAATCGTTAAATGTTCCGTTTATTATTATTTAATTCGCTGTAAAAATAATTCAATCGATAAAACCACATACAAATTACATATTTAGAAAGATTATTTATTTTCTTTCTAACCAAATAAATATTTCTATGATTGGACTGGAAATACGCGAGAAATTCCGAGATGAAACGATAAGGACACGAATTTGTCAGCAGCGGTGACGTGCGGATATTTTGAATCACTGCTGATATAGCCAGCAGCCAGCTATTTTTTATATTAACAGCAGAAGCCATGCCACGATTATCGCAAATCTTTTGATTTTTGTTTAATTAATTAATTCTACCCCTTAATCAGTAAAAATTAAATAACCAAATTTGGTGTGTTTCTTAGTTATAAGCATATAAAGGTGTATGCACGATTTCGAATCTGAATAAAATCTCTTTTCTGAGATTTAAGTCGACACGTACATACTAAACTTTATTTTATATACAGATGTGTGTGTGTGTGTGTGTGTGTGTGTGTGTGTGTGTGTGTGTGTGTGTGTGTGTGTGTGTGTTTCATTGAAATACTTGCAGGCAACGTTTAATTCAATAAATTCAGTATATAGATATATTACATAAATATATTATTCCGTTTGTAAAAAGTTAATCCATTACTATTGTATCTCGTTTTACTAGAAAATCCCGTTTTTTTTTTCTTTGGTGAAATAATTTCTATTTTTTAGGCTCTTCCTGCGTTGTGAATTCTTGATAGCCTCTATTTTGCTTAGGAACGTGAATAATTGCATCATGACATTTACTGTATGATAAAGAAAACACATCTTTACTCTGACAAATAGAATCGATTTGTATTTGCTTCCCTTCAAAAATGTTAGGTCGTAAATGGGATTACAAAATAACAAATAAAACACACCAACAAACAACAAACAAACAAACAGACGAAAAGTCAGGTTGGAATGTTTTCAAACTGCCTTAAGGCTTGTGATCGGTAGAATTTCGGTTTCTATCCGATGATTTCAATAAGGATTCTTGAGGATAGGGGTTCAACATGTCGATTGAATGATGGCAAAAAAAAGACTTTAAAAATGTATCGAAAAGAAGATTATATAAAAACGGAATAGAGAAAGAAACGTATAAGAAAATAAAAGTAAATAAGCCAAAGGGTGAAGAAATCTATAAGGAAAACAAATGAAAAAAGCGAATCAAATGAATAACGACATTAAAACAGAAAAATAAAAATATAACGCTAGGGGAAATAGAAAAATAAGCTACATTATTCATAATAAAAAACGATGAACTGTGAAAACTGATTTTGATAAATAGATAGAAAAATAAATAAATAGATAAATATAATAATAATAATAATAATAATAACAATAATATAAGAGAAGAAGAAGAAAGGGGAGGAGAAGAAGAAGAAGAAAGGGGAGGAGGAGAAGAAGAAGAAAAAGGGGAGGAGAAGAAGAAGAAGAAGAGAGAAGAGAAAGGGGAGGAGAAGAAGAAGAAGAAAAAAGAAGAAAAAAAAGGGGAGGAAGAAGAAGAAGAAGAAGAAGAAGAAGAAGAAGAAGAAGAAAAAGAGGAGAAGAAGAGAAGAAGAAGAAGAAGAAGAAAGAAAAAAGGGGAGGAAGAAGAGAAAGAAGAAAAAAGGGAGGAGGAGGAGGAGGAGGAGAAGAAGAAGGAACGGTCACCAGGGGTCTGGAAAGGGTCTGTATGAACTGGAAATCAGAGGAAGAATCGGGACCATCCAGTCTGCAGCATTGTTGAGATCGGAATATTCCGAAGTGTCCAAGAGACCTGAAGAGACTTGAGTCTCTAGTGAACCACCGGCTAAGGCTGTGGTTCACTATCAATAATAATAATAATAATAATAATAATAATCCAGGAGACTTGCTGTCACTCAGACTCTAGTGAAAGACCATCAGCTAACGCTGATGTGAAAACTCAAAAGAAGTAAATAATAATAATAATAATAATAATAATAATAATAACAATAATAATAATTAATTTTGACCATGCAAAAAAATGGTATATGTATAAACCAGAATCTGTTCTTGAGAACGAAACGCACAAAATTCTCTGGGACTTTGAAATAAAAACGGATCACCTTATCCCAGCAAACCTAGTGTTGATAAACAAATTAGAAAGAACTTGTCAACTGGTGGATTTTGCAGTGCCAGCAGATCACAGGTGAAGCTAAAAGAAAATGAAAAAATAGACAAATATCTGGACCTTGCCAGAGAAATGAAAAAGCTATTGAATATGAAAGTGAGGGTGATACCAATTATAGTTGGTGCACTTGGAACAATCCCAAAAGGATTGGAAAAGGGTCTGGAATATTTGGAAATCAGAGGAAGGGTTGAAACCATTCAGAACACTGCACCGCTGCAATCTGCCAGAATACTCAGAAGATTCCTGGAGACCTGGGGAGACTTGATGTCACTCAGACTCCAGCGAAAGACCATCAGTTAACACTAATGTGAAAAGCTCACATTATCAGATAATAATAATAATAATAATAATAATAATAATAATACGAAAGTGACAGTGATACTATTCGTAGTTGGTGCTCTTAGAAGAGAAGACTCAGGAGAAAGACTTAGTAAACAGGAGATCTGTTTTATTTTGGAACATAGGATGGTGTACTTGTACATCCAAATAAAGATTCATGTTGACAATAACGTATTCTGCGGCTGATTGCTAATAAAAGAGGTGGTAAGTAGACGGTTCTCGTAATGTTTTGTGACTGATCTAAACTGTAGTACACAAGTAGTCTTAAATAAATAGAAATTGAAAATGTGGCATCTTAAAGCTATCACATTGCCAGTGAGAACCCTAGTTATGACGAAGAAAGGAAGAGATAAACACAAAAGATTCCTCGCAATCGCAGCCTGTAAATAATACATAAATTTCACATTGCGAAACTGCTTATCTCCTTAAAAGTAATATCAATATGAGAGGTTAGGTAAAAAATTTAAAAAATGAACCCAAAAACAAAAACAAAAGAATACACAAAAATATGAATACATAAGATGAATATTTTATCGGGGATGCTGCGCGAAGGACCTCCCTGGAGCGATGACCTATAAGGATGAGTAGGGATAGAGATTCGTGGATATCCGTGCTGACAGCATTATCTGATGATTTAAAGGCAATAGAATCTGAATATTATTTCTCCCGCCTCTTGCGTTGCGTGAAGTTGGATTGACACCGACTCCGATTTCGGCCTCCCACAACACTTGTGCCGACTGTCGTCTCTCTTAATGTACTACGTGAAGCAAGGATTCAGTACAAGATATAATTCAGTATAATACATAGGATACACGCTAGGGGATGTTCTTTTTTAAATTGTGTGCTTCTGAATGTAATATATATACTGCAAGATTTCCAACAAAACAGGATTAAAACAAACATTATTTAAAAACAAAAGATAATAAACGGAGCAATTCAAAGATTAGCATATATATATATATATATATACATACATATATACACACACACACACATACACACACACACACATATATATATATATATATGTATATAAATATATATATACATATATATAATATATGTATATATATCTACTCCTCCGCATGATCAGGATGCGACAGAAAGTCAATCTCTTAAGCGGAGTTGAACAGGTTTTGAATTCCGAGTTTTCTTCTCCTAGACTGGTTACCAAGACAAGTTAAGAGCCAAGTCTACGCTGATATTTACCCATAGCTGGAGGAAGAGTAGGGAGATGAATACCTTTCCTAAGGGTATTTATGCTATGTGAAATGCAAATAGCCCCGTCTAGAATGTAAACTCGGGTCGACGAGTCCATTTTCTACGACTCTAACCATTGCACCATTCGCCTCCACAAGCATATAACATCCATGTATTCATTGGGAATTGTGCAAATGATTAGTACTTGTTACTGGAGGCTGAGTGACACCAAGTTTCCCAGGTCTTTTGCGTATTCGAGCCGATCCTAACAGTGCTATAGTTTGGGTGGTCTCGATTCTACCTCTGATTTTGAATTCTCCCAAAGTCTTTTCTAGAGCTTTGCGAACCGTTCCAAGAGTACCAATTACAATTGGTACGACTTTCATGTTCCACATTTTTCGCAGTTCTCTGAGCAGGTCCAAGTATTTGTCTATCTTTTCGCTTTCTTTAATTTTCACTCGGTGGTCGGAACGACAAAATACACGATGATGGTTCTATTTTTCTTGTTAGAAAAAACGGGATTAGGTGATATTTTTATTCCCCTTTATATTTTTTAGTTTTTGATGTATTCCTGCTTGTCAATATGTTGCCAATTCTTAGCTGCTGCAATTAGTCTGTCCTTACTTTTATTAGTGTATTCGTCAAGTGCTCGTGTCGTCTTAACTACACTATCTTTAATGTTGGCGAAACCCCTTCCCCTTCTTTTCCTGGTACGTATAGTCTGTCTCTCGGTGTAAAAGCCTTATCTATGGTCATCAGTTTCCTTGTCCTTTGTCCATCTGCCGGAGCTTCTCTCTTGTCCATTTAATTGTGCAAATGATTAGTACTTGAACATTCTGACAATCTGTATACGCCCAAATAAGAATACTCACTAGAAATGAGAGGCATATTCTTTGGTGTTTGAGATACATACGGATCAGCAAATCCCGCCCAGAAGATTTATAATTAAGAAGAGCAGAAATGTCTCATCGGGTAGAAGTTTCTTCACCAGTTGACCACAGAGTTAAGAAAAGAAAAGAAAAAGAAAAATATAGATAAATACTTGGATATCGCCAGAAAGCAGAAAAGTTGTGGAACACGAAGGTGACAGTGATATTAATTGTAGTTAGTACAACTAGAATGGAAATTAGAGGAATTGCAGATAGAGAAATGACCTATACCATTTATCCGACACAGATAAGCTAGAATACTTAGCCGAGACATGGAAATCTGAGGAGACTTACTGTCACTCAAACTTCAGTAAAAATACTAATTAAATCAAGTGTGAAAAACTCGCATATATTAATGATAATAACGATGATCACTTTATCCCTGGTAGACCAGACCTAGTGTTAATTAACAAGAAAAAGAGAACTTGTCATCTCGTGGATCTTTCCATTTCGGCAGATCTAAAAGTGAAAATGAAAGAAAACGAAAAAATATATAGGTGAAACTTTCATAAAGTCAAATAAAAAAATAATAATTTGAGAACCTAATAATAATAATAATAATAATAATAATAATAATAATAATAATATAAATACCTGGATCTTGCCAGAGAACTGAAAAAGCTATTGAATATGAAAGTCAAAGTGATACCAATTGTAGTTGGTGCACTTGGAACGGACCCCAAAAAAGTTTTGAAAAAAGACTGGTAAATCTGGAAATCAAAGGAAGAATTGAGACCATCCAGAACACTGCACTGCTGCAATCTGCCAGAATACTCAGAAGAGTCCTGGAGACCTGAGGAGACTTGCTTTCACTCAGACTCCAGTGAAATACCATTAGCTAACGTTTATGTGAAAAGCTCAAAAGGAGTAAATAATAATAATAATAATAATAATAATAAATATAATAATAATAATAATATAATAATATGAAAAATATTGCAATGGCCTGGATTGATTACAGAAAAGCCTATGACATGGTCCCACATACCTGGATTTTAGAATGCCTACAAATGTACAAAATGACATGGTCCTACATACCTAGATTTTAGAATGCCTACAAATGTACAAAATTTCCAACAACATTATAAACTTCATTTAAAAAGCCATGGAAAACTGTCGAGTTCAATTAAAAGCTGGAAAACAATCCCTGGCAGAAGTAAAAATCCAAAGAGGTATTTTCCAAGGAGACTCATTATCACCACTACTCTTTATTATTGCACTGATGCCGCTAAACCATATACTGAAAAATGTACCGGGGGATACAAATTTAGTAATTCACAAGAAAAGATAAACCACCTTATGTACATGGATGACATTAACATTTTTGCAGAAAATGAAAAAGAATTGGAGAGCCTAGTACAAACTACTAGAATATATAGCCAGGATATAGGGATGGAATTTGGAATCGAAAAATGTGCTATGCTTGTAATAAAAAGGGGCGAAAGAAAACTAATGAATGGAATACAACTACCAAATCAGGAAATTATAAAATCTCTTGATGAAAATGAAAGCTACAAATACTTAGGAATTTTAGAAGCGGGCAATATCATGCAGAAATGAAAGGAAAAGCTAAAAAAGAATATCTCAGGAGAACTAGAAAACTTCTAGAAACGAAACTTAACAGCAGACATCTGATCAAAGGAATTAATACCTGGGCTGTCCCCATTATAAGATACTCAGGACCATTCTTAAAATGGACAAAAGAAGAACTCAGACAGATAGACCAAAGGACGAGAAAATTAATGACAATGCACAAGGCTCTCCACCCTAGAGATGATAGAGATAGATTGTATGTTTCAAGAAAGGAAGGGGGAAGAGGTCTTGCCAACATAGAGGAATGCGTAGAAACCACAATCCAGCAACTTGAAGATTACACAAGGAAGAGCAAAGACAAACTACTTATGGCGGCCAACAATAGTAGAAACGGCAGATGGACAAACAGAAAAACGACAAAGACTAGAAAACAAAAATGGGAAGAAAAACAATTATACGGACGCTTCAAACGACAATAGAAGAGGTTGCACATGAAAAGACTTGGACATGGTTAAGAAAAAACCTCAAAAGAGAACAGAATCACTTATAATTGCTGCACAAAATAATGAGGACAACTACATCAAAGCAAAAATTGATAAGACCAACAAAATAGTAAATGTAGACTTGTGGTAATAGAGATGAAACTGTTAACCATATACTCTGCGAATGTAGCAAACTAGCACAACGAGAATACAAAACTAGACACGACTGGGTTGGGAAGGTGATCCACTGGGAATTATGCAAAAAATTAAATTTTGACCACACAACAAAATGGTATATGCATAAACCAGAATCTTTTCTTGAGAACGAAACGCATAAAATTCTCTGGGACTTTGAGATAAAAACGGATCACCTTATCCCAGCAAGAAGGCCAGACCTAGTGTTGATAAACAAAAAAGAAAGAACTTGTCAACTGGTGGATTTTGCAGTGCCAGCAGATCACAGGATGAAGTTAAAGGAAAATGAAAAAATGGACAAATATCTGGACCTTGCCAGAGAACTGAAAAAAGTTATGGAATATGAAAGTGAAAGTGATACCAATTGTAGTTGGTGCACTTTGAACAGTCCAAAAAGGATTAGAAAAGGGCTTGGAAAGTTTGGATATCAGAGGAAGGATTGAAACCATTCAGAACACTGCACTGCTACAATCTGCCATAATACTCAGAAGAGTCCTGGAGGCCTGAGGAGACTTGCTGTCACTCAGACTCCAGTGAAAGACCATCAGCTAACCTGATGTGAAAACTCAAATAATATAATAATAATATGAACTATAATAATAATAATAATAATAATAATAATAAATGAACTAATAATAATATATATGATAATATGAACTAATAATAATAATAATAATATGAACTAATAATAATAATAATAATAATATATTAATAATAGAACTAATAATAATATGAACTAATAATATTAATAATAGGAACTAATAATAATATGAACTAATAATAATAATAATAATAATAATAATAATAATAATAATAATGATAATACGGATATATGGAAAATGCTGCTTTGACGAAAAATATAAAACCTTAATGTACATTATAAATGGATATGGCAAATAAATAAAATATACATGAAAGAGTGAAACAGTGATATAAAGGGTGACGTAGAAATGATTTGTGTATGGCCATACTATCAACAGAGAAAAAATGTCCTACTAAGCTAAAGGAATAAGAAACTCCGGGATATTGACATCTGATCTGACCTCCCATGCAAGTGAGATTTGATAGTCCGAGATTAAGAAAAAAAAAACTGTCACATATTTGATATGAGCAGCAGGACACAAGGTGAAAACGAAAGAAGACGAAACACTGGAATGATACAATGAATGTGTTCATCAAAATGGGTAAAAGTAAAACCTGTCTGTAAGGTTCCTTTATATAATAGATGGCACACTCGGGCATTGTCATAATGGAGATTGAATGAATGAGATGAATTGAAAAATCCCCAGAGAATTAAAATCTAAAAGAAAACTGCACTGTTGCTGTCGTCGAAGATTCTGAGAAAGCTACTGGAGAGTTTAGAGATTTGTCATATTCAATATTCTGCACATGGTGTGACCTGGAAAATACATGAAATATAATATTAATGAAGAAGAAGAAGAAAACAACACTAATAATAATAATAATAATAATAATGTGTCAAGAAAGGAAGGGTAAAGAGGTTTTGCCAACATAGAGGAATGCGTAGAAACCACAATCCAACAACTCGAAGACTACAAAAAAAAAGACAGATTACTTATGGCGGCCAACAATAGTAGAAGCGACAGATGGACCAACAGAAAAACAACAAAGACTAGAAAACAAAAATGGGAAGAAAAACAATTATATGAACGCTTCAAACGACAAATACAAGAGGTTGCACATGAAAAGACTTGGACATGGTTAAGAAAGGGAAACCTCAAAAGAGAAACTGAATCACTTATAATTGCTGCACAAAATAATGCCATAAGATAAATTATATCAAAGCGAAAATTGAGAAGACCCAACAGAATAGTAAAGTGTAGACTTTGCGGTAATAGAGATGAGACTGTTAACCATATACTCTGCGAATGTAGCAAACTAGCACAACGAGAATACAAAACTAGACACGACTGGGTTGGGAAGGTGATCCACTGGGAATTATGCAAGAAATTTAATTTTGACCATACAACAAAAGGTATATGCATAAACCAGAATTTGTTCTTGAGAACGAAACGCATAAAATTCTCTGGGACTTTGAGATAAAAACGGATCACCTTATCACAGCAAGAAGACCAGACCTAGTGTTGATAAACAAAATAGAAAGAACTTGTCAACTGGTGGATTTTGCAGTTTCTGCAGATCACAGGGTGAAGCTAAAGGAAAATGAAAAAATGGACAAATATCTGGACCTTGCCAGAGAACTGAAAAAGTTATGGAATATGAAAGTGAAAGTGATACCAATTGTAGTTGGTGCATTTGGAACAGTCCCAAAAGGATTGGAAAAGGGTCTGGAAAGTTTGGAAATCAGAGGAAGGATTGAAACCATCCAGAACACGGCACTGCTTCAATCTGCCAGAATACTCAGAAGGGTCCTGGAGACCTGAGGAGACTTGCTGTTACTCAGACTCCAGCGAAAGACCATCAGCTAATGCTGATGTGAAAACTTAAAAAAATAATAATAATAATAATAATAATAATAATAATAATAATAATAATATAAAAGTGACTGTGTTACCAATCGTAGTTGGTGACTTGGACCAGTTTTCAAGACTCTGGAAAAGAGACTTAGTGAACAAAAGATCGGTTGAATCCTGGAATATAGAAGGTTCCATATACTAGTCGATCCAAAAAAGGGTCCACGTTAATAATAAAGTAATTCCCAGCTGAGTGCTAATAACTGAGGTTATAAGTAGACGATTCTCGTAATGTTCTGTAACTGCAGCAGTACATAAGTAGTCTTGGACCCCTTAATTTATTCTTCTAAAATGTGTGAAGGTATAAAGATGAAAAGTAAATGAAAAAAGAAATCGTAAAAGAAAGAGAAGATGAATAAAGGATAATCAATATGAATATAAAGTATACAGTAGTACTGACACGGCTACAGCTTTGAAGAATTTTCACTTTATCTTATGAAAATCTGATCTCTCAGAATAAGAATGAAAAGTAGAAAAGATTAAAAAAAGAAAATATATATATCAAGAGAGAATTAAGAATGAGAAAAAATAAGTTGATGAAAATAAAACGGAAGAGAAGAAAGTGATGTAGAAAAAAAGATTGTTTCGTTTCGTTTCTTTGTCTAATAGCATATCAACCTTTATGGGTTATTTAATGCTAAATCCATCCTTGTATAATAACAGTAGTGATACTATTTAACCCATACCTGGGGTTCCATACCTTTCCCAAGGGTATTAGTCCAAAAGTACAATAGTGCAAGTGGAGTTCGAACATGAACTACGATGTCACCATCCAGCACGTAAGTCACTACGCTACGAGGACCCCTCGGAAAAAAAAGATGTGGGGGGGGGAGAGGAAACGTTGAAACGGGTGAATAAGGAAAGATGAAGATATTTGAACATAATTAAGGCAGCTATTTTCCTTCTAGCAATTTATCGAACAATTCCGCCAAGTTATTGGCTGGTCTATGTTTTCTATTGCCATTTTTAAAAGGGGAGGCTCTGTTTCGTGCCTTGGGGGATTCAAATGAACGCGAACAATACGTTCACAAAAGTAAAGATAGCTGGCAAAACACGAGAAAAAGTTTTATCACAAATCCCACAAGAAAATGTTTCAATATACATTTGCAATAAAAGATCAATGGCAAAGCATACGGTATGAGGATAAGGACTCTTTAACTTGCACTTGAATTAAATCTAGAATAGATAAAACGCAGAATTATAGTAAGTGTAGTCTATGTGAAGAGATAGATAGAGAGAATAGATAGGGAAGAGAGGGAGAGAAAGAGAGAGAGAATGATGGAAGAGAGAGAGAGAGAGAGAGAGAGAGAGAAGAGAAAGAGAGAGAGAGAGAGAGAAAGATAGAGAGAAAAAAAGAGAGAATGAGGGAAGAGAGAGAATGATGGAAGAGAGAGAGAGAGAGAGAGAGCGAGAGAGAGAGATAAATAAAGAGAGAATGATGGGAAGAGAGAGCGAGAGAGAGAGAGAGCGAGAGAGAGAGAAATAAGAGAGAGATGAGGGAAGAGAGAGAGAGAGAGGAGAAAGAGAGATAAAAAGAGAGAGACTGAGGGAAGAGAGAGAAGAATGATGGAGAGAGAGAGATAGAGGGAAAGAGAGAAATAAAAAGAGAGAATGTGGGAAGAGAGAGGAGAGAGAGAGAGAGAGAAAGAGAGAGATAAAGAGAGAGATGAGGGAGAGAGAGAGAGAATGGGGGAAGAGAGAGATATATATAGAGAGAAAAAGAGAGAGAGAATGATGGAAGAGTGAGAGAGAGAATAAAAAAGAGAGAGAATGAGGGAAGAGAGAGAGAGAATGATGGAAGAGAGAGGGAAAGAGAGAGAGCATGATGGAAGAGAGAGAGCAAGAGAAGGAGAGAGAGAGAGAGAGAAGGAAAGAGAGAAGGAGAGAGAGAAGGAGAGGGAGAGAGGGGGGAAGAGACAGGTGAAACAATCGACCACATAACACGTGATTGTAGCAACACGGCACAGGAGTAAAAGATGTAACAGGTACGTGATGTAATAGTTAGAGCCGTAAGAAATTGACTTGTCGACCAGAGTTCAAATCCCGGACGAGGCTGTTTTTATTTTACATAGCGCTAATACCCTTGGGAAAGGCATGAATCCATGTATTCTTCCTCTAACTATTGGTAAATATTAGGGCAGTCTGAGCTCTTTAACCTTCGATAGGTAACCATTCTAGTAGAAGAAAAAAAACCTCTGAGATCAAACCTGTTAAACTCTACTTAAAAAATTGACCTTGTGTCGCATCCTGTCCTGCGGAGGGGTTGGTATATATATATATATATATATATATAATACAGAGGTAACAGTGATACCAATTATAATTGGACTCCGTAGTACAGGGTGGTCCGAAAGTCTCGTTACCGGTAAATATTGTTTCAACTTTCATTATTTTTTAATAATATAATATATAATTTACGTAAGTATTTTATAGGTAAAAGAATCTGTAAAATTTAGATTATTTTCTAGAATGTCGGATTGTGTCATGTAAATATCTTGCCTCTAAAAATACGTAAGGATGACAAGACATTCGTACCACCCTGTACAATTCTGAACAATCAGGATAACGTGTCGTGCGATTTGTATTTGTATTAAAACCATCAAATATAAATGTAACTGTTTTCTTAAGAGAAACAAAACATCGCTATAATTTGTTTCTTATTTCAATTATTTTCATGATAATCAAATTTAGCTTTGTTTGTTTGAGGGATTTAAGCGATTTCTTTTCTCTTTTCTCAACACATTCCAACTCAATAAGTAGAACACTGTCGCAAAGCAGAGGAAGACCCATAACGTCAATGTGAGAAGAGGCAAGATTGGAATCTGCTGATTCTATTTCAATAAGCTTTAACGTGTTTCCATTCTAATGAGGTCATAAGATTACAGGGTCTTCTATGATTATACAGGAAGAAAATAACACGATTTTTAATACATTAATCCAAATTATATTTGGTAAAAATGATATTAATCTATAACACAGATATAATGACTTAGATATACAGTAGTTAATGACAGGTAAATTTCCCCCTCATTTGCTCCTAACATCAGGTAAGTATATGAAAATTTGACTGGTTTATGTTTAACCTTATGCTGGTTGGTTGGTTGGTTATTACGGCATGTCAAACTCGTGTTGGGTCATTTTATGCCGAAGAGGTTTTGCTTTCATTTTTCTTGATGGGTATTCAAATACTTTTAAACTCATTATCTTAAACGCATTTTTTATGTTTAATACATAGATGGAACTGTAACAGGTACACCACTCCAGGTCAGAGTGGACCTGGGAGTAATGGTGATGAAGAGATACTCCATAATCCCCAAAAGTCCAGAATTGGTACTTCGCCATTAGATGCAGTTTAACGTCATACGCAGAACACAAAGACCTTCAGGCACTGCCTTCTAACACATATATGATGAAAAGGATTAGGGGTTTTCTATGACAGTAAGAGGGTTGTTAAAATCACATAGGTTCTAGGGCATGATGTAACCAGCCGATTGGTAGGGGGCCCCTGCGACCGCCCGTCTTGCCTAAGTAATACCCAAAGGGGAGTGATGAATGTCACGAACTGCTCAGCCACCATGATTAAGCATCATGGGTCACCACACACGGCCAACAGGTGGCCTCATTAGGAGGATTTTCCCCTCTGCAGAGGTGCAGTCGACGTATTCTACGGCCTCAGCCGAAAGGGTAAAAAAATCAGTAATCCTACCTAGCTTAATTCTATAATGCAGTATATTCTTACTTAATCACATTATTGTTTACTCTTTTTGAGTGTTCACATCAGTATTAGCTGATGGTCTTTCACTGGAGTCTGAGTGACAGCAAGTCTCCTCAGGTCTCCAGGACTTCTGAGTATTCTGGAAGATTGCAACAGTGCAGTGTTCTGAATGGTTTCAATTCTTCCTCGGATTTCCAAACTTTCCAAACCTTTTTCTAATCCTTTTGGGACTGTTCCAAGTTCACCAACTACAATTGGTATCACTTTCACTTTCATATTCCATAGCTTTTTCAGTTCTCTGGCAAAGTCTAGATATTTGTCCATTGTTTCATATGCCTTTAGCTTCACCCTGTGATCTGCTGGCACTGCAAAATCCACCAGTTTACAAGTTCTTTCTTTTTTGTTTATCAATACTAGGTCTGGTCTTCTTGCTGGGATAAGGTGATCCGTTTTTATTTCAAAGTCCGAGAGAATTTTATGCGTTTCGTTCTCAAGAACAGATTCTGATTTATGCATATACCATTTTGTTGTATGGTCCAAATGTAATTTTTTGCATAATTCCCAGTGGATCACCTTCCCAAACCAGTCATGTCTAGTTTCGTATTCTCGTTGTGCTAGTTTGCTACATTCGCAGAGTATATGGTTTACAGTTTCATCTCTATTACCGCATTTACTATTTTGTTGGGTCTTATCGATTTTCGCTTTGATATAATTTGTCCTTATGGCATTATTTTGTTCAGCAATTATAATTGATTCAGTTTCTCTTTTGAGTTTTCCCTTTCTTAACCAAGTCCAAGTCTTTCCATGTGTAACCTCTTCTATTTGTCGTTTGAAGCGTCTATATAATTGTTTTTCTTCCCATTTTTGTTTTCTAGTCTTTGTTGTTTTTCTGTTTGTCCATCTATCGCTTCTACTATTGTTGGCCGCCATATGTAGTTTGTCTTTGCTCTTTCTTGAAGTTGTTGGATTGTGGTTTCTACGCATTCCTCTATGTTGGCAAGACCTCCCCCTCTTCCTTTCTTGACACATATAATCTATCTCTATCATCTCTAGGGTGGAGAGCCTTGTACATTGTCATTAATTTGTTCGTCCTTTGGTCAATCTGTCTGAGTTCTTATCTTGTCCATTTTAAGAATGGTCCTGAGTATCTTATAATGGGGAGAGCCCAGGTATTAATTCCTTTAATCAGATTTCTGCTGTTGAGTTTGGTTTCTAGAAGTTTTCTAGTTCTCCTGAGATATTATTATTATTAATATTATAGTTTGTCATACATGCTGTAGCAAATGATTTACTGGAGGCTGAATGACAGCAAGTCTCCTCGGGCCTTCTGCGTAATCTAGCTGATCTTAACAGTGCTATAGTTTGGGTGATTCTTCTGATTTCCAATTTCCTCAAAGTCTTTTCCAGAGCTTTGCGGACCGTTCCAAGAGTACCAATTACAATTGACACGACCTTCCCCTTCATGTTCCACATTTTTCTCAGTTCTCTGACCAGGTCCAAGTATTTGTCTGTCGTTTCGCTTTCTTTCATTTTCATTCAGTGGTCGGTCGGAACGACAAAATACACAAGATGACAGGTTTTTTTTATTGTTAGAAAAAGACGGGATTAGATGATCTGTCTGTATCTCGAAGTCCTAGTGAATTTTATGCATTCTCACTCTCCAGGACAGGTTCAGGCTTGTGCTTATACTATTTAGTTGTATGGTGAAAATTGAATTTCTTGCACAATTCCCAGTGGATCACTTTACCTACACAGTCATGTCAAGTATTGTACTCACTTTGTACTAATTGCTGAATTCACTTATTATATGATTAACCATTTCATCTCTGTCTCCACACATCCTACACTTGCTATTCAGTTGCGTCTTATCTATTTTTGCCTTTATATAGTTTGTTTTTATGACATTGTCTTGTGCTGCGATTATAAGAGATTCAGTTTCTCTTCTAGCCATGTCTTTGTCTTCTGATGTGATATCTCTTGATTTTGACGCTTGAAGTACCGATATATTTGTTTTTATTCCCTTTTCTATTTTTTTAGTTTTTGATGTATTCCTGCTTGTCAATATGTTTCAATTGCTATTCTTGGCTGCTGCAATTAGTCTGTCCTTACTTTTATTAGTGTATTCGTCAAGTGCTGGGTCGTCTTAACTACACTATCTTTAATGTTGGCGAAACCCCTTCCCCTTCTTTTTCTGGCACGTATAGTCTGTCGATTTCGTCTCTCGGGTGTAAAAGCCTTATCTATGGTCATCAGTTTCCTTGTCCTTTGTCCATATGCCGGAGCTTCTCTCTTGTCCATTTTAGGAATGGTACCGAGTATCTTATGAGACGGACAGCCTACGTGTTTATTCCCTTGAGGAGGTTTCCGTTCCAGAGCTTCGTTTCTAGGAGCTTTCTTGTTTTCTGAAGTATTCCTTTTTAATTTTCCGTTCATTTCCGTTTATTATTATTATTATTATTATTATTATTTGCTCCTTTTGAATTTTCACATCAGCATTAGCTGATGGTCTTTCACTGGAGTCTGAGTGACAGCAAGTCTCCTCAGGTCTCCAGGACTCTTCTGAGTATTATGGCAGATTGCAGCGGTGCAGTGTTCTGAATGGTTTCAATCCTTCCTCTGATTTCCAAACATTCCAGACCCTTTTCCAATCCTTTTGGGGCTGTTCCAAGTGCACCAACTACAATTGGTATCACTTTCACTTTCATATTCCATAATTTTTTCAGTTCTCTGGGAAGGTCCAGATATTTGTCCATTTTTTAATTTTCCTTTAGCTTTACCCTGTGATCTGCTGGTACTGCAAAATCCACCAGTTGACAAGTTCTTTCTTTTTTGTTTATCAACACTAGGTCTGGTCTTCTTGCTGGGATAAGATGACCCATTTTTATTTCAAAGTCCCAGAGAATATAATGCGTTTCGTTCTCAAGAACAGATTCTAGTTTATGCATATACCATTTTGTTGTATGGTCCAAATGTAATTATTTGCATAATTCCCAGTGGATCACCTTCCCAACCCCGTCGTTTCTAGTTTTGTATTCTCGTTGTGCTATTTTGCTACATTCGCAGAGTATATGGTTACAGTTCATCTCTATTACCGCAAAGTCTACATTTACTATTTTGTTGGGTCTTCTCAATTTTCGCTTTGATATAGTTTCTCCTTATGGCATTATGTTGTGCAGCAATTATTACTGATTCTATTATTATTATTATTATTATTATTATTATTATTATTATTATTATTATTATTATTCCTTGTGAGTTTTCCACACAATTTTAATTGTTTGTCTTCCACAGGAGACGGAGTGACTGCAAATTAATTCAGGTATATCATTATTATTACTAATTTATCACACAAGCATTATAAGTTTGTCTTTCGCTTGAGTCTGAGTGAGAGCATGTCTCCACAGGTTTTCTTGTCGATATTCTTATTCTTGAAATCAGAAGAAGAATTGCCACCGGCCAGAATATCGCACTGCTGCAATCTGCCAGAATACTCAGAAGTGTCCTGGAGACCTGAGAAGACTTGTTGTCACTAAGTCTCCAGTCAAATACCATCAGCTAACGCTGGTGTGAAAAACTCAAAAATAATATGATTATATGAAAATAATAAAAGATTAAATTAAATAAAAATACACTGAGAAGATCGACTTTTAAGCGATTTATACATGAGTATACACGTCAGTTACATAACACAATTAAATTAAAATACACAACATTATAACAGACTTCATGATCAGAATTATCGTTTTGTATGTAATTATACAGTATTTTGAGAACCAAATAACCTGGGCTCGTCTTATACAAAGGTACACTCTATAAATTAAGTCATTTAGATATTTTCTTAAAGTTTGCAAACCTAATGACAACGTCGACGATTAACACAAGAGAAAGACAGATTAAATAGAGCGTGAAACAAGTGAAAGAGAAAATATAAAGCAAACGAAAATGCTTTTCTTTGTCCCGATAAGCGAGCGATTTCAATTATAGATTAAAAGCGAAAAGAAAATTAGGTAAAGTGAGTGTTTTTTTTTAATTCCTCTTTTGAGGATATTTTGTTTAAAAAGCAATCGGTGTTGACGGTAAGTAGGTGTGCAGACCTCATTAAATAATCACTAAGTAAAGAAATAAAATAAAAAAAGACATAGTTTAGTTAAAGTCCAGAAATAATTAGAATCAGATGAAAAGCTCCTGCTGATATATAATCATCTCAATCAGTGAAGTGAATATTAAAATAGCATTTTCCTCTCTTAATGTTTTCTAAAATGTTACAAGCAACGGCACACACGCTCCGTGCACACACATACGTATATATATATATATATATATATATATATATATATATATATATATATGTGTGTGTGTGTGTGTGTGTGTATATATATATGAGTCTTAGTGTGTGTAAAGGTCTATAGTAGAAGATTTATAAAAACTTAAATTTATGGTCTCTCTCACCGATGTGTAAATATTTTATAGGTTTAACGCCTATCCACACACATTGATACACACACACACACACACACACACACACACACACACACACACACACACACACATATATATATATATATATATATATATTATATATATATGTGAATTAATATTGATGATATAATTTGCTATATTAATAAGAAAGGTGTGCTCAATACCATTGTAAAAAGTGCTTATATATGTGAAATAATAAGTTAAGATTTATTTTAAGTTTAGATTATCTGATTAATTTCATACACATCGATACACAAACATACGTTCACACAAATATATATACATACATACACACACACACACACACACACACACATATATATATATATATATATATATATATATATATATATAAAGTAAGTAAATCAAAGTAAACGGTTTGGCCTAATGGTAGTATCAGCCAGACTGCAAGGGAGTCTATCCTTTTTTCACTAGCGCTACACCGAGGAGATTATTTTTTGCATCTAAGGTGGAGCAACATACCTACAATAAACTCCTCGTTCTACAGCACAGTCCCCATGATATTCGTGAGCTGAGTTGGCGAGGGCTGTATCGAGCCAGGAACCTGCGATTCCAAGGCGAGTGCTCTATCTGATACTAGCAAAGGCATAAATTCAACGGCGCCTGTTTCTCGACTATTTATCAGATCCTTTAAACTGTTTCAATTGTGAAATATGAAACATACAGCAAATATTCTTTCTTCTATCTGTAGTGATAATTCCCGTAACATTATGTTGATAAGTCTTTGTCCAAACTTATATTAGAATTTTTCCGTTGTCATTGTAACGTTGAGTGCAACACAAATAAGACATTATCCTCGCGTTTTGAAGACGTCGAGCTGGAAAGCCCCCGTCAAGTAGTGACCAAGTTTTGGTCTGCGACATCATAGTAAGCGAGTTCAAACTCCAGGCGTCGTGTTACAGTTACTTTCGGACTATTACTCTTTGGTAATTCATCAGAAAGAATTTATTTCGGCTATACTGCCCTTTACGTCATATTTTATAATGGAATGCGACAGATATGTTTTATTTTCTTTTGCGATTTGAGGTGTTTAGGCCAGACCATTAAACAAAAGTTTCGGCTTATTATTTTCGAACAGAAACATTTCCTTGTTCATACAAAATCAATTTGCTCTTAAGTGTTCAGCAGACAAATTTTTAAGTTATTGGTCCTTTGAGTCGATTAGTAAGTCCAAACATATTGATCACTGAAGGTTTTTTGAGTACTTCATAAAGAGACACTATAAAGTGACCTGAGCTGAAGTATCTGTCAAAATAAACATGCAAGAAGAGACCCTCCAAGTTATCAATGAGTCAAGTAACTTTATCTTTACCCAAAAAAAAGTTCTCTTTGGAATGCATTCCTCAATAGGAAAATGTGTTTTATAGACTAAAGATTGAATTATACAGCAAAACAAATACAGTATGTATTATTTTAGTATTTACCCAACCATTCGCCACAGGCAGGATGTATAACAAGGTCGCAAGTATGAGACATCCAGCGGGATCGAACTCCTATTCAGCAGTAACGGATCTGTGAGAATAGCTTAGCTCGCAACCTATTAAACCACCTTGAAACGCCCCAGTACGTAGTAATGTATGAAGAATTTCAATCTGGAAGTCGAACATCTTGACACAGTGCTCGAAAAGATGAATCATTTTTTTAAATGTCCATTTAGTAGGATGATTTGTTTTGATGTAAAGAGCTTTTTGAATCAAAGATAAAGCTAAACAGTTGGTTGTGTAAGACCAGAAAATAAACAATCTACTTTGAAGTCTTAGAATAAAGTCTCATTTTATATTTTATATAATCTTCAGGATGAATTTGTTATTCACAATCCCAATGTCATCCGAATATTGTTTGAACACAAAGGCATCACGTTTATGGATTGGAATAAAAACACTCCAGACCGAAATCCGGTTGAGAAGCGGTTGGACGTTTCATTAAGACATGGATTTAAGTAAATAACCCTGAAAAAGAGGAATAACTTCATTTATTCTATAAATAAAATTGATACAATCAAATTATTGTTGAAGACCTAGAAAATACCGGTGTATTCAGTTCCCACGACCAAAAGATAATTATATGTAATTGTCGATTACAATCCTCTTCACACATGAATAAATACCACGTTTTTGTACCTCATGCTGCATCGCCAATAAATAATATACATTTAAGATTGATTTTATTTCTAATTTTCATCTCATAAAACGATATGACTTCATGGGTTTCTATCTTTTATGTCATATCAACATTGTTAACCATCAACGTGGGACTATTTAATCCATAGTTAAGGGTTCACATCTTTTGCAAGGTGACAATAAAGTTAATCATATTCGGAGCTCAATTGTTACCAAACAATCTGAAAATCATTCTGGGGGAAATAGACATCTGGAGAAAAAATGGGATAGTGTTACAGAATTCGTGGGTCACCTACGAATTATGACTGCAGTGTAATAAAATTTAAATAACGGTATTTGTAGATGGAAAGTTACCATTGATTCATAGTATGACCGTTATAGAAGTTATTGACAACAGTTCACCTTTTACTGACCTAGTCGCTGAGTTTTCATTGGCTTAAGACAAAGCGTGCAAAGGGAACTGAGTTAAAGTACTTATACTTTGGTGGTTAGTCGAAAGAGCCAGATGTGATGGTCGTATGTTACCCAGTAAGCCATCTTCTCACCGAGCGGTTGAACACCTTTGAGCTTCAGTTTTAATAAAAAACGCCTGAGAAAAATAAACAAAGGCTTGCTTTCATTATAAAAAAAAGGATGAGCACAGACAACTGGAGCCTAACACAAAAGAAGCCGTATCAACCAGAGGAAGAAATAACCCCAAAGAAGATGGACAGTCTGTGAAATATAACCCTCCTATGCACTCTCTCCTGTCGCCATGTATATACCCGATACAAAAGGGGTATATAAAGGTTGTCCAGAACACAGCATTGTGGAAATCGAGTAGTATGAATCTGGCTGAATTGAGCAGACTTGCTGTCAATCAGATAACAGTATAAATTGTGTAAAAATCGCTTGGACTTAAGGAATCATATTTTTCTGATGGTTTTTGTTATTTGATGAATGGCATTTCAACTTCTGTGGATAAATAAATGCCGAAACTAACCTAAAAGAATAGCAGTAGTAGTACTATTTAAATCATAACTGTGAAATGCGAGGGTTCACACCTTTCTAAAGGTTATCATTTCTGAAGTGAATGTAATAGGAAGACAAAAGTTCCGACTTGGTTACTACAATTTTCCAGTTCAGCACGTCAGCCATGATGCCACGACGAGGTCACTCCTAGGAATTTATTATTGCCCATACAAAATTATGAAGTCTAACCCAATATTATTACCTATCATTTATTCACAATCTTTACAACATGGACACTCTGTTATCAAAAGTATGACAAAATAAGGACAGCCTTAAGTATGTTTATCGCTATCATCGTAAGAAATGGATTCGGTGACCAGAGTTCAAATCCTGGACTAGGCTGTTTTTATTTCATGCCACAGTATTGCAATTCAACTATTTTCTCTCCAGCTAAAAACAAATAGTTGGACAGAATGGGTTATTTAACCTTTCTAAGAGAAAGAAAGCTCTAAAACCAAATCTTAAAACTTGACTTAATAGTGGCAAAAGTATATATATATATATATATATATATATATATATATATATATATATATATATATTACATTACATTACATTACATTACATTTCAGTCTCGGAATGATATGATAAAGTTTTCATGTGACCCTGAAGTTACAGCTGCTCCTGTGACTGTTAAGTCCGATGTTTGAAAAACATTCTCGACCACAGATTTTGCATTTGAAGGCTGTCCCTGAAGATGTTGATGTTCCGATGCTTTATTGCCGTTGGTTTTTTCTGGACCTCTTAGCTTCGTTATGTTTCGTCAGGGTGACTTCAGACATGAACAGTCCTCTACGGAGATTCTGCGCCACCGAAGGCGGTCCTGGGCCAAATTTTCCCAGCTAGAATATATATATATATATATATATATATATATATATGTCTGTGTGTGTGTGTGTGTGTGTGTGTGTGTGTGTGTGTGTGTGTGTAATTTTATTTTTAGCTGTAGAGTTTAGGACTATGTAAAGTTAAATTATACCGGTTTGAATTATATTACACTAGAAATAATGAAAAGCTTTTATATTTGGTTTAATAGAAAACATATTTAAGGTGTACTTAATTATGGGCCATCCTGCATATATACGTGGGTGTGTGTCTGTTTGTGTGTGTGTGTGTGTGTGTGTGTGTGCATGCGTGCGTGAATGTGTGTTTGTGTGTGTGTCAGCGTCTGTGTGTCTGGGTTTTGAGTGTCTGCGAATGGAAGATTCCTGTATATAGCTATTTACTAAGCATAGCTTGTGTGTGGCACAAACACAGATGTATGGGGCACCCAGTTTCCTGCATATATTATACAGACAATATTAAGTAGTTTTGCCTGTCATCGGAGGAACTATTTCGTATGAGAGTGACTTTCAATAAGACAAGTATTGTATATGAATGCTAATTTTTGCGGCATTTTTAAGTTCATATAAATGAGTTTTATATGTCTATCTTCGTATGTTACTAATTATCAATATCTGGCTTCATACCGGCTCAGGATGTAGATTACACTGTCTGTCCATTTCCAGGGGTTTAAGGCCTTAACCCAAATGGGAACACCTGTTGGCCGTGGGCGGTGACATGTAATCGTTAAGGACAGAATCATAGTGGCTGCGCTGTCCATGGTATACAGCACTTTACTTTAGTCCTTAATTGAACTAGATGGACAGTTGGAGAGGCCCCCTCCGAGCAATCAGCTGGTCACGTCAAGTCCTAATCTTATGGGATGGTCCCGAAACCTATTGTTTTTTTTTACTGAAAACCCCAAAGGCTTTTTATGATATATGTGATAAAAGGCTATGACTGAGGGGCTTAGTGTCCTGGGTACAATGTTATACTGCATCTAATGATGAAGTTCCAATTCGGGTGCCCTGGAGAGTGTAAAGTTCTCTCTCATCCCCATTAATCCCAGGTCTACACTAACCCGGAGTAGTAATACCTGCTATG
This sequence comes from Doryteuthis pealeii, assembly GCA_023376005.1. Classification (NCBI taxonomy): domain Eukaryota; kingdom Metazoa; phylum Mollusca; class Cephalopoda; order Myopsida; family Loliginidae; genus Doryteuthis; species Doryteuthis pealeii. The sequence goes on along the minus strand of CM042138.1, from coordinate 150,425,474 downwards.
GTCCCATCTATGAGTTAAATAGTCATGAAAACGAGCCTTAAAAATGTATTTAATAAAGTGAGTTAAAATATTTGAATAAGAAAAAAATGAATGAAACAAAAACGTCTCCGGCCTAAAATAACCTAAGAGGAACATACCGTAAAATCCAACTAAACAACCAATTAAACAACTGGCTTCATACATATCTATCTATCTATCCATCTATCTATCAATCTCAGAATGAGTCACCGTGGAGTAGGGGTTAACGTGCTAGACTGTTTCATTCTTGAATTATCTGATTTCTATTCTTTTTATACTTATCTATATTTTATATTCTCTTCTTTTTCTTTCCACCCTTCAACTATCATATGTTTTCATTTTCTAATGTGTCTTTCTATCTTGTTTCGATTCATTAACTTTTTCAAAAAATATTCCATTTTACTTGAATGCAGGAAAAGCCATTAAACGACGTGTATTTCACCGAATTTCCCCGAGGAAAAAGAAAAAAGAAAGAATAAAGTGAAACGAACAGGAATGCATCGGCTATATTTTATTTATCCATAAAATGTGTTTAATTAGTTGAACGTAAATAAATATAATTAAGAAAAGTGCAAACTCGGCATTTCAAGTCTAAATTTTCAGATGTCTTTCCTACGGAGAAAAAAAGAAATCTAAATTAAGTCACATGTTCATTGGAATAAATTCCATTAGAAGACATTTTTCAAAATACTCTTAACTCAGATAAATGGAGAATTTTAATAATTTCGTATCGATTGAGAAATGTTTTAGATCAATGATTTATTTATATCTTGTATGATTTCATAAGGAAACAAATGAATACTGTTATCGGTATATGCGGAACGTAATTTCTCAATTTACCCGGAAAAGCTGCGATATAAAAATAGAGAAATTTGAAAATGTATATTCTATCGCCAGTTAATTTGAAATTGAGGATTATATGGATCTCATTTCTACAGCTGTATTTCAGTGTAAGCTATTTCTAAATGTGACAGCCACACTGTCGTCTAGAACTGTAAAATACACCAACTTCACCTTGACAGAGGGGTAAGATCTCCCTTATGGAGCTACCTGTTGACCATGGAAGGCAACCCATAATGTCTAAGGACAGGACTGTGGTGACTGACCCATGTTCTAAGTGGTACTGTGACATGCAACACTCCACGTTAACCATTATTTGAAATAGACGGTCGGTCGAAGAGTCACCATCTGATCAATCGGCTGATCATGTCAAGAACTAGCAACTATATAATTGCCCCCTACAATATTCTTCAAATGACTCTCATGACAAACATCCACTCCTTTTTTATATTATAGTTGTTAAAAGGCAGTGAATGAGATAAAAACACCAGCTTTATTAATATACACGAAGTTAATGAAAATGATTTCTAACAATTCAATTTATTAATACGCATGAAGTTAACAAATCATTAACACACACACACACACACACACACACACACACATACACACACACACACACACATACACACATATATATATATATATATATATATATATATATATATATATATATAATGTATTTAGTTGTGTATCAAGATATTGTATCAAATACATAGCTGTTTTTGGCCATATGTTTGCTTTATTTTTCCAAAATGTCGGGTGGCTTTTACCCTTTGGCATGGTATTTTTGACAATTGAATATAATTTAATAGGAAAATAAAACAAAATAAATGTGAAACCAATCAAGCAACAATTTCATATGATTAGTGAGTTAGTTATTGAAGATGTTTAGTATATTGTTAACTAAATTAAATGCTATTTTATTAATGCTAGTTTTTTTTTAAACAGATCGCCTCAGGAATTTGTAGGCGTTTCTTATTGCTATTTCTATAGAGGATTTTGGTATTTTTGTGAGGATTTTTCTCATGTCAGAGGAGGTGAATTTGTCTGTGTGTTTGTGTATATATATATATATATATATATATATATATATATATATATATATATATATATATATATATATATATATATAAATTAAATTAAACGAAATAAAACGAATCTTAACATTTTAAAACCGAGTTTCTGATATACCATCGCTAATATTTCACACGAAACCCCAAACAATACATATATTATATATAGACATATATATATATATAAATATATATAAACACAGATATTTCAACTAGAAGCATACGTGGATCTCGCAACAATATATATATATATATTATATATATATATATATATATATATATATAAAGATAAATCTAATGAGTCAGACGAACCTACTGAAAGTTTCGCTTAATGCTAAGATCTGACTCTTAGCTCTGAAGAGCATTAAGCGCAACTTTTAGTAGGTTCGTCTGACTCATTAGATTTATCTTGATTATTTGCTCTACTTAGGTATTGAGCACTTTTTACTTATTAGCTTTAGTCTCCTGGCGGTTTTGTACGGATATATATCTATATATATATATATATATATATATATATATGCATATAAATTGTTTTTTCTTTTGGCCAAAATATTGTACTGATAGATTATTTTTTGTTGGTACGATTATCTTGGTGTTTTCCTTTTTACAAAAAATTTTTTCTTCCCGGTTGATGTTTGGTAGTATATTTTTACAATCAAACTATTTGCTGGGTTTTTTCTCACCGGGAGGATTTCCCAACAACTTTAGTATATTAAATTATATATATATATATATATATATATATAATATATATATATATATACATACATATAGTGTGTGTGTGTGTGTGTGTGTTGTATTTGTGTGTATATGATGAAAATTCTAAGTAGTGCATGATTATAAGGACATACATGAATCAGACACTGGAGTCAGTATATTTTAAACAATCCGTATTTTAAACCATTCGATGTTAATCTCTCTCTCTCTCTCTCTCTCTCTCTCTATATATATATATATATATATATATATATATAGTCTTCCATAGACACGTGTTTCGACTTATCATCTCTTCAGTGTGGCTAGACATGTGTAAGCTACCTACAACCGGGATTGAAGTCCGATCTGTTCAGCATCATTCGGACAGGTTAACCGCTAGGCTATCGTCACCTACAGAATGCGAAGGTGGTTTTAAATGTTTTAATACACACATATCTACGTATTTAAAGGCAGTCATAGAGTGCTCCATCCCTTATATCGGAGAGCGTTGCGTTTACGCTTTTAGTTGGCGGTTGTCAGCGAAATCCCCCCCAAGTGCTCAACCCCAAGTGGATGGGGAGCACATATTACAAGATTTGTCGTTGATACGCAGTTAAACACCAGCCAACCAACTAAAATAGAAACTTATTTATCTCTAAATGTTATCACTTGACATTGAAAATGTGTTATTTTTTGTGCGCGACATAAGTATCTTCCGAGTAGTCATAGTAAATTTCCCTGAGGGATGAATAGATTCTCTGGGGTAATATCCTCTTAAGTGATTTTGTAAGGTCGTTAATAGATTCTGTGAGTTTTAATAACTTGGCACCGGAGTAATGACCGGAGAAGACGAGTTAATACTATTGAGATAAATATAAAGTGTGTTTGATGTTTCATATAAATATAAAATTCTATACCAATTTGAATTGTGGAAAATGTCCTTATAAACAGTAATAGACTTGGTACAACAATTAGAACTAATTGATAAATTCAATATATATAATAACAATATGGAAGCGTAACGAATTATCTCATAGGATACAAGTATTGCAAAAGAGAGCACGAACGGGACAAGAAAAATAACCTGCTTCACAATCTGCGCTGAGATTGTGAAAAGAAAACTCAATTCTAGTCTGTTTGCAAATATAATGAAGTCAAAGGACGATTACCCCTACGCTACAGACAGGGACACTTTCCAACAATGGTTCTCAATATATTTTTACCCATTGATCCTCTTTTAATCCTATTTAACTATAGTTGACCCTCCTAGCCATTCGTTGTTTAAAAATCCCATTGTATTTTTATAGTTAAATACATACTTGCCTGGGTTCCAAAAATGTTATATGGTCCCCGGGGTCCATAAGGACCCCGGTTGAGAACCACTGCACAACATCTTTTAACCAGCTACCAGTTTTAAAGATGAGACAAATAGTGGTAGTGATAGATAATTGAAATGAAGAGACCGGTGAAACGGTATATTAGCCAGGGTTGTTTTTATAACTACGTGTAGAAACTTGTATGTTTTATTCTTTGGTTAAGCTCGTATGTCTATGTGTACATGTGTGCCTTTCTCTTCCCGATTCTTATATTATGAAACGAGACACAATATAATGTGATATGTATTCTTATTTACTTACTTAACTCAGTCTGGCGCGCGAATCTATAGAGAAATATTAGGAAGTGTAAACTCAAAATTTACCTTGAAAAGTAATATTATAAACCTTAACAAACATACAATAACATGTATATTACTTGTGTAAGATTATAGGTGTATCCACATAGGTATTTTGTGCTGAAGTCAAACATATGTTATATAATAATATGGTAACGGTACCAAAAAGGGGTTTGTTACGTGTCGGGGCTTGTCACCGTGCCTCAAAATCTACGGCACTAAAAATGTATTTGCTGTATAACGAAGTACCAAAGTGTCTTTGTGGCAAACTCCGGAACGATATACGTAGCCAACTCAAGATTAAGTAGCGGTCGTCATTGTAGATAAAGAAGGCACAACAGACACGTAAGATATATAGTCACAAGGGGCTTAGCATTTATTTTCAGGCTCTTGTCGTGGGCTCTGTTTGGGAGAAAGGATAGACAGAGAGAAAAAGAGGGAGGACACTGTTAAATTACTGTACCTTTTAACATAGTACCAACTATATCGCTGTCCCAACACTAGAGACCAGCAGCCCCGTCCGAATCCTACGCTTCCGAAAAGCAAAAGATGGCGATTTTCTTCTTTCTTGTTCGTCGTCATCACGTCACTTCCTCTTCCGGTCAACTTTCAATTCCTCTTCCGTATTTTTAAAAATTTATCTCCTATTTATATACAAAGTTTCGCACTTTTAGCATTTGGCAGATTTCAAAGATTTTGCTGATCTCTCTGTTGTAAGGAGATTCATCCTAACTGAACCCACATTATTTTAGTTGTTTTGATGATTGATTTAATCTTAGTAGATATCAGTAAGCTTACATTTCTGTTACGCAAATCATGTTCACTGCATTTATTAGTGCCAGTCTGTATGACTTACAACACAGCATTTGAAATGATTAGTATTGAACTAGATTCGAACACTGATTGCTGTTACCACTAGGAAATGTATAACATTCTCCTTCATAAGTCGGCTGAAAAATAGCCTTTTGTCGGTATCAGCTGTACTGTAAGGGAGTCTATCCCCCTTTCCTAACGCTAAACCGGTAAATTGTTTTTGTCTCTGAAGTGGTTCGCCAAACCAGCTTTAGACGTTACCTTACAGATCCAAGCTGTGAAACTCATGCACTGGGTTGGCGTGAGCGGAATCGAAGCTTGAAACTTGGTGTTACAAGGCGAATACTCTACTGACTGAGCTAAACAAGTCCTTTATCAACCAATGCTAAATTAAAACTAAACAGATTCCGTCTTGTACATATATATATCATCATCAAGTCATTCTGGCAACACGGGTATCCATGACAATCTCACGCCAACGATCCCAATCAGTCATCGCCCGATTCCGCTCAGAACTGATCGATGTAGGTTCTTGCTGAACGGCCAACACTGGTGTGCCCATGTGCAGCCTTTCATAGGGAATGTCATTTATGAGTTTGTTCTTGCTCCTTTAGCATTCTCCAGCATGTAGTGTTCGTCTTACTCAAAAGATATTTTTGTGATAGAGGCATGTGGCCGTACAACTGATAATGTGCATGGAGCATTCTAGAGCAATTTCCATTTAGTTTATTCGATAGGCGCTTCGTTAGGGTCAAAATGGTGCAGCCCTACAGTAGCACTGATACAACTACGGCTTGGAAAATATTAAAAAATAACTATATGCAAAAGCAAACACAATTCAGATTTGTATTTAAAAATAAAATCTATTTAATGAAATAAGTCACGTGCATTTTGATGGATAAAATATTGTAGAAAGACTTTTGGAAGAAAATGGAATATCGCAAGTGAAGGTTAAGTGTGTTATCTTCCTATTAATTCGATTAAATCACTAAAAGTAATAAAAGAAAACGTAAAGGAAAGAAATATCGGAAGGGATAAGACGTTTTCTGATAGACTGCAAAAAGCGGCTTAGAACTCGGGAATGACAGCCCGTTTCTTTTCTTTCTTTAATTTCACATTACGGTATTAGAACTCCTTAGAGACGTCTGTTTCAGACATTTCGTTGTCCCTCAAGTTGTAAAAAGTAAAGAAACATACGCTAAACACATATATACACACACACACACACACACACACATATATATATATATATATATATATATATATATATATATATATATATATGGTACAAGTGTTTGTATAAGTTTCAAACAAAATTGAAAACTCGAACGTATATATAAAGGTTTGTATATATATATATATATATATATATATATATATATATATATATATATCAGTGTATGTCCTTTTTTTTAAATATACGGAATATATTGTACTTAAATACATCGACTGCACCTGTACAAATGGTTATGGGCCCACAATAGAGCAACCTGTTGGCATTGGGTGGCGACACGTAATGCTTACGGATAGAACACTAGAAAATGAACTGTCCATGCATGCAACACTATACTTTGGCCCTTATTTGGGCTAGACGGACGGAGTGGCCCCCTCCGATAAATTGGCTGGACACGTGAAGACCTATCACCTATATGATTGTCCTATCCCTATTGCCCATATGGCAAGCCCCAACACTTTTTATCATATATGTGTTAGACGGCGGTGGCTGAGCGTCTTAGTTTTCTGGGTATAACTTTAAACTCAATCTGATTGTGAATTACAATTCTGGACATCTGGGCAATATGGAGCTCTCCTTCATTACCATTAATTCAAGGTCCACTCTGACCCCGAACGATAGTTCTTGTTAGGGTCCAATCTATAGTTAAATAGGAAAAATGAGTTTAAAAATGTGTTTAAAAAGAAATTTAGTTTTTAAAAACACTGAGTATCAATCAAAAATTAATAAAACTAAGTCTCTTCGGTATAAAATAATTTCACGTGCTGTAAAAAATCCAACCAACCAGTTTTTAGTTAATAAAAAAGACAATGACTTGTAATTTAGTAGATTTCGACGTTACAAAATATCCCAGAGTGGAAATAAAAAAAAAAATAATAAAAAAAAAAAAAAAAAATGTATATCTTAACCTTTCCTGATAGTTTAAGAAGCTGAGAGACATGAAGGTGACAATAATAAATATCATAGTTGGAAGTCTTGGAACAATATCGAAAAATCTAAAAAAACAATTTGGAGAAGAGTGAGATTTTCCAGAACACAGCATTGCAGAAATCGCCTTGTATGTGTCCGCCAAAATTGTGCAGATTTTTGACAATCTGACTACAGATAAGTCTTTCAGTTAAAAATTGTGTAAAAAGTAAACTCAGAAAGACTGAAATAATGGAATCATATTTATTTGATTAGTTTAATTTCTTTGTTTAATAGCATATAACACTTCGTGGGTTATTTAATGCTAAAGCAATCATTGGAAACGTACAGTCGAGAGGCACACCACGAGGAAACAGCTGTATGGTCACCTACCACCCATCTCACAAACTATCCGAATGAGACGGACAAGGCACGCAGGACACTGCTGGAGAAGCAAGGATGAACTCATAAGCGACGTTCTCCTGTGGAAGCCAACACATGGACATTCAAGTGTGGGGCACCCAGCAAGGACCTACTTTGACCAGCTATGTGAGGATATTGGTTGCTCCGCAGGGGAGCTCCCAGGTTCAATGAATGATAAGGAAGGTTGGCGAAAGATTGTCATAGATATCCGTGTTGCATGCGCGACATGATGATGATGATGAAGGGTATTAGTCCGCAATTGAAGTACGAATTCACTTATTACAATGTTGTAATCCAGCACATTATCCACTATGCCACGGGCAGTCACCTTATATGTATTTGAAAAATATTTCATACTTAATTTAACCAATTGTTCAAGTAAAAGAAATATACTAATATTGTTATTACATTTTTTTTCTTTTCCAGAAAAAAAGGTTTTTAAACAAATTAGTTGGCAATGAAATATTCTCTCAGTTATTTTTACTAATTAGATTTTATTAATTTAGCATATGCAGAAGGCAAATGGTTTCAACCAAGGCGTTAAATTTGACACTGCGTTCTCTCTAGGCTGTCCGTCTTTTAGAATTTTAAATAAAGTTTACAAATCAATTTTCGTATAATAATATATTTTTTTTCTCTTGATGAATGGCAGAATATATTGTTATGATGTCACGTGAATCTCCTGTAGAAAGCTTCTTCGTCTCATCCCGTTTAGTTCGTACCACCACAACTGTCAGACCCACCTTCCCTGCGCTTGAGCCAATAGTTGGCCGATAGATAACTCGGCCATTCGGTTTAAATATTGAAAGAGAAGTTTCATCTGGCACATTTCAAAGACCATCTCAGTTTATTAACCGAAATAGCTTGTTGTTAAATAGACCTAAGTTGAAAGTATATTGTGTTCTATTCTGATGATAAAAATCCACAACAGCAATCTGCAACAACACTACAACAGTCTTTTATGACGCGTACAATACTGATTTTCCAAAACAACTAGTCTGGTAAAGATAGTATGACACAAATGCTAAGCCACAGTCGGCCATTCCTTTGAACAACATTCAAAGTTTCTGCAACTACGTCACAATGAGTCAGTTGATGTCGAACTGTATTTTTTTCGTCAGACTATAACTCAGTAAACTTTCAACTTGAAATTGATTTCTTGGGTCTATTTAACAATTGAATATATATAATATATATATATATATATATATATTATATATATAAATTAAATTTTGTAGATTAATGCAAAAGACTATATGACCGCCCTGTCGGTGGGGCGTTAGAATGCACCATCTGCACCTCTGGGGCCACCTGTTGGCTGTAGGTGGTGACCGTGATGCTTAAGGACGGAGTCTTGGTTGATGAGCAGTCAATGACCTGCAACACTCCACTTACACACTTATTTAAGCTAGACGGGTGGTCGGAGAGGCCCCTCCGATCAATCGGCTGGTCACGTCGAGCCCTAGCACCTATATGATTGCCCCAACCCTATTGCCCTTATGGCAAGCCCCAACGCTTTTTATCATATGGGTGCTATAGGACGGTGGCTGAGAGTCTACATGTCCTGGGAATTACGTTAAACTCTATCTGATGACGAGGTTCCAGTTCAGGGGGTTTGGGGAATGTGGAGCACCCCTTCATCACCGTTGCTCCCTGGTCCACTCTAACCCGGATTGGTAATACCTGTTAGGGTCCCATCTATGGGTTAAATAGAAAATATATTTATAAAAAAAAAGTGTGTATCCATTAAGAATGAATTTATTTCAAAACTTAATCGGCATTAAATGACCCACTGAGGTTGATATGCCGTAAAAGGAAACAAACCAAAAAAGAAAAAAAAAGAAAGCCTATTTGCTCCCTCATTTTTTGAGTTGAGAGGTAATTTCTCTTTTGTCTAATATGTATAGAAATAAAATGAAGAATATTTTATGCAGGTTAATTCAATAAGCATTACTGCATAAACATTATGACCTATTAAAGTTCTTTATTCATTGTGATTTGACCAAAACCACTGGTGTTGCTTAAATAATACTACTACTGTTCTTCTCCAAGGATGGCTTTGGCATCAAATAACCCACAAAGAAGTATATGCAATTAGAAAGAAATAAACAAAACACAACCTAACCAAACAAAATTTGGATTACGCAGACGCAAAATATATGCAGGCGAAATATACATTCATTACACTGGCATAATGACATTTGAAAATCAACAGAGAAAAATCAAATATATTTTTTATCAAACTCCTGTAATTATTTAAAATTGAAACTTGCAATAAACAGTTAAAGTACAAAGGCATTGATTTTGAGGACTTTTAAGAAAGGCGCCTCTGCGCAGGGAGTGGGTTTGGCAAGTTCCAATCCTGAACGAGACTGTTTGCATTTTCCATAGCGCTAATAGTTTTGAAAACGAGATGAATGTAACTATTCTATCTCTAGCTATGGGTAAATAGTATGACAGACTGGGATATTTAACTTTGGTAGGAAAACTGAAATACGAGAAAGAATTCTTTGAATTCAAACCACTTGTAGACCTGGAGAGGGAAAGGCTCAGCCAGACTTTTACTGAGCGAAACTCACGACATGAATAGTTCTCCTACGACCAATCGAGGTAACAAGACCAATTACAGACAGTATTGATGTAGTTAGCACTTTAAGAAGAACTGATATTAATTTTAACATTCAGGAAACAATATTTGATCAAAAGATTATTTCAGATTTAAAATCTATTACATCTTTAATTATATTTTCAATTAAGGATTAACTTTATAATTATTATTATTATTACTATTACAATTGCGATACACATTTTACAGAAAAAAAATAGAATTCAATCACCAGAAAACTAAAAATAGAATGCAATCAGTGCTTCGATCTTTCTTTTTCTTTTTTGAATAAATTTAATGTTCTTCAATTTTTATTACATTTTATCTTGACAGCCGTTGCATTTTATGTCATTTTAAGAGTACAGCTGATTAATTGAATTAGTCACTTATATTTTTGTTTGCTTTTTTTTTCGCCTAAATAATATTCATGCATTAAACTTCTCAGAACGACTGTGTGTTTTTATGAGCTTGAATGACTTAAATGGAAGATGTTGATTGTGGAGGAAAGAAAGGTCAGAGAACGAAAGTAAAATTAAAAGAAAGAATAAGAAAAAACACAAATTCAGACTATAAATAGATAACGGAAAAATATTAAACTGACATAATTAATCTCTCACACACACTCACTCTCTCTCTCTCACTGTCACACACACACACACAACACACACACACACACACACACACACACACATATATATATATATATATATATATATATATATATATTGGAAGTGCTTTTATTGTTGTATAATGTTTATCGTCATAGGACATGGGTACAGTTTTCTGAGTGCAATTACTGAACAGGGCCGTTTGCAGTTCACACACACACACACACACACACACACACACACACACACACACACACACACACATATATATATATATATATATATATATATATATATATATATATTATAGGTGTTCGTGCTATAATGGGTAACATCTTAGGAAAGGGATACGGTAATCCGAGTGCAAATCTTAGACTGGGCCATTTGCAGTTCCCATGGTACAGATACTCATAACAATGGTATGTTTCCGGCTATTATTCCGCCAGCTAGGAATAAAAAGCAGGACAGACTAGGCACATTAACTTTGGTATGGCAACCGGTCTAAGAGATAGAAAATAATCTCCTGCATTTTGGTGGGTTCTGAAAAAAAAAAAAAAAAAAAAAAAAGAAAGAATATCAATGTTGCAAAGGTCTGGACACCCAGATTTTAGAAATATTTGAAATATCTAAGATTTTAGAAATATCTGAAATATTTAAGATTTTGTTTGGTTTATTTGTTTAATGATATATCAACCATCATGTGTTATTTAATGACAAAATCATACTTGTAAAAGAACAGTAGTTAATAAATTTGACGTAGTGACCTATTATCGGTAACACCCAAAAACCTAGGGAGCCATCCTCTTTTCGTTATCTCTAAACTATCGAGCTTATTTTTTTTGTCTTAGAAGAGCGCCACGACTATCTTCTGGTTTCCACTTTACCGCACAGATCCAATCTGTGATACTCATTCTCTGATTTGCCGAGGACTGGTATTGATCTCAAAATCTATGTGTTCCGTGGCGGATGCTCTTCCAACTGAGCTAAACCGGCTCCTAGATAGTAATAATATTATTTAACCAAGTATCTGGTGACCATGACTTGGTACCTTTCCCCAAAGGTATGATTTCGATAGTGAACGTAATAGGGAGTCCCGAGTTCAAACCTGCTAACTAAAATGTTGTATTTCAGTACGTTAGTCATTACGCCAGGTGGAATATTTGAAAAAAAAATTTTTTGAGAATAATCTCGATTGATAGATTGGGAGGTGAAATAGACATTTCAACTTAATTAAGGAAAAGGATGAGTTAAGATTTGATCACGCCTATATTTCTAATTAAGCCTCTTTATTAATTAAAACGGTGTTGATTTTAAAAGAATTCTTTTTAATGTCTCATTCTACAGACACTTCCTATGACTTACTATATATAGGAACGTACACACACACACGCACACACACACGTATATATATATATTTAATAAAAATTGGTAAGGCTCTCAAGAATAATGGTCGTTGCCGTAGGAGGTGAACTTGTTTACCCTAGTTCAAATCTTGAAAGAGGTTGTATGGATTTTACATAGCCTTAATACCCATTTGAAAGGTAGGAATCCAACTACACTCATTACAGCAATGAATACATAGTAGTGTAAGCTAAACCTTTTACCCTTTGAATGGCAAACGGTTTAAGTGAACGAAATCTAATTGAAGCCAGACCAAGAGAGGGATGATTTTCTCTAGTCCATTTCCATCGAAGGTGCGCTACATGATTAATTAACCTAATTAGTTTACATCTTTTAATAATAATTTGAAGTTTTCAGCAAATGTCTCTTAAAGACTTTATTCATGATATAATTCTATAACCTTTTTAATGATAGATTATCTACCATATGGGAATCTCTGATAAATAAACCAAGAATTGTTTCAAGTTGAACCCGAGTCAGTACTCTTGTATAGAGGCACCACTTTGTCCGCATCGAAAGATTCATAGTAAAAGATAAATGGAAACAACGTAAGGATGTTGCGTGCAGTTTTGAAGAAATCTTGGAAGCACTACCCCAGAAAACAGCGACTTACCTGACATCTCGCAAAATTTCCAACACGAAAGACGAGCAAGACAAGTTGGGCACTTCTAGAGAAATAAGAACGATCCCATTAGCGACGTTCATCTATGGAATTGAACACATAATACACACTTCAAGTTACTTTGCTTAGCTTATTACTTCCCTAGTGAAATGGTGGGATATAATGCGAGGAATATTGTATAGCACTAATTACTCATAACAAATTGACTGATTTCCTAGAAAATTTACCTAGACATTTCCCTTCCTCGTCACTGGAATGATGTTTACCTCAGACTAGCATCTCTGCGGCCCCATGAAAGATGGTTTGAGAGGCAAAGATTATTCCAGTGAGGAGGAAGTGAAATTTCTAGTGAAGAAGTGGCTCAAAGAACATTCAACAAAATTTTACGGGACAGGAAACATGCTCTAGTTCAAAGGTGGAACATTGCTTTTGAGAGAAACGGTGACTATATGCAGGAGTAGGAATGTGATCCACAGAGGACCAGTTTCATTTTGAGGTATGATACTTGTTACTGTGTTGCTAATTATACCTGTCCTAAACAAAATGGCATTACTTTTTACTCACTCTCGTATATATAGTAATCTCCTAGCATCTATCTATCAATGTTAATACATTCCTATATATGTATATTTCTATCTATATATCTATTTAATCCTGTGTATGTTTGTATGTATGTTTACACGAATTACTTCACTAAAAAGTCTTCTTCATCATTCAAAATGTTTGTTTTTTAGTAATATGTAAAATGAAAATACAAAGCAATTATATTCATGTCACTTTAAAAAAATCCTGAACAGCAATTCTCTCTCATATAAAAAAGCTATTCTTTTTATTAGATATACATCTTTACTGAACAACATATAGACTATTAAACCAACTCCCATCCTTCATGTATTTTCATAATTCTATTATCCAGACCTTTGTATCATTGTGAAAGAACTACTCTTGGTGAATTTTGAATTCATCTAAGAAATATATTTTTTTTGTATAGAGAATTCTGAATATACAGGATTAAATGTTAAAGTAGAAGATCAATATGTCGGGAATACTACCAAGTTGCGGCAATTTTGTACTGTTTCCAAAAGTGCTCTATGGTTATTTAGAGGGAATATTATGCCAATTCGATATATTAATTCCGGAAGTATGTATTACATCAAACGTCGATGATTTAATTTGAAAGACACTTACAAATATTTCATTAAAGAAACATCTTTCTTCTTTAGTTTAACCATGTAAGGTAGACATGTAGGTGATACTTTCTGAGTTAGAAACCAAAGAAAATGAGCTTTTTTCCAGTAATCAACTATCTAGTCACCAGGAAAACAAAACTGAATAATAACTTTTTACCCTTATTTACATTTACTGTATGAATAATGACCAGGACGCTATATATATATATATATATATATATATATATATATATATATATATATATATGTGTGTGTGTGTGTGTGTGTGTGTGTGTGTGCGTATGTGTGTGGGATGTATAACAATTAATTTTTGTAATATAGTTGCTGTATTCATAGTTAAAGTAGGCTCAATATCATTAAACATTGCTCACCCAGCCAAGACTCAAACTTTCTCAATATTTGTTCCTATTCTGACTTGTGGCACTAGCTCCGTTCTGTCCAATCAGGACGACGGCCACTCACTTTCAATAAGTTTAAAATAGTTAGTGTAGCGACGACATAAAGGTAACGCCGCTTGGTAACAACTAGTTTTTCTTCTCGCACATGTGATATATATATATATATATATATATATATATATATATATATATATATATATATATATATATATATATATATCTGTGTGTGTGTGTGTAGTATAATAACAAATTGAAAAAACACAGGTTTAAATGAGTTAGATGGTGAGTTTATTGGCCGACGCTGCAGTGTTTCGATCAATTAATTAGATAATCTTCAGGGCTTTTGTTGGTATGTGGAAGGTGATAAGAATTTTTTTAATATCAGAATGAGGAGAAAGGCTAGTAATAGTCCTTGTTTATCGGTCTGTTTAAAATTTGAAGTCTGGGGAAAAAAAAGAACGTTGAAAAAATTGAACGGTTTGAAATATGACGTCAAATATTCTTTTTTGCGGTGTGAGTATTAGAACCTGTAAGAGTTTGTATCGAAAAAATCATTGTGTGTGCGCGCGTGCGCGCGTGTGTGTGTGTGTGTAATTTGATATATATATATATGTATATATATTCATAGAGAGAGAGAGAGATATATAGAGAGAGAAAGAAAGAGAAAGAGAAACAGAGTTGAGAGAGAGGGGAGATTGACAGATTGACGGACACACAAAGGCATATATATATATATATATATATATATATATATATATGCCTTTATATATATATATTTTTTTTTATATGCCTTATATATATATATATATATTATATATATATATTATATATATATATATATATATAGAGAGAGAGAGAGAGAGAGAGAGAGATAGATAGGAATGTAATTAAAATTTAAAGTTCAAAAAGATGAAACCCACGGTGAAAACTGATCTGAGTTCAGTTGCCTTCAGAATGCGCATTTACAAGCAATAAGCAAATGAAAAAGAAGTCCAGATCAACGTACGCTGATAAATATAAAAAAATAAAATAAAGTAATTGTCTGTGTTAGCCTACTTTCGATTTAAGATTTAGCGATGAGGTGATGGACATATGAAAAAAGAAAACGAATGAAAATGTCTTATATAATGTATCGATTAATCTGTAGCACGCGTCAAGTGACTGCTTTATCAAGAGCAAGTGAAGAAAATCTTTTTTTCTATAAACCCTCAAGCAAAATAAATGTTGTTTTACAAAAGATACAAAAGAAAAACATGTAAGATTTTTGTGTTACATTATTTTGTTATTTTTTTTTTTTTCAAATCTATTTTATTTCTTTTTTTTATTGGTTTTGTGAGATTCAGCATATGCTAAGCGAGAAAATCGAATGTGCCGCTTTGCTCTAAGCTTTTGAAAGCCCCCCAAATACATCCATGTCTTCAGAGACTTTAAAAGGTTTGAATATATAAGAATTCTCTCAGAATTCCGCCTGGTTTAAGGCTGTCGTACATTGAGTACATTTCTAGGCATCTTGAACTTTCTCGAAACTGGAAGCGATGTTCGGTAAATTCCTATACTTTAAAATATAAGATAGGTTTGAAAAATGATTTATTGTGAACCGTCTATATCATTAATACTTTGATTAAAAATGTTACTTTTTTGTTCTCTTACCTCAAAGATTCACAAACATAGGAATCTAGCATATCTATTTGAATGTATTAATCCTAACCCCTAACCCTAATCAATGTATGGCGGAGTGTTCTGAAATTTTCTAAAATTGCGTTAGCAAAATACAAGTAACATCGCCATAAAGAATTGTTCAAAATAATCTATTGCTTACAGGTCTTATTTTGTAAATATAAGATTTACTGAACGGCTCTACTACAATCGGGAAAGTTCAAGAGTGCCCATCTCTATTTCTGTTCTGTTGACGTTTAATATTATAAGAAGGGATTTTTTGTCAGATGTCATAAATATTAGTATTATCTGGGTTATTCAGAGTATTGTCCCCATCTTCATTGGTTTGTGCACAACGTTTCGGCGATATGCCCTCCGGCCTTCTTCAGATATTAATTGTCGGACTCGGGAACCTTCTCGGACTCGAAAACCTTCTTTTTGAACTCGGGAACTTTCTTGTCGTAATCGGGAGCCATCATTACGACAAGAAAGTTCCCGAGTTCGAAAAGAAGGTTCCCGAGTCTGAGAAGGTTCCCGAATCCGACAAGAAATACCTGAAGAAGGCCGGTGGGCATATCGGCCGAAATGTTGTACAAATAACAAGATGGGGAAATAGTCCGAATAACGCAGATAATACTAATCATCAAGCCTCATCTCAAACATTCAGAGAAATATTCACAAATATTATTTTTAAATGATATGAGGCAATTTACATAACATGACGCAGAAAATAATCCACAATATTTTGTTCTGTTAAAACCTTTTGGCACAGAGAGCAACTCCCGTAGCAAAAATATACTTAATGCGTGAGGGTAAGATGCAATTTTAGCCCTCATAATATAAATGTAGTACGATATATAAATACTGCAACCCGAAAGATCTTCATAGTCGATATGCCCTGTAACAAAAACTGGGTGACCTATTGTAGTGTAATGGTTAACCCCCTAATCTCGCAGATCCATTACTATTGAATAATGAGTTCGGTCCTTGCTGGATGCCCTATACTTGTGACCTAGTTTCATATCGTACCTGTGGCGAACGAGTTGACCCTAAAAGTTGAAAAAACATACTTTATTACTTCTGATACATCAGTAAAACAATAATTATTAGAAGTATCTCTTAATAAAAACAGACCTTATGCACATACTTATGTTATACCTTCTCGTTAATATTGTATTTTGTTATTGTATTATTGTTTTTATAGTTTGAAGCTCCAATAAATTTTTTTATTTGCAAGCTTTTTTAAAATCTATTCTCTGGTCAAAAGTGCATTCCAACCATTAGATTTGTTTCCAATTTGCCGTTCTGAAAGCGTTAATGCTTATAAAATAATTGATTGATTGATTTTAACAGCATGTTCACGCTTCCGTTGATATTCTATGCCTAGACATAAGGGAATCACATTAATTGAACGTTCATGTTTACATTTTTTGGGGTGGTTCCTTCGTAAGTAGTTTTATCTTCAAATAACTATTATTGATATAAATAATTTACACAGTTATATGGTACCAAGAATTCTATCTAATTTTGATAAGCTTCCAATAGTTTTATATGAACTATACTTAGGGCCCGTACTACCACTTTGGGTCAGATTAGACGAGGAGAAATGGAAATGAAGGAGTACACCACACACCACAGATCTCAAGATTCGGTGTCTCAACATCAGATGTAATTTAGTACCATACACTTTCGGAATTCATACCGTCAGCTTATTCTATACCACACAGACAGGGTTAACGTTCTTTAACGTGTCTAATATGGCGTAATTGTTCATTACTTGAAACACTGTAAAAAGGCCGAAATTAAGTCCAGTTTTGAAAAATAAATGAAAATGCGACTCAAACGTCAAAATTTATTGGTTAAATTTATAGGAAATATCCTGGGATTAATTGAACCTGAAAAAAGGGATCTTTAATTATTTATGGCAACAAATTATCAAATAGAAATAATTAGTTGATAATAAAAAATTTTTTGGTATTAAATAGGAATACATGAAACTAAACAATTGTCCGCAGGTCATTTGGTTTGGTTTAGTTTCGTTGTTTAAGAGCATAATAACTTTTGTGGGTTATTTAATGCCAAAGCCATATTTGTATATTGAATAATAGTGGTAAGTTTAATGCCTAGTGTAGTTCAAAGCTTCCCCCACAGGAATATTTTATATCATGTAACTGCAAATTATTTGTAGTAAGAATAGTTACTTGAATCTATTATTGTGTACTTGTTTACAATGTTACATTAGTTACTTGAAATCATATAACTGTATGGAAACAAATGACTATTTTTAAATAGAAATAATTATTTGAAACCATATAATTATTAGTATTAGATAGAAAAACTCGAAACCATAGAACTGTGCGAAAATAAGTATTAGATAGGAATATCTAATATGATATTACTGTGGACAAAAAAGAATATATAGATAGAACTAATAGATAACATCACTGACGACAACCACCAGCGCCCCAAATGTAGGAGCGTATATTTAAAATAGATAGAACTGATAGAGCAGTTGATATTACTAGGACTTCATTCAATAGAAGTATTAATTTCTGAGCTTTTTTCTTTATTCTTCTTTGTTGAGTATTTTTGTAAAAGTTGAAATCACTTGTTGTTCGATTTATAAAGGTTTATTTTCTCCGTAATTTCTGATCTATAATGAAATAGTTAACTCATAATAATACTTAGAGATTATCAATAGGTAATCATTGAAATTAATTCACAAGTCTCTTTCTGATATATTTTCAATTTTCATAGGTTAGTAATTTAATTTTGTAATATTAATAACTTTTATTTCAGGATTTTTATATATGATGGATTAATTGATTGATCTTAATGGCATGTTAATCCGTCTAAGATTATTTCATGCCAATAAGTAAGGGAATAGCGTCTATTGGTCATTCCTGTTTGCATATTTCTTTAGTTGATTACAAAAAGACTTATATTTTACTCACAGTCCAATTAAATACGAATAATGTTTAAACATATTTATATATATATTAGACCCAAGGATGGGATCCTAACAGGTATTACAACTACGGGTTCAGAGTGGACCTGGGAGTATTGAAAATGAAGAACTGCTCCACATTCCCCAGATCCCAACAACTGGAGGCTATCCACCAAATGCAGTTTGATGAATCTTACCTCTTCGCAGGGGAGGTAGTCTGCTTATTCTAAGCCCAACTGACAGGATATCAGTCTACATAAGCTATGGAAATTCATGGAAATAGGATATATACATTAAAGACATTCATAGAAATATAAGATACACATTAATGAAATCCTTGGAAATATAAGATATACATTAAACAAATCCATGGAAATATAATATATAAAATAAGGAAATCCTTGAAAATATAAGATATACATAAAAGAAAATCCATGGATATAGAAGATATACATTAGACAAATGAAAAGCGTCATTCATATAATGAACAAAATTATGAAAGGAAACAGAAATATTTAAAGCCGTAAATCGGAAATAAAAACTTAAAATAATAGAGAGGATAGAGATAGATTGTATATGTCAAGAAAGGAAGGGGGGAGAGGTCTTGCCAACATAGAGAATGCGTAGAAACCACAATCCAACAACTTGAAGACTACACAAGAAAGAGCAAAGACAAACTACTTATGGCGGCCAACAATAGTAGAAGCGATATATGGACAAACAGTAAAACAACAAAGACTAAACGACAAAAATGGGAAGAAAAACAATTATATGGACACTTCAAACGACAAATAGAAGAGGTTGCACATGGAAAGACTTGGACTTGGTTAAGAAAGGGAAACCTCAAAAGAGAAACTGAATCACTTATAATTGCTGTACAAAATAATGCCATAAGGACGAACTATATCAAAGCGAAAATTGATAAGACCCAACAAAATAGTAAATGTAGATTTTGCGGGAATAGAGATGAGACTGTAAACCATATACTCTGCGAATGTAGCAAAATAGCACAACGAGAATACAAAATTAGACACGACTGGGTTGGGAAGGTGATCCATTGGGAGTTATGCAAAAAATTAAATTTTAACCATACAACAAAATGGTATATGCATAAACCAGAATCTGTTCTTGAGAACGAAACGCATAAAATTCTCTGGGACTTTGAAATAAAAACGGATCACCTTATCCCAGCAATAAGACCAGACCTAGTGTTGATAAACAAAAGAGAAAAAAACTTGTCAACTGGTGGATTTTGCAGTGCCAGCAGATCACAGGGTGAAGCTAAAGAAAATGAAATAATGGACAAATATCTGGACCTTCCAGAGAACTGAAAAAAGTTATGGGATATGAAAGTGAATGTGGTATCAATAGTAGTTGGTGCACTTGGAACAGTCCCAAAAGGATTGGAAAAGGGTCTGGAATGTTTGGAAATCAGAGGAAGGGTTGAAACCATTCAGAACACTGCACTGCTGCAATCTGTCAGAATACTCAGAAGAGTCATGGAGACCTGAGGAGACTTGCTGTCACTCAGACTCCAGTGAAAGACCATCAGCTAATGCTGATGTGAAAACTCAAAATGAAAAAATGGACAAATACCTGGACTTTGCCAGAGAACT
Source organism: Doryteuthis pealeii (assembly GCA_023376005.1). NCBI lineage: Eukaryota > Metazoa > Mollusca > Cephalopoda > Myopsida > Loliginidae > Doryteuthis > Doryteuthis pealeii. Next base: position 150,404,750 of record CM042138.1, on the reverse strand, counting down.
GAAAAGGTTATGAAATATGAAAGTTAAAGTGATACCAATTGTAGTTGTTGCACCTGGAACGGTCCCAAAGTGATTGGAAAAGGGATTGGAAAATCCGCACATCAGAGGAAAGATTGAGTCCATCCAGAATACTGCACTGCTGCAATCTGCCAGAATACTCAAAGAGTCCTGGAAACCTGAGGAGATTACTGTCTCTCAGACACCAGTGAAAGACCATCAGCGTTAGCTGATGTGAAAACTCAAAAGGAGTGAATAATAATAATAATAATAATAATAATAATAATAATATATGCAAAAAATTAAATTTTAACCATATATATATATATATATAATATAATATATATATATAATATATATAGATAGATAGATAGATAGATAGAGACAGACAGACAGACAGACAGACAGACAGACAGAGAGATAGATAGATACATAGATAGATCTAAAAAGACCCAGATATATAGAGATATAGACACTTGCATCCTTACGTAAACATATGCATACTAACATAAAAATGAACTTGTAAATATAAGGAAGGAAATTAATAGTAAAATATATTAATCATTGTTTAAAAAGTCTTAGTTTATACATTTCTATTGATAGAAATATCCTAAACGTCACAAGGAAAAAGAAAACTAATAATTCTGACAACAATGATGATCATAAAAATAATGATTTAAAGGTGACTGCATTAAAAATCGTTTAGCAGTGAAAACAAAGAGAAAAGAACAGGGTGTGCATATTTATAGTGTACACTTTCATAGGCATTAGACGCTTTTAAATCACTGGATCATAATTATTTCTTAAGATAATTCAATTGAAATTTGATATATCAAAAGAACTTTGATCCAGGAAATAATTGGTCAAAATGTGGATATTTGTTGATCAAGGGACATGCTGAATATTTGATCACCTACCTGACCTAGAAAGTAGGATGCCTAAAAGATACCATTATTTTTACACGGATGCTTTGACCAATAGAAGAGGAAATATTTACTGATGCAGTATTCAAATAAGATGTAATGATAACTGAAGAATAAAATACTGCCTCGAACACGTATATCCATCTCTTTCCGCATTGTCCACATAATAAGAGCGCTTCTCATCGACAGAGTAAATTTGTGTTATATGGTTGTCTAAACTCAAAACCACACTGACTATTGGCCAGCGACTTAGCAGTATCGCTACCATGCAAATTGGTACGCCAACTACCACACAGATATAGATAGATGTACCGGGGTGCCAGAATCTCCCCTCCAAATATCTGCTTGAAGACATAACTTTTGGTAGAACCGGTACTATTTTTGAGAGTGCGTACCGCATCATATGCTCCCAATATATATATATATATTATATATATATATATATATATATATATATATAATATATATAGTGTTTGATCACCTTCCATATACCAACAAATGCCTGAAGATGATCTAAAATATAGATCGAAACACTGCAGCGTCGGCCAATAAACTTACCACTCAACTCATTTAAACCTGTGTTTTTTCAATTTTTCTTAATATACTATATATATAATATATATATATATATAATATATATGTGTGTGTGTGTGTGTGTGTGTGTGTGTATGTGTGTGTATGTGTGTGTGTGTGTGTGAAGAAAAGGAAGTGAATCCGACGGTATGTAGTATATTAAGAAAAAATTGAAAAAACACATGTTTAAATGAGTTGAGTGGTAAGTTTATTGGCCGACGCTGCAGTGTTTCGATCTATTATCTATATTTTAAATAAACTGATAAACAAGGACTATTACTCGCTTTTCTCATTATTCTGTGATTAAAAAACATTTTTGATCACCTTCCATATACCAACAAATGCCCTGAAGATGATATAAATAATAGATCGAAACATTGCAGCGTCGGCCAATAAATTTACCACTCAACTCATTTAAACCTGTGTTTTTTCAATTTTTCTTAATATACTACTTATATATATATATATATATATATATATATATATATATATATATATTATGTGTGTGTGTGTGTGTGTGTGTGTGTATGTGTGTGTATGTGTGTCTAGCATCAAATGCTGACAGCATGGATACCATGACTGTCTCTTACTAAACGCTCATATGGGTCATAGCATCTAGCAGGTCCTCCACATGGCATCCAGAATCCGCACATAACCGATTGATGTTAGCCTACACTGATGTATCCATGTGTAGCTGTTCAAAAGAGAACGTCACTTGTGAGGGCGTTCTTGTTCCTCAAAAACGTCTTGTTGTTTGTGTGATAGGACGGAAATGGGTGTACAATTGCTTTTATTTGGGTGTTGTTTAAGATTTTTCTATAGAGCTTGTAGCACCTCCCAATATATATATATATAATATATATATATATATATATATATATAGAGAGAGAGAGAGAGAGAGAGAGATAGAGAAAGAGAGAGAGAGAGGATAGAGAAAGAGAGAGAGAGAGAGAGATAGAGGGGGCAGAGAGAGATAAAGAGTGAGTAATAATGTTAAAACAATCAGTAATCTGATCGGTAATAAAGTTTATCCTATCTAACGTAAAACTGAAGAGGAAAACAATTCAACGTTTTAGGTTTTGGGGAATTAGAATTTATTTTCAAAATAGAGTCAATTATCAAATTCTGCCTCTAGTGAAATACTTCCGTTGCCTGATTACCTCGTCTATTATAAGGATAGCCTTGCATTAGCCTTATATAAACTCAGTTTTTACGATCTAATTTTTCTCTTCAATTTCCATTTAATTCTCTTCTTGCAAATTTCAGCCCCCCCCCCCTTTGTTGTGACTATTATTTTTTGTCAAGTCTAAAAGCCCTTCATATTATACCCGAATTAATTAACGGTCTGGTTATCTATCTAGGATCTTTTTATTGAAAGATAGTGGATTCAGTATTGATCCTTCATTATTTTTCGTACAATTGTTAATCAATTTTTTTAACAAAGACATTTATCATTTTTGATATAATCCCGTTTCTATTTCACACAACAATTCTTAAATTTTATTTTATTTTTTTCTCATTGTATTTAAAATTATGATATTCTGTTCCTTTAATCATCCACAGTCTCTTGATTTCCTTCTTTTTACTATTTTTTTGTTTTTCGTTTCTTTATTTATGAACTCATAAGCGACGTTCTCCCGTGGAAGCCAACACATGGACATGCAAATGTGGGGCGCCCAGCAAGGACCTGCATTGACCAGCTATGCGAAGATGCTGGCTGCTCCGTAGGGGAGCCTCCAGGTGCAATGAATGATAGGGAAGGTTGGCGAGAGATGAGAGATTGTCATGGATACCCGTGCTGCAAGCGCGACATGATGATGATGATGATTTTTATGTTTCTCTATATATATCAAATTATGGTCAAGTCACGCTGAAAGCACCAGTCCCAACTAGAATCGAAGTTAAGCATTGATGACCCGTTTTAGTTTTTAATTGGATGACTACTTAATTACCAGCAGATACTGTAAGCAACATGAGTCTTTTGTTAAACAAAAATGACTTAATTCGGCATTTAATGATCTGAATAGGGTTGATATGCCGTTAAACAAATCAACATACCTTCTATCCTTATGTGTTTCTTTTTTCTTTCTGCATCACTTATAGCAGTTTGTTCCTAATTAGTTATTTCAATATCTATCAATCTTTTTTC
>CM042138.1:150383608-150396108 GCA_023376005.1 Doryteuthis pealeii | reverse complement strand
TTCCATTGTTAAAGAGGCTCAGTTTTTGCATAATTGTCAGTGGATCACTATTTCTACAGTGACATCTTTCATTGTTAAAATTTCATTTCTATTTTTCTAAAGTTGATGAAATCCGAGAACAATTTCTTATTTTTATTCCATCGAAAGTGACGTATATTATTCTTCTCTATTGTGTCTTAAACTTAATATGATATCTTCTATTGTTCACAACTATTAGTAGGAATTTTCTTATGTTTCTTCAGCGTAATCCTATTCTTATAATTTCCTTAGAAATATCTCCTTTTTTCTTTAATTCTTCTTGAAGTTAAATTCCTTCCAATTTTTATCTTCTATCTTTGTAGTTTTCTCATCAAAAATCTGTTTCCTCAGCACATATCATTTTCTCTATTACATATTTTCAGGATGTGACACAAAATCTTTTACCAAGCTAAGAGTTTAGTCGGTTTGAATTAAGACGTTCCTTCTCATAGACAGAATGCTATCCCAAGTTTAGAGCCTACTCTATCTTACTATTTACTCATAGTAGGATTCATACCTTTCTCAAGGGTATTAGTGCTATGACAAATGCTACGAGCCCTATCAAGAATTTGAACTCGTGAGGCGGATTCCATTTCCTACAATGATGACATTACTCCACAAGACCTTCCTAAGGATTGTTAGTCTCAGCTAAGTTAAACATAATCTTCGCATACTTATATACACTGGTTAACAAGTGAACCGGACCAAGAAATCCATTCTAATCATATCAGCAGTCATTGTAACGATTTTACTACAATATCAGTTCCAACAAACTGTGCTCTTATGCGATGTTTTACTTTCACTGAAACACTCAAGTTGTTTTAGGAATATAACTAATTTTTTTCAATTCTATAAAATCGAACTATATAGTGGTACCTGGATTTAGGAGTTTAATCCATCCCACTCATAACTAAATTTCCTCGTATATCAAATCAATTTCCCCATTGAAATAAACTGAAATCCCAATTATCCACTCCAGCCCCACGAAAAACACTATTTTCATTCATGTTTCTTCAAATAGAAAAATAGTATTATTGTACCAAAAAAAGCATAAGATAGAATGTAATGAATTTTGTAATATGTTTAAATGTTGTTTTATTTCTTTATATTTTTCTTTAGCGTAATAAAATTGGAAACTTAAATGTTTTTAATGAGCTTATTTCAATAAGCATATTTGAAGATCACTCAAACATTACATTTTAGTCCACAACACAAAGCAAAACATCGACCGAGTGACAGCTCGTAACTCGAAAAACTTGTAAGTTGGGGTACTTGTAATAAAAGGATCACTGTAGTAAAAAGCAAGCATGTACATATTAAATTTCTGTGACCAGGTATTATATTGACTAGCAAATATACGCAACCTTGGCTGCAATTATTTAAGTTTTAATGTAATAAAATATCATATTAAATTAGAAAGGCTAATGAAACTAAATAAGAACGCAGATAAAAATATTTGAAACAGGGGGTGGTTGTATAATTGAAAAATAGAACAACAGAAACTTATTATTCCATTACTCCTTACTTCTTTCATTGGTAAATTTTCAAAATTTTACTATTTCGTTACAATAGGAAATAAAGAATAAAATGAGTTATTTCCTCTTGTTAATGGGTTTCTTTTAAGATTTATCCCCGAGACTTTTGCTAAAATAAAACCAAACAATTAGGAATCAATAATTCTAAGCACATATTTATCAAAATCAAATTTTTAATATCAATATGCAAATTAGCTTTCCTGTTCATACTGTAAAACCGCTGTTTTATTGTATATATAAATAAATGTTATTATTATTTAGATGTGTTCAACATTATTAATACTGTAGACAATTTTATAAATAATTGAGGTTTAAATGTAGAATAACTAATGGAATTTTGACTTGTGTAGTAATATAATTTCGATTACAGACAGAAAAATACACAATATCCATTATAATAAGATTTATTCAACTATTGTAAATGCAGTAATGTTGATATCGGCTCTTACTACCATGTCTACAAGATTTTCTATTGTTTAAATCTTTTCTAAAAAGTAATGTAATGTACCAGCAGGTGTAAGAAGAAATCCCCAAAGATGGAGGAGATTGCTTTTGCTAACGAATGGCAAGTGAATGTATTGTTTTAAAGGTAATTGTTCGCAAAGTATGATAGAAACAAAACTACCCCTGGGGTTGGCACACGTGAGAGAAAAGAGATGTTGTTATACCTAATAATGTTCACCAGGAAAATGTGTTGTTCTTGACAACTTTTTAATCGATATCATGACGAAAGCAGAAAGCAATAGATAAATAAATAAATTAAATAAAAAACCCAACGAAAAAATTAACTCTTTTGTTATTTCTATAAATGTTTCATATTTCTTTATTATGAGAAGTTTGATGGATTTTCTTGGAGACAAAATAATTTAGATTTAAAAAGAAAAGTATTTTTCTTTAATAATTGCCTAAGGTAGTAAATCTCGGGATATAAATCAAATAACCGAAGATTCATAATTGATATGGAAGTAATGAATGAATAATCAATATACCCATTTCAACTACTTGACGCTACCACAGAAGAAGCGTTTTTTTTTAACAATTATATATTGCTTAGATATATTTTTTGCTCCGCGAATTCATCGTTAATGTAAATCAAGAAGGTTACTAAGTCAAACTGCTTCGTTAGTAGTTAGGAAAGAAATCGACTATCTGTTCTACCCAAGCGAAACGAGTTCAAATACTAGACAAATCTGTATTATCTGCGTTATTTGGACTATTGTCCTCATCTTTATTTTTATCTGTACACCATTTCGGCCAATATATGATGGCTCTCGATTACGACAAGAAAGTTCCCGAGTTTGAAAAGAAGGTTCCAGAGTCCGAAAAGACGTTTCCCGAGTCCGAGGAGGTTGCCGAGTCCGAGAAGGTTCCCGAGTCCGATAAGAAATACTCGAAGGAGGCCGGAGGGATCTATCGGTCGAAACGTTGTACAAATAACAATAAAGATGAGGACAATAGTCCGAATAACGCAGATAATACAAATCATCAAGCCTCATCTCAAATATTCAGAGAAACTGGACGAATCCGTCTGCATTTCACATAGCACTAACACCATTGGGAAAGATATGTATTTATCCAGCTCGTTTGCCCCGGTTACCATGTGACACAACCTCACCTAGTATCTTCACGGCCTTTGGAATCTTATACTTTATTCACCTCTACCACAATGTTATTTATTTCCATGTGTCTAAATGGACCACTTTGTGAAACTCTACTTTAGGCCATTGAAAATGGTAGAGTCGGTTAGCTTAATAGAAACGTCATTAAATTCACATAGAATGGTAATTGTAAAGCAGTTGAGGACTGAATCTCCTAGCAAATACCACCTGCTATTTGGTATTGACAAACTATTGACAGTTAAGTTACGTTGAATAAACCTGGAGTAAAGCAATTGCCGTTTTCGTCTTTTATTACAAGAAAGCGATATTCTGAAGCAGTGTCTCAAAATGAACCGTGAAAGAGAATTTATGAAAGAGAGTGAGTAATGCTGTCCGATACGAAATTCCGTCCAAATAAAACACACGGAATAACAAAGAAAAGTCTTCTGACTTGAACAAGGGAAATATACAAGCTCATTAAAAAATGTTCAAGGCAACGGAAAATAGATGGAAATTTCATTGTGTGCTTAGAATAAATAAGTATTTTTTGCCGTTAACTGTTACCGTATCAGAAACAAGCTAATCGTAATTTGAAGAAATTCAGCCATAGTTCCACAAAATTATGGAACATCTGCAGAAGAATTTATTGATGAATGATAATTTACGAGTTGATTGTTTTACAACAGGTGCTTGGATTTCGCTTTCGTAAATGTGTACTCCTATTTTTAAAAGGGTCGTGTATATATGTTTTTGTAACACTCACGTGTACATAAAAAGAAAAAGAAAAATAGATCTTCATAAAAGTATTTCAAATTCATTCCAACCGAAATTAGTAAATTAACCAAAATAAGACGAACGAAAAAATATTTATAATCGGTAGCATCACAGAGTTGCCTCGAACCATAACAGAATCGCTTTGAACCAAGATGTTGCATATCGTGCTGGCGAAAGAAGGATTTTCCGTTTAAACCGAAACAAAGAAAAGACGACAAAATGACATTGGGCTTTTTCCGGTTAACGTGAACAAAGAAGGAAGGGGAGAACAATGAAATCGGAAGTAGATTTTTCCGCTGATAAGTATAACAAAAGAAAGTGCGTGGGCGGTTTATTTACATAAAAAGGAAGTCAATAGCAGAGACGGCAGTTAGTCAGACAGAAGATTCGGGACAGAGAACAAGTGAGCGACAGCCGCCACGGCCCGTCACGGCCGAGAGACTGTGAGGACCACGTAGCTACCCCTTTCACCTCACCAACCCATCTCAGCAGTCATTGTCAACGCTCACCACCCATGCACATCAGAGGGAAAAAATAGTCAACCGTTTCTACTATACACATGTGTTGTGATTCCCTTAAGTCCGACCACGGATACTAATATTATACGGCCCCACAATACATTAAAAGGCAAAAAATAACAGGCCGATTGGCCTGATAGTCGATCTGTAGGTTTAGGCTGGGAAATGTTAAAAGTATACAAAAATGCACAAACTGTTTTCTTTTTTTTCTCTTCAGAAATGTAATATGCAAAGATTAACCATTTTTGTAAACAAATTATCGAGAAAAACTTTAAAAAATCAATATTTAAATGCAAAAAGTTATGCGTTAGTAATTTTACCAAACTAGCGTCTTAGGTATACGTGATTGAAAAGCATAAAAACAAGGTAAATCACAGCCGTTTATAATTCGTAGATTAGTGAAAGACAAAGTATAAATAACGTATTTTAATTTTGAAAAGAATTAAAATTAAATTAAAATAATGACTAATAAATTCTAGCGGTATTATTTTATTATTTTCTGTTAAATTTTTAAAGTTACCTTCCTTTTTGCCTCAAGTTTATAAGCGACCCAGAATGAGTTAAAATATAATCTGCCTGTTATTTTTTGCCTCTTAATGGATTTAAATATTTTTTTGGGGAGGGGGCATTTAGCACAATGCGAGGACAGTGCATTACCACATAGAATTGTCTATGAGTAGATAGAGATGTTTAAAAGTGACCGAGAATGCATGACGCCCAAAGAGGTAGCAGGAAGCCCGTCAACCTCCACAACTAATGAGAACATTTAGCAAGTTCGAAAGATGGTAATGGCGGACAGACGGATTATGTTCGATAAGGTAGCTTGTGCTGTGCAGTTTAGCCATGGTTCTTCCTATTAAATCATACACGATGTGATCGGCTTCCATAAATCAAGAGTGAAGATAATTTTTGATTCTTCCTCATATATATATATATACATGTTATTTGTGGAAAAGGTGACTTACCGGTGGAAATGGTCACAGTGGTTAGATGATTCAAGTTTCCCAATGGTAAGGCAGCGATATAACAAATATAAAGTGCTCAATACGTTAGTAGAGCAAATTTCACGACTGCAATTAATCAATATCTTGATTAATCCTGTGGATTTAACCCTAAAGATCCTTATGGTGAAACTCGAGCAGGTTATTACCGTGTACCTTTATAGTATATATATATATATATATATAATACCCACAGTGTATGGTTACCACTATCTCACTTTATGAGACAGTAGTAAGCGAATATATACAGTATATAAGAAAGTGCTCAATATCTGTGATAGAGCAATATTAATAATAAATAAATATACATTTTTAATATATTTAATTGGAAACTAATCTGCTAGTTTATTTGTTTTATGTGTTTTAAACTTGCTTCATTAAGCAGATAAATTTTCAAGCTCAGAAGATAGATAACTGCCACATATATTCGATTCGCTTTGGAATCCGAAGTTAGAGTCAGTTAGCCAAGACAGTTGGACCGAGAGTGTATCACCTTGTTGCCTAATTCATGCAGAGTCAAAGAATTATGTACGTACTGTAGTAAGAATATTTTGATTCAGGTTTCGTTAGGTTCAGAATAACGGGGTTCTAGTGGAAAGTTACCTCGACGGTTACCTTACTTTTTACTTGAACCCTTGAAAAACGCGTCATTAATGGCGTGGGAGATTAATTTAAGTTTTAGTTTACATGCGACTAGATATTTGATGAGAGCGGACGTTTCACGGAGTTGCACTCACCGCGCGATCAAATATGGGCTGGGCTGTTTTAAATAAAAGACCTAGAAGAAAAAACAAGTCTTGTTAAGTTATTAGAACAAGCGATGATCAGCCAAACACGAAGAAACGACCCACAGGGCCAGCCCAAGAAATAAGCCATGAAGAATATGGCGGTCGAGTTAAAAGCAGTAGAAGCAGAGATTAACAAGTAAGAGCCTCTTATTCTATTTCTACTCTGTCTGTCTGTCTGTCTCTCTCTGCATTTATATACCCAGCAGATTAAGTTAGTGAATAACATCCTCTCGGGTCTGACTCCGCTCGCTGTAGTTGAGAGTCAATGATCAGATAGTAAAATAAAATAAGAAATAGCATTAGACGCTCATAGTGCAGAGAATCCCTGTACCATACACCCTACTCCCCGCCTGTCTTTTTTGTTGTTTATTTAATTTTCTCTCAGTGACCCATCCCGAGCCTGCGGTGATGTAGAAGGGGGGATATTGACGGACGACACGACGAAAGGAGTAAGGGAGATATACTGGCCGGTCGTGAACGGACGGATTCCCACACTGGCACAGGGAACAGGTTGTATCGTAATTGACGCTACCACGGCGAAACTCATGTTACAAAAGTGTGTTCAGTCAGATTAGTTCTGCCTTTCTACCGCCAGATAGGCTGAGATGAGTTTTCTACATACCCGCAAAGAGATAACATTTTTAATCTATTCTGTTTCATTTGCTTTAGAATTAAGAAACAAGTTAAGAACAACAACGTTTGCCAATTAAACAGATCAAAGGAAAAACGGGAAGTGTAACGCCTCCCGCTTTGGCCGAGCAGGAGTGCTTATCTCGTTTTCATTTATACGAAGTTGTCAGTGTTGTGAAGATTTGGAGGAGATTTGCGCAGGCGTATCTTATAGCACGTTTACCTAATGCGCCACTTCTACGAGCGCATCAAGTTGATAAGATCGAAAAGGAGATATCAAAGAAAATTGTTTTCTATCTTTATCAACAGTTGCATTTCGAAAGGAAATCAAATGAATCTTCAAGCCAAAATGTATATATATAACTATCTTTGTCATTCTGTTCATTTCTCTTTCTCTTCCTCCCTCTCTCCCTCTCTCTCTCTCTCTCTCTCTCTCTCTCTCTCTCTATATATATATATATATATATATATATATATATATATATATTCAATGAAATTTTGTTGAATACAACATAATCCCGTTTATTTTGTATTTCTTAATCTTTATTTTTACATTTTTCTGGTCAGTTAACTTTGAACCACGTATCTTCGAGAATCTGTTACGCCTCAAAGATAAGTGGTTCAATGTTAACTGACCTAAAAAAAAATGTAAATTTTAAAATAAAATAACTAGTGCATTATATAATTTGTTAATTAATATATCAACACAGAAAATTTCATTAAATTCGGTTGATTCCCTCATTTTTTGTATGTTTTTCTTTCAGTGACATACAATGGTGAAATGTAGGTCCATAAAGTTCGATTCAACCTTGATTCTTATAAGTAGTACGTGTTTTAAGTTATAAATCATCATAATCATCAAATCCTGCTGAGACACTGATATCCATGATTCTGTTTCTCTAAATGTCCCTATCAGCTATCACCCCTGGGATGTCCTCCACAAGGCAACCAGTATCTGCACAGAGGTGATTGATGTAGGTTTTTCCTGGTCGGCCTACACTAGTGTGTCCATGTGAAGGTGTCCACAGGAGAATGTTACTTATGAGTTTCCCTTACTTCTTCAGCAGTGTTTTATTCATCTTACTCTGCAGTTTTGTGTGACAATTCCTGTCGTACGAGTTTCTGTTCAATCCTTTCAAGGTGTCTGGTCATCTTTTTGATGTCAAAAATTGCTACAATTATCCTATCAAGTGTCTGGCCATCTTTTTGATGTCAGGGTGATGATAGGATTGAACAGAAACTCGTACGACAGGAATTGTCACTCGTGTTCAACCAAATATATATATATATATATATATATATATATATGTGTGTGTGTGTGTGTATATGTATGTGTGTGTGTGTGTGTGTGTGTGTGTCTGTTTGTGTGTCTGTCTGTCTATCTGTCTATCTGTTTGTCTATGTCCCTCCCTCTCTGTCTATCTGTCTTTCTATCTATCTGTCTGCTTATCTGTCTGTATCTGTCTGTCTGTGTGAGTATTTACGCGCACACATCTGTATGCGCATAATAATGCATTCATATAAAAATAAAAAAATATATCCATACGCATATGAATGATAGTGGCTGTACAAACATCCCTTATAGAAAACCCCCCCCTCACCCGCGAATGATTGTCGGGTAAATTTTCAGAATAAAAAAAAATGATTTAATCCCCCTCCAAAAAATCACTGACATCGAAAGCCGTTTTAATCTCTTTCTTCTGCTTCTTGCTTCATTATTCGAAAAGGACGCTCAAATAAACTTTCACAATGAACGCTGAAGAATTATCTGAAAAAGAATTTTTAAGAAAATACTCAATGGTGATTCGCTTGCTTTTCTCCAATCGCGTTATGTAAGATATAATAGGATTATTGGAGACTTAACGGATTTGATATTAATCTCGAGTGATTGATAATTCTTTTCCGAAAACGTACAGCAGAAAATAATATTACTTTCACTCTCCTATATCTAATAGATATATATATATATATATATATATATATATATATATATATATATATATATATATATATATCTGTGTGTGTGTTCATATATAACCGCTCATATGCATATCTTATTAGAATTATAATAGTATATATATATATATATATATATATATATATATATATATATATATATATATATATATATATATTTGTGTGTGTGTGTGTGTGTGTGTGTATGTGGAATATTGTAATCATGAAACTCTAGGTCGTGAGTGTTTTGATACTTTTTACATTTCAATATATATATTGCTCTGCTTTTTTTAATTTTTTAATTTTTTAAATTTTTGAATTTTACGAATTGGAGATGTTCCTAGCATAAATTACTACTACTACTACTACTACTACTACTACTACTACTTCAACAACTAATAATAATAATAATAATAATAATGATAATAATTATAATAATAATAATAATAATCTATTAATAATGGAGATTCGCTTCCAGTTTTTGTCTGTAACAAAAAGTACGCCACTGCTTACGTCACATTACCCAAAATCGTCATTACATAGGATAAATACACTGAAAATTTGAACATGCAACATTAGACAGTCCTCATTGTTTTTTAAAACAAGTTTTAATAAATACATGACTAGTATTATATATCTATACATAGTTTGTTTTATTTTAATACAGATTTTAAGTTTACATTTCAAATTGTTTTATTTTTTAATCCTTTAATGAATTTGATGATTTTACTTACTTAGGGTACAAACTCGATGACATTGAATTTTTTTCCCATCCCTTAGTCAATATGTTTCAAAAATCTATTTTTACATCGCCCGGAGCGTTTTTATTTTGTACTACTACTACTACTACTACTACTACTACTAATAATACTAATAATAATAATAATAATAATAATAATAAGATAAAAGCAAAAAAGCAAAAAGAGATAAGGACAAATTACATAAAAGCAAAAATAGATAAGACACAACAGAATAGCAAGTGTAGAATGTGTGGTGAAAAAAAATGAAACTGCCAATCACATAATACGCGAATGCAGTAAACTCACACAAAGAGAGTACAAGACTAGGCACGACGGGGTAGGGAAGGTGATTCACTGGGAAATTTCACATAAAATTCAATTTTCACCATTCAACTAAATGGTATATGCACAAGCCTGAGTATGTCCTGGTGAATGAGACGCAAAAAATACTCTGGTACTTTGAGGTACAGACGGATCACTTAATCCCAGCCAGGAGACTAGACCTTGTGTTGATCAATAATGATAAGAAAACTTGTGATCTCGTGGACGCCCGATCACCGAGTGAAAATGAAAGAAGGCGAAAAGATCGACAGATACTAGGACCTTGCCAGAGAACTAAGAAAACATGAAGGTGAAGATTGTTCCAATTGTATTTGGTGTCATAAGAACGGTCCCCAGCGGTCTAAAAAAAGAGTCTAGATGAACTGGAAAATCAGAGGCAGAATCGAGACCATCCAGACCGGCTGGAATACTCAGAAGAATCCTGGAGACCTGAGGAGACTTGCTGTCACTCAGCCTCCAGTGAACCACCGGCTAGGGTTGGTGTGAAAAACTTTGATGGCGTGAAAATAATTATGATAATAATAATATATAGGATAAAATATTGGTGGTATAGTTTGCAATATTTATTAGTAAAATGTGCTCAACACCATTGAATATAGAAAGAAACGAAAAAAGTAACAAAAATGTATATATAAACAAAAATCTGATTCTGAAACCTCTAGTCGCTTTGTTAGGGTCCGGGTGGTGCAGCGATACAGCAGTACTGACACGACAACGGCCTGGAAGAACTGTCTCTTTAACTTGTCTGTGAGATTGGATTTCCATATGACCGATGATTTATTTATAGCGGCCCATGCCTTTCTTATACGTGTATTACTATAGTTCATTGCAAATATAACAGTTATTAACTTAATAACATTATATCAGTTTTTTTATTAGACATAATTTATAACTAATTATTGGACAATAGTTACAAATAGTATTCATGACTGTTCTATTCTACTCATCATCTCCAAGTCGCGCTGGTAGCACGGATATCCATGACACTATCTCACCAACCGTTCCTATCGGTCATTGCTTCTGTGAGATCCTCTGTGCAGCATTTGGTATCCGCACACTGGTGTATCCATGTGGACGTGTTGGATAATCTATGTGGCAGCATAGATTATTGGCAACACACTGTAGGAGACTTCTAAGTTTTTTCATATCGCGAAACGGAAAACTACTGGACAGTTAGAATCTTGCAAGTCACGTGAGATTCAGTTAGTTAATCAGTTTGCAACCAGGTGAGACAGGCGTATCCTAATTCGGTTGTGACTCCGCGCGATGAGTTTGTAAACGGGCAAATAAAACCTTTGACCAAAGCAATAAGCCTTGTTAATTAATGACGCATGCCCTTTGTTAGAAGACTAGTTACACAAGTAGAAAAGAAGTTAGAAGACCAACAAAGATACAAAGAAGTAAAGAGAAAACAGATTAGACGATCACATCATGACTGGAATAGAAAGAGTAGAAAACAACTAAGCAAACGACTATCTGTCTCTCTCTCTCTAATGTCTCTATGCTGGTCCACACACACACACACACACACACACACACACACACTCTCTCTCTCTCTCTCTCTCTCTCTCTCTCTCTCTCTCTCTCTCTCTCTCTCTCTCAAAAATACCTATTATGTGCCCGCATGCGTATATAACAGAGGTTTCCACAGGAAAACGTCACCTATGAGCTCGTTCTTGCTTCTCTAGTAGTGTCCAGCATGTCTTGTCCGTATTACGCGGATTGTTTTGTGCATAAACTGTTTTCATGTAGCATGCTTTATTCAAAACAGCACGCAGCATAATTGTGCAACTCTCATATATCTTTTTCTTTAAGCGCTTTGTTAGGATCCAAGTTGTACAGCCGTATACAACTACGGCTTGAAATAATTGCCGCTTTAATCTGTAAGTGAGATTAGACTTTCATATGATTCATAGTTTGTCTATAGCAGTCCATGCCTTCCTACTAATTATACTAATATAATTAGTATTCCTTATATATATTATCAATATCCATGTATGGTTGAGGACTACGTTTCAACCAATATATTCTACTGTAAGTTTAGTAGGATGTAGGTTTCTCAAGGTAGATTAGTTTGTCACACACCAATATAGTTTTAAATTCCAATTTTACTTCTAAAATGATTACTACCAAGGCTTTTTGGTGCAGTCTTATCTATCTTTTTGTCATTATTTTTTATACCTACTTGAAGAGGTTCACGTCTTTGCCAGACGTTTTAGCCTGAAGTGATTACAACTGCCTGTGATTTAACCTTCATAGTTACGCCATTTCTATGAAACTTTGCTAATAGCAATGGCCGAAAGCGAAGAAGAATCTATCATTAACTAGCAACGTTATATGGCATTGCCCGGGATTTAAAAAGTTGAAATATACCTCTCATCTACCTTTGTATATAGATTGATAAAAAATACTTTTCTATATATGCTTTATTATATTTTATTCTTTATGTGTTCTTGTTTTTAAGTTGTTTATTTTTATCATTCTTTCTATACGTAACTTTTCTTCTATTTCATTTTGTTTACGTCCTTTATTATTTAACAGAAATAAAAGTAAGCAAGATAATAACAGTAGTAATTTCTACTACTCAAGAAAGATATAAG
>CM042138.1:150356108-150378608 GCA_023376005.1 Doryteuthis pealeii | reverse complement strand
AATATTTTCTATTTGTTTTTATTTAATAATGTATTGATTTCTTTTATTTCTGAAACTCGGTCGTATGTACTTAAGAAAATTTGATAGTTGTTTTGGATTAAAGTAAAATGAAAATACCGAAAAAAGAAAGATATTTTAAAGATGGTGGGTAAAATATTTACATTTACTTGTCGATTAAAACACTTGGCGAGGCTTACTTTTAACGCCATCAAACCACAAAAGGATTATGATTAGCTTTAGTAAGAATCCTAATATCAATGAATTCCACACGTACTGATCTCGATTGGATATTTCACCTGATTAATTATATTTGAAGTTGTCCACTAATAGTCTCAAATGTTATTTTTAAGAAATATGTACTTTGCAAGCACTATGTTAGTGGGACATTTAAAGCCTAATATCTCTGCCAAGTTTTCAATGGCATTGTAAGCTACGCATCAAAATCTATCAGAGATGAAAAGAAAATAAACAAAAAATATGTACTTTGCAAAGCACACGGTCAGTTTTTTTTCTGAAGCCTCATATCTCCAATAATTCTTTGAATTGACCGCTTTCCTCGGGGGTATTGTAATCTACGCATCGAATTCTATCAGTAACGACAATAAAGCGACACATCTAATTCACCCAGATTAATGCACTCTGCAAGGCATTAAGTCAATGGGGGTTAAAGCCTCATATATCTCCGCCAATTTTTTGAATTGACGACTCTCTTCAGTGACGTTGTAATCTTCGCATCGATATGATATTTAAAAATATATTAAAAGTTTAGTTATACTATTTTAAAGTTAACTATTCAGAATCATCTTCTCTCTGACGCCTCCAGTATACAAGTACAGTTAAAAGTATAAATATTAAGAGCCATGTATTCGTGCGATGTAGTTTAGCAAATCTCTTTAAAATCTCAAATATCATAGCCTCATATTCTTTATACATGACCAGCTTTCGGCCTTCCGGAAGACAGTCGGCGGTCCCATTATTTCAGATGAGGGGAAAGGGGCAACCAAATGGCCTCAGTTTTGTTTAGTTTCTTGTCTTCTGTTGGGGACTTTTGTTGTTTTTGCCCCTCCCACTCCCACCTATATCATTGTTTTTTTTAATTTTTGTAAATAAATTTACAGCCTTTTGTTTATTAACATCTGGGCTTAAGTAGGACTTCATTCATAGAGTGCCAGTGAATTTTTTGGTGAAAGCAGTAGAGGAGGCGATGGACGGCTGTATTTATTAGTATGGATCGGTCGGCGAATGAGACTAGCTAAGATAGAAATACAAGTTTATCAGCATGACCAGGTTTGTACCCCGTTCCCCCAAAAAAATAAAACTTCGGGCCTTGTGCCCAGATATGTGTTCGACTGTATCCTTGTACCGACTTCATGTGAATAAATGAGCTGTATTTGTTTCGTGGAGTTGGATGCAGGGATGCAGCCACCACACATCAAATACATATTCTTTATACATAGAAAATCGAAATTATCTATAAATATCTATAAATTTCGAGATTATCTATTGTTCCCTAAGCAACGATTTAGAAGTTCAATTTCAGATAACTTAGTTGATCTTTCTGAATTTTCAGTTTGGCGGTTTTGTGTTACGATTATCGACAATTCCAATCACTACGACGCGTACGACCTGAAAAATAAATTATTAGTTTCGTCTCCAATAACAAAAAATAAACTTTTGCTTGTGAATTGATTCTCTGTAACCCGCGAGTAATATGAAAACATCATTCACCAATATCCTCATCTTGGTTGTTATAGTCACAATGCTTTGTCATTTTTAGAAATGAGGAATTATAATTATTATACACTGATATATTTGGACTATTATACTTATCTTGATTGTTATAATCACTATGTCTTGATTTTTCTGAGATGGGAAAATCTTTATTATACATTGATCTACTTAGACTAGCAGCCTCATCATGGTGCATATTGTCACAATGTGTTGGCCATTTTAGAAATGAGGAACTATCATTATTATACACAAATTTATATGAACTAGTATCCCCATATTGGTTGTTATTGTCTTCATTTTTTGGACATTTGTGAAAAGAAGTATTATTATCATTATTATACAATAATATAATCTTGATTGTTGGTCCTAATATTTTGGCCTTTTTTGAGGTGAAGAATTAGTATTATCTACCTGGACTAGTATTCTCATCCTGGTTCTTATGGTCAAAATCATTTGGTCATTTCTGAGATGAGTAATTATCATTATTATACATTGACCAATGTGGATTACATCCCCATTTTGTTTCGAGTGACAATGTTTTGCTTATTTCTGATATGAGGAATTATCATTATTATACAGTAATCTACTTGGACTAGTATCCTCACCTTGGTTGTTTTTGTACAAATGTTTTGGCCATTTCTGAGACAAGAAATTATCATAGTTATACACTGATCTCGGTATTTATAGGCACAATATGTTGGTGTTTTTGATGAAAATTATTCATCATTATATAATGATCTACTTGGGCTTGTATCCTTATCCTGGTTGCTTTAGTAAAAATATTTCGGATATTTCTGAGATGAGGAATAATCATTATTTTGCACTGATCTACTTGACAAGTACTCTCATCATGGTTTATAGTTACAATGAAGTTGGCTATTAATGAGATGAGCAATTATCATTTTTAAACATTAATCTATTTTAACTAGCATCCTCATCTTGGTTCTCATAGTGTTAATGTTTTGGAAACTTCTGCGAAAAAATAATTATTATCATTATTATACAATGATCTACATGGAATAGCATCTTCAACTTGGTTATTGTGTTCTTAATATTTGGACCATTTCTGAAATAGCATTAATATACACTGATCTACTGGGAGTACTATCCTTATCTTGGTTGTTATAGAAACATCGTTTTGGTCATTTCTGAGATGAGGAATTATCATCATTATACACTGATGTACGAGAATTGTTAGTTGTTGTGGTTACAGTGTCATAGCTATTTCTAAAATTGAGAATTATCATTATTTTACTCTGATCGAATTGGGCTAGTATCCCATCTTGGTAGTTATATTTCTAATGTTTCTGATATTACTGGGATGATGAATTATAATTATCATAAACTGATCTAGTTAGACGAGGATGCCCATTATGTTTGTTATGGCCCTAATGTTTGGAACATTTCTGAGATGCAGAATTAGCATTATCATACACTTATCTACTTGGACTAAACTAAAAACTTAAATATTTTCCTAGAAAAACATCCATGGATATAAAGAATTGTCTTATAGTTAAAAGGAGTTGGCAAAATAACAGAATATATTCGATAAAAGTTAGATCACTAGAATTATGCCGACATATACGGGCATTTTTGTCATCTTTCTTTTATTAACTTATATTATTGATGTAGTAAACCTGACATTATCATTTGTCAATGTATGCTTCCCGTCAACTACTTTGATCTTAAAGTATTATTCCTAAACTTTAGAAGTCTGTTGCTCAAGGGAGATAATTCTTTAAGTTAAGAACGAGACACTCACTTTTTTATTATAAACACACACAAATATATATATATATATATATATATATATATATATACGCACACACACACACACACACACACACACACATATATATATATATATATATATATATATATATATATATATTAAACCTATATATATAAACAGAAATACATAGATGCACCTGATGTAAATATATATATATAAATATATACAAACACACACACACATACACATACACACACACACACGCACAAACACACACACACATGCATATATATATATATAATATATATATATATATATATATATATACGTGACACACATTTGGTTGTACTTACCCTGATTATATATTTTTGAGATATTTGTGTATTACTTTCTTCTCAACCCATACCAATACATATGTATACATGCGTACATAGGCACAGGTTCACAAATATACTTTTACACACGCACAGATGTGTACGTACACACACATTCGCATCCATTTTTATGTACACAAACAGAGAGATATTGTTGATATTTAAACATACTTTTGTTTAAAATTTACTTTGATTCGTATATCATTTTATATATATATACATATTTACCAACTCATCCGCACGAGTACGGTGTGGCACAAGGTCAATTATTGAAGAGGAGTTTAGAATTATTTTCTCCCTGACTGGTTGTTTAAAGAGTTCAATATGCCCTACTATTTATGGAAGGGAAAATACTTGGATTTATAATTTCCTAATTCTTGTACTCTCAATAGGGTTAATGGTCTGCACGGTTTGCTTTCTAAACTCTGCTTCCATATAAAGTGACCACAGGGAGAATCATGGAGGTGTCAGTCATATAATGGTTATCGTCGCTGGAAATGGACACGGTGATACGAGTTCAAATCCTGGGATGCTGGTGGAATTTCCCAATACCCTTGGAAAGCTATGTATCCAACTATTCTCCCACCAGCTATGGGTAACTAGTAGCCTAGATTAGCCTGTTTAATCAAGGTGGGGCAACCAGTCTAGGAGAAATAAAACGTTTAATTCCAAACAACTAAACTCCACTTAAATCATTGACTCTCGTGCGGTGAGGTTGATAGTGGTATGTGGATTGCAAGTAGCCTCCTTATTAGGTAAAAAGGCGTGTGTATGCGTGTATATACGTGTGTTTGTATGTGTGTGTGTGAGTGTGTGTGTGTGTGTGTGTGTGTATGTGTGTGTAAAAGCTATAGAGAGTTTGTGTCTTTGTGTTCTTGTCATTAGATATAAATGTATGTATACGAGTATATGTGTTTGTAAGATTTATATAGAGTGTGTATGTGTTTTCGTGCACGAGGGTGTGTTTCTTTCTTACGTATGTATGTGTATCGATTAAGCATTTTTAGAAAGAATGTAACTTGCTCGTCTTTTCCCTTCTTTCTCATTTATTGACTTTATCGTTTAGTCTGGTCTTTTAGGAACTTTTCCGTTTTAAATGAATGTTGCTATCATTCTTCCTCGAAATCAAACATGATTTCATACATGAAACCATGTACGTACCTGTGTGACTTGTTACTTGCCAATCTTATTTCCCCATCGAATTGTACATTGATCCGAAAAAAATATAAAAGTAAATACAAATCTACACATACGTACACGCATATTAAGTTGTATCGAATTCAGTTCTATTGTATTCTGAAGTAATCAATAAATCGAAACAAAAATACTTATTCAAAATGCAAGAAATAGATAGATAGATAGATAGATAGATAGATAGAGATAGTGAAATACAGAGTGGCACTTGATTTGGCTAGAATATCTACCTATTTACTTATGTATGATTTTTTTTACCTAAACTCATATTGTGTTTTTTTTTTTTTCTTTTAGGTAAAAAATCATACATAAGTATGTAGGTTTATAAGTACCCAAAATTCACACTCAATTGGACACATGGCCTAGTGGATAAGGTAGTTAGGTTTAGACAGTTCTAAGTTACAGTTATCTATGGAACCCGAGTTCAATCCTGAGTGAAGGCAGTTAGAAAAATAATTAACACAACTCCTGCCCCAGCTATCGTTAGCGGAATGAGAAGAGGATACCCCCGTGGATTAAATAAAGGGTTAGATTCAAAGTTCCGTGATGGCTCTCGATTACGACAAGAAAGTTCCCGAGTTCGAAAAGAAGGTTCCCGAGCCCGACAAGAAATACCTGAAGAAGGCCGGAGGGCATATCGACCGAAACGTAGTACGAATAACAATGAAGATGGGGATAATAGTCCGAATAACGCAGATAATATTAATCTTCAGGCCTCATCTCAAACTTTCAGAGAAAGAGTGACACTTATATACAGGGTGTTTGGGAAGAATTTGACATGTTTATATTTGGTTATTTTTCTCCGTAGGTTAGATATATTGACGTACACTATGCATCATTTAAAAGCTTGGACCCTTCTTCATTCATATACGTGATGACAGATAAAATAGATGACTGGAACCCACCTGAATCATGGAAGAGAATAACAAGTACCATTATGATCTGCACCGGCCATCAAAATAAGAAGATTATGGTTGCTGCCCAATGCTCCCTGAACATTGAAGCTACAATTCCATACGTCTGTTCTTATCTCTTTTCATACTCAGTCAAGAAAGAATTCGTTTGGTCAATCAAATCCTCACAAACTCAATTCCACTATCCTGACTTTATTACCCAACCCATCCCTCATCCGTTCACTTTCTCTACTATAAAAACAAATGTATGATGCACAATTTTTTCAAATAAAAGACTGAAGAAGTCGCACTTAATGTGCAACAAAATATATCTCTCCTACATTTGCTTGTTTGAGTTGTTCTTTGTCCACATATTTCCCTCTATTCTTTACCACACATTCACACACACACATCCACACACACACATACACATACACATATAGATATGTGTGTGTGTGTGTGTGTTTCTATAACATTTTTATTCATTTTATTTTCATCAAATATTATTTAGTATTCATTCTTTCATTTAAATATTTATTTTACTTCATTTAATATATTATTTTTATATTTTATTTTATTTTATCTTCACATCTGAATGCCTCATTAATGAATTTCGATTAAAAAGATTCGATTGTGTTAAAATCATCGAATTTGATGAACGGTAATATCGTCCATAATCTTTATATTAGGTTTATATATATATATATATTATATATATATATATATATATATATATATATATATATATATATTTATATATATTATATATATATATATATATATATATGAATCCGACGATTTATATATATATTATATATATATATGAATCCTTTCTCTTAACTTATATATATATATATATATATATATATATATATATATGTGTGTGTGTGGTGTGTGTGTGTGTGTGTGTGTGTGTGTTTCAGGCGTGATTATCACATTCATCCTGCAGTTTCTGTCACGAATTTGTTAAATTCAAAATAGTCTCAACAGAATTGAAATGTGGACTTACCGTTGGAGCATAGACATGAGTTGCTTTCGGAAATGTAAGAACATGCTGTTTACTAAATTATTATAGCCCTCAGCATTCCATTTATTATCTCATATAAGCGAATAACTAGCTTAACACAAGCGCCAGACAACATACCTGTACCGTATACTATCACCTCCGAATTTAACTGCATTTATCACACATTTCGGAATCTAATTGCATTACTCACACATTTCAGAAGAAATGTCTTGGTTTTGCGTCTTCTGCATTATTTTTTTTATCATCAAATATAAATAAATGAAAATTCCTTTCATCACGGAAGTGGTGGTGGGATTCCGTTTCATCAAGTGGTGGTGGGATTCCGTTTCGTAGCTGGTAACGTACTGGACAGCGACATCATAGTCACGCAATTCTTGTTACGTAATTACGTTCATTCTCTAACTAATACACTTGGGAAAGGTATGAACACTCTAATCGTAGCACTTGTGGGTTGAATATTGCCACTTCTGTTCTTCTTTAAGGCGTATTTGGGAATTAAAAGAAACACAAACGTTGATATGCCATTAAAAACAAAGAAACCAAGGAGAATTTACACTGGATTATTAGTATTTTAAATTACTGGAAATTTTAATACACACACACAGACACAGACACAGACACACACACACATATATATATATATATATATATATATATATATATAATATATATATATGTTGGTTGTCAATTCGTGCTCGTGTAAGACCATTTCCTGTTGTTCGTTTTTTTCATAGTTGAGTGCCAGTAGCATTTGACACTGTATCCTTGTCTTTTCTCAGATGAACCAACAGGCCAGCCCTGGAGAGACATACTCTTCCGCATAAACTACATGTTGGAACTTTTCCACTTTGAATGTTGCTGGGTTGAAAATTACCCTCTCTAATAGCCCGCTTCAATTTTTGGTGTTTGATTCGGCTGGACTCAAATTCATTAAGATAAGCTCTGAGCCCCACTGTGCAGGGTTGAAACGACATACTTCCAGTTAGTTAAACCTGTACGCCTCGCTACACCTCTAGTGCCACTAGACTTTTAGGAAAAAAAGTTAAGTAAGAAAATACCTGTGCTGAGGAGGATATTTTGAGTGGATATAGTGTGCACGGAACTAGCTTCCCTTCTTGGTAATCAGAGTCAGAGAGACCGTGTGGCGAACAAATTCGACAAGACTGCTTGCGATGCAAAGTTTAAAGAGACATGACTCTCATACCATTCTTCCTCTAGAGAATGAGTGCATGCCATTCTTCTTCTAGAGTATCAGTGCATACCATTCTTCCTCTAGCGTATTAGGGCATACCATTCTTCCTCTAGCGTATTAGTGCATACCATTCTTCCTCTAGCGTATTAGTGCATACCATTCTTCCTCAAGAGTATTAGTGCATACCATTATTCCTCTAGAGTATTAGTGCATACCATTCTTCTACTAGCGTATTAGTGGATACCATTCTTCCTCTAGCGGGCATACCATTCTTCCTCTAGCGTATTAGGGCATACCATTCTTCTCTAGCGTATTAGTGAATACCATTCCTTTAGCGTATTAGTGCATACCATTCTTCCTCTAGAGTATTAGTGCATACCATTATTCCTCTAGAGTATTAGTGCATACCATTCTTCTTCTAGCGTATTAGTGCATATATTCTTCTCTAGCGAATTTGTGTACATTCTTCCTCTAGCGGCATACCATTCTCCTCTAGCGTATTAGTGAATACCATTCTTCCTTTAGCGTATTAGTGCATATCATTCTTCCTCTAGAGTATTAGTGCATACCATTATTCCTCTAGAGTATAATGCATACCATTATTCCTCTAGAGTATTAGTGCATACCATTCTTCTTCTAGCGTATTAGTGCATACCATTCTTCCTTTAGCGTATTAGGGCATACCATTCTTCCTCTAGCGTATCAGTGCATACCATTCTTCCTCTAGCGTATTAGTGAATACCATTCTTCCTTTAGCGTATTAGAGGTATTAGCATACCATTATTCCTCTAGAGTATTAATGCATACCATTATTCCTCTAGAGTATTATAGCATACCATTCTTCTTTAGCGTATTAGTGCATACCATTCTTCCTCTAGCGTATTAGTGCATACCATTCTTCCTCTAGCGAATTTGTGCATACCATTCTTCTTTTAACGTATTAAGGCATACCATTCTTCTTCTAAAGTATTAGGGCATACCATTCTTCCTCTAGCGTATTAGTGCTATGTGAATTGCAAACAGCCTTGTCCAGCATTTGAACTCTTTTAGCCGTGTTCCTTTCCTACAACGATAACCATTAGACATGAGCGCGTCCAGTATTGCCGGACTCTACTATATTTATAAGTAAAGAGTGCTCAATATCATTGATAGAGCATTTATAGCTTAGTCAGGTTAACGAAAACATATATCAAGTCATATTTATGTTTAAAATTTTCAATTAATTAAAAATGTTCAATTATGATGAAACACCGATATACCATGAAATCTATTTATAAATTATATAAAAGCTAGGATAGACATGACTTAAGAGAAGAGAAAGTGTAGACATGAAAGAGAGAGAGAGAGAGAGAGAGAGAGAGAGAGAGAGAGAGAGAGAAAGAGAGAAAGAGAGAGGGGGGTAAAGGGTGAGAGGAAATGGACAAGAGGTTTTCGTTTCGTTAAGATATTTGATATTACCACTCATTGAAAAAATGATCGCCTATACCGTATTTATCTAATGGTACTTTGAATATGTCAATTCTACATTTAGGCCGAAAAGAAGCAAGAAATAAGCGGACAATAACATATAAATCCAGAAACATACATACATACATACATATACAGACGCATACACAGATATTTTGCAAATAGTAATAGGATAACGACTGAAAACGAAATTTGACGAAAAAGATCGAAAACAAGTGGAGATAACGAGGTTCAGAGACAGATCTGAACTTAACAGCTGGAGATTGACTCAAATTAGAAACATATGAACATACCGAGATACCCCCCCCCATATATATATATATATATATATATATATATATATATATAAAGTTTTTAGTTATCATTTTTTTCATCTTGGTATATTCTATTCAAGATGAGACGAGGATTTAGAGTTGATTTTTTTTATTAACCTTTTGGTGTTTGCTAGCGAGACGTTGCAAGTGACGTGGTTGCTGTTTAGTAATTTTTCTGAAAATTTCCGATGTTGTCAATCATATGCTTTGGCAATGATCAAAGAAAGTCGAAAATACATTTACTTATATATATTATTTCAAGTTATTTCAGACAATTATTAAACAGCCTTCAATATCAGTTATAATATACTACTCGAAAAATGCTAATATAATAAATACCCGATATGACTGTGTGTCCTATTTAATGGTAATATATATATATATATATATATATATATATATATATATATATATATATATATATATATATATAATCCAAAATTCCAGAGAAGAAATCTTCCTTACGACACAAGATTTAAAAAAAAAACCTGTTGCAGTTTGAGAGCTCAATGTGTGCTCTTAATGTTAGAGTCACAGAGTAAATATATAAGTAAAGAAATAACAAAAGACTTAGAGATTTAGAATTATAGTCTATTTCAGGGAGCTTAGACAAAGTGTCTAACTCTTCCGACTCATCAGATGTCTAAGATCCCTGAAATAGACTATAAAGCTAAATCTCTAAGTCTTTTGTTATTTCTTTACATATATATATATATATATATATATATATATATATATATATATATGTGTGTGTGTGTGTGTGTGTTTGTGTGTGTGTGGGGTTGTGTACGTGTGTGTGTGTGTGTGTGTGTATGCGATGGGTAAGATGTCGCTGTTTTTTATAATTAATTTTACACATACGCTTTGTTTGTTTCAGGTTCTGTCTACTCTTCATCAAAATAGAATCAGCTGGGCACTGTCAGTGAAGAAAGCAGCACGACGAAGCAATTCACTCCAACAGAAATTTGGAAACTGCATGTTGTAATGCTTGACATGTGGGCCAGTAACTCCAGTACGAAGACTTCAGAGTGTTTGGGTGTCACTCCGAGGGCAATGCAGAGGATTCGCAAGAATTGAATGAATGCAATAGTGATTATGTAGAAACGGCAGATAGTCTCACTCTCGACACACACACACACACAGATCCCTCCTCTCTCTCTCTCTCTCTCTCTCTCTCTCTCTCTC
This sequence comes from Doryteuthis pealeii, assembly GCA_023376005.1. Taxonomy (NCBI): domain Eukaryota; kingdom Metazoa; phylum Mollusca; class Cephalopoda; order Myopsida; family Loliginidae; genus Doryteuthis; species Doryteuthis pealeii. The sequence goes on along the minus strand of CM042138.1, from coordinate 150,367,499 downwards.
TGATCATTCTGATGAGAAACTAACTGCCGAATTTCTTGATATTATCCAATGATTGTCAGTCAGGTCCAAAGCCGGGGATATAGTTTGGTTGGTTGAATTTACGGCATGTCAACCCTTGTTGGGTTATCTTATGCAGAAGATGTTTAATTTTATTTATTCATGTTTGATATTCAATTTTTGTAAAACTGAATTCTTTGTTCACTCATTTTATAAACTCACTTTTGATCTACTTGACCAAGAGATAGGACCCTAACATGTACTACCATTCTGGGTTAGAGGGAACCTCGCAGTAATGTTGATCACTCCACACTGCTCCAGAATTGGGAACTTCTCCATTAGATGACGTTTAAATTCATACTCAGGAAACACAATGACAGAGGAATGAGTGTTTCTTATAAAGCTTGCAAGTAGCCTCGTTATTAGGTCTAAAGGTGTGTGTATGCGTGTACAAATGTGTGTTTGTATGTGAGTGTGTGTGTGTGTAAGAGCTATAGAGAGTTTGTGTCTTTGGGATAAAAGAATTTTATCCCAGACCATTAATATATATATATATATATATATATATATATATATTATATATATAGAGAGAGAGAGAGAGAGAGAGAGAGATGCAAAACACCCTCTATTGTGGCCTGGTTACTGGCCAGAATAAAGACACAGGAGAGGAAATAAGTTAAACAAATATATTAACAAAGAACAGTAGTACAAACATATACAAATGAGAAAGCAATCAGGAGGCGGTCTTATCAGCTATCCGCTGAAATATTAACTCTCGCTCAAGTGCAGAACCTGCTTCTATTTATAGCTGGAAAAGTTCATGCGTGCGTGTTAAATTACCATAACACCTTCAACCAGACATGCTTTAGTTTTTCGCAGATGAGAGCAATTTATGTCAGGATCAGATTATGAGCTCACATAACAAGCGTTGGGATGCTCTGTTTCCACAAGATGTATCGATAGGGATGAGAAACAAACACCCAGTCCATATCATGGTATTTGGGGAGGGACCACTAGCGACGCTGCCCGGAATCGAGAGAGTGGCTCCTGAAAGACTCTGGAAGATTCTGGGCCATGGTAGTCAAATCAAGATAAACCAGAGTTGACAGAAAATTTCTGCAACAACATCACCCCTAACATCTGATCGCCTAACACCCTTTGTTTATATGTGTGAGGTGCGATTGAGCGAGAGACCTATAATACACGTGCAACAATAAATATGAACTGAAGGCAGGGATAACGACAGCATTTACCAATTGAAACCAGAAAACCATCCAAAAAAAGATTTCAGGAAATTTAAAATCCGTCTAGAGGCCGTGGTTGAAGCCAATGGCGATTTTTCGCAACACATTTAATCTATACTATTTCAAGATATTATCATTTAATTTTGGTAAATATATATGATAAAGTGAGATTTCTGTATAATTTTAATTTTGCGTAATTCAGACGACGATTTACTCATCCCACCTGTATGAGTTTGTATGTGTGTGTGTTGTGTGTGTGTGTGTGTGTGTGTGTGTGTGTGTGTGTGTGCAGAGTGGTACAAGATTATTTGGGGAAATTTCTATGGTGTTTTTAATCGGAAGATATTCACAGGTTTGCTGGTACTATTGGTGCCTAATAACAGCTGTAAACCTAATAATTGAGACAGCCTCTAACTCGATGAACAAAAAGAAAACTAGGCGTTAAATTTTACTTCTATTTGTTATTACGCGAAATTGCTGTTTAGAATTCCAAAGGGAAAGAAGTGATGTAGTGGCAAATTCGCTTAAACAATGATAGGTGTGAATAGATTAACATAGATAAAGACAAAAGCAGAATACAACAGAGATTTTCGTCGAAAATATTCTTTAACGGAGACAATGTTGTCTCTTAAATACATGAAATATTAATGAAAATAACCCATATATATATATATATATATATATATATATATATATATATATATATATATATATAATCCTGCTAATCCGTTATAAATCCTGATTACCTGATATTGTTTATCCGCCGAGTTCTTATTTCTTATGAGTGTCGTCACCTCTCCTAAATAATGGACCATTCTGTTTTTATTATTACTAAATAAAGAGAAGAAAAGGACATGCTACACAGAATAAATATGATATGAAAGAATGAAAAAGAATGTCAGTAAGGGAAATATAGAGAGAGGGTGTAAGTGCGCGGAAGCAATAACGCTAAACTGTTTCAATTGAACATGAAAAGAAGAAAAAAGTGAGAGAGAGAGAGTGTGAGAGAGAAAGGGAGAGAGTGAGAGAGAGAGAGTTAAATGTAGATTATTAAACGTTTTATATATTTAACTATTTAGCAATAGCTCTTAAGTAAACATGTGAAACGTTGTAATAATTCCATTATTATGCTGGTGTATATCCACATGTCCTTCTAGTAAAGAATTAATCTCTTAAAATGTTTTAGGTTTTGAATGGTATTGATTTATAAAACTTCAGCTGTGTTTTAACTGATTTATACGAGGTGTAAGTATCTGGTCAATACAAAATACTAGTGCGGAAAATAATTCATATAATATTTCATATGATATGCGCATTTAAAAAAAAAGTCCAAATCAGGCTTATCAAAGTTGGAAATACACTTTGGCAATCAATACTGAATCAAGTATGTTACGTAACATTTCATATAAATTGCGTAGTTTAATCCACTTACATAATATACATTTAGATGATTTCAAACCGATTTCTAATCAATATGATTTCTGAAGCACTTCGTAAAAATTGTGCAATTCCGAAATGGATTTAACTATATAAACTTCTCCTCAAATCTAGGTCTTATATCGATATATTGACGTCATTCTACCGGCGATTAGAAACATACAGTTTAGTACAAAAAGAATGGAGCAGTTCTGTATTGTGTAATATTATTGACGTATTGACTTCTGATCTACACTGTATATTCTTTGAAATAGGTAGCACCAAAATTTCAACTCTTCACTCGTTACTATTTTGAAACTCCTATGAAGTAATATTCAACAAAAATTATTACTGAAAAATAACTGAAACTTAATGGATTTTTCGCAGTATTATGAAAAAGAATGATTTTCTTAAAATAACATGTAAATAATTATTTGTCTTACATTTTTTAAAACGGGAAAATTTTAAAAATCAAAATCTGTATATATTAAAATGGTCCTTTTTGCCGTTTCTTTTCTCTTTTGAAGAATGATTTTTTTCCCAAATTCATTGTAAAAATTATTTGTTTTATATTTTTTAAAAGGAAATAATCGTATGAATTTAAATTTTAAATTTATTCAGTAGCCATTTTGCATACCTGATTTATTTAATAAAATCTTTGAAATTCCAAACGATTGAGATTTTTGAAATTCTACAAAAATCAATAAATATTTTTATTATTTTTTCCAACCTGTTCAAAAGATGTTGTGTTCTTTAATCATGAACACTATTTTCGAAAGTTCTTTTTTCTGAATTTTACCCGGTCCCAATTTTAAATTACTTCTAATTTTTAAGGGGCTATTCCTTCCCTCTTGTAACGGTATATATTTAAAAGATAATTATTATGGAAATTTGCCCATATTTTCTCAAAAGTTATCACGGATTTTAATAGAAATACTCACTTAAATTAATCTCATATACGGATTTTTAGTTGAACGATAGAATAAATTAATATGTTCTGGATATTAAGAAATGATTTTACTAGGCATTGCAAACACAACACCGCAGCAGTATAATGTGAGATAAGGTAAGGTTAATCGGTTTTTGGACGTTTTAGTATCTTATCTACACTTAATTAACGATATAGATGTAGCTGATTCTGACCAGATCTAGGGTTAATCTATGCTTAGAGGTCAGGCAATTGCATTGTATGTTCACATTTTGTGCAGTTATTTCTATTTTTGCACACGATCCAATTGAATTCGAAAAATGTTAAAACAAATATTTCAATTTTATAAAGAAAAACCTTTTTTAAATTAATTTTGTTTTTATGTTGGGCATTTAAGCGATGCAAGACCATTTGGAATGTTTCCTTTTTAAAATTGGGGGAAATAAAATGTGTCAAAAAAGAAATCTGTGATTAAGCGACACCAGATAATATGGGTTTACATTTTTGCATTGCATTTTGAACAAGATGCACAGTCTCATTTTTATCCAGAGGTTTAGGAAACAAACATGGTTTTGAAAACAAAGGAGGAATTGGAAATCAGGCGAATGAAGACCATCCATACTACTGGATTGTTAATATGGACTAGAATACACAGAAAAATTCCGGAGATACACACACACACACACACACACACACACAACACACAACACACATACACACACACTCACACACATATATATACATATATATGTGAGTGTGTTGATGACTATATGTATATATATATATATATATATTTTTGTTTGTACATAGGGAGAGAGAGAGAGAGAGAGAGAGAGAGAGAGACAGACAGACAGACAGACAGACAGACAGACAGACTGATGGATAGATATAGGGAGATAGTGAGAACAAAATATATAGAGAAACTGAGAGAAAGATAGATAGAGACCGGGGAGAGACAGAGACGAGAGAGAGAAAGAGAGGGAGAGAGAGAGAGAAAGCGACAGACAGATACGAGATAGAGAGAGAGAGAGAGAGAAGAGAGGCGGAGAGAGATTGAGAGAGAAAAAAAGGATTAAATAGATACATAGATCAGTTGTTCGTGGACACATAGGATCCCCAGCAATAAACACCTAGAAATATACATTCACCATAACTATGCAAATACTAGAATAAAACTAGACAGATTTGACACTGTGATATCTATTGGCACTATTGTGTATGTGACAAAATCGATAAATGTACAAATGCTGAATAAATCACATAAAAATATCTCAGCCGTGGATCAAAATATGTGGCTGTCATAACTTTCAGTAAGACTTCTGTATTTCAATGTGTTTAATAAGCGACAACTCATAAAACATTGAGGAAACTCACAGAAGCCCAGCTACCTGTAACAGTCACGTTTCTTTCCATAATTTAATAGTAGAGAACATCCGAGATTAAGTTATTGCAAAAGTTATAAACTACTCACTTCAAAGCAAAGACGAAACCGAGGCTGATAGCAACGTCAAATTGCCGAAGCGCTGATTCCCAATATACGCAATTCTTTTTTTTTTTTTTAAGATGGGGGTGTCTGAAATCTCTCGGTATTTATTTAGTGGCGTACGGATTTAGTAATACTAAGAATTATTATGACAGTTGGGGTATTAAGGATAAATAATTCTTTTTGTGATCGATTCATTGCTGATAAAAAAAATGAAACACCTGCGATATGATTGTTTCTCGTTTCTATTGAATTTTTAAAAAAATTCTTAATCTCAGCGGTTTTGTTAAAATTTCATGAATACAGAATTTCACTCCACGTGATTTTCTTTTTATTTATTCAATCCTTTTCAATTTTCGATCTTTCACAAATTTAGATTCCAAAATTAATAATTTATAATACCTAATTTTATCTTTCTTTGTGTGGCGTAGTCACCAACGACTGCTAGGTACTTGTTGGTTCATTATCGGAAGTGGGATGAGAAACAAAAACAGGACTTGATTCAAGCAGTACATACATGGTGGACTCTCACGTCGATCAACATATGTGTGTTCATACAATGAACATCCACACAGTGATTTGTTTATAGTGATGAAGGCTTCGTTGGACCATCCACACTTTTTGGCACAGTCGATAGGAAAGAATTGGTGCATCAAGGGTTGCCACAAACCCAATCAACAACCGACCTCAGGAATTTTGAATTCAGAGTTATCCCTCTCCTAGACTGGTTACCTACCCAAGGCTAAAGGGCCCAGTCTTCCCTACTATTTAACCCATAGCTGCGAGGAATTTTGAATTCAGTTACCCTCTCCTAGACTGGTTACCTACCCAAGGCTGAAAAGCCCAGTCTGCCCTACTATTTAACCCAAAGCTGGAGGGAGAATATATAGATTTATCCTTTCCCAAGGGTATTAGCACTATGTGAAATGCCAACAGCTTCGTCTAGGAATTGAACTAGAATCAACGAGTCCATTTTCCACGACTCTAACCACTAACCCATGCACCTCCTATATATATATATATATATATATATATATATATATATATATATATATATATATATATATATATATATATATATATATATATATATATATATATATATATATATATATATATAATATATATATATATATATATATATATATATATATATATATATATATATATATATATATATATATATATATATATATATATATATATATAATACAATAAAGTTTTAATACACACATCTCTATGTATGTAAAGGCCACCATAGAGTGCTCCATCCTTATATCGGATATATATATATATATATATATATATATATATTTCCAGTCATCCCCAGATAGGTAGTCCGATTTATCAAGTCTATTCAGTGTGGCTAGACATTTGTAAGCTACCTACAGTCGGGATTGAAATCCGATCGGTTCAGCATCAGTCGAACAGCTTAACCGCTAGGCTATAGTGACCCACAGAATGCGAAGGGGATTTTAACAGTTTTAATACATACATCTCTATGTATATAAAGGCCACCATAGAGTGCTCAATCCTTATATTGGAGAGCGTAAATACACACATATATATATATATATATATATATATATTATATATATATATATATATGCTTTGGTGCGGTACCAAGATTCTTGGTATGAGGTGATTCTAGGCTGGTCCTAATTCTCTACCAGTAGTTTGTTGTAGAGTTCAGGTTCCGTATGAGAGGTCAATGTTTAATTATTGTAAACAGAGCAAAGTTATTTGGGAATAAAGGCCTTAAATACCATGGGTATCGTGATTATGGACCATTTCCACTCGTGAGTAGACTGTCTAAATAAAAGATATCAGTGGTCTGAAGAAGCTCGTGGGCATACTCGCGAGAGAAAATGGTCCATAACCACGATACCCATGGTATTTAAGGCCTTTTATTATATATATATATATATATATATATATATATATATATATATATATATATATACAACCCTCCGGACAAGTAGGTTGTAACACGGGATCAAGTTCTTAAATGGAGTTTAACGGGTTTGAATTAAGAGATTTCCTTTTTGACCTGCTGCCTTGCAAAGTTAATGAGCCCATTCCACCCTACTATTTACCCATTACTCGAGGGAGAATAGTTGGATGCATAATTAATTATGGTAATTAGCGCTATGTAAGTTTATTTCAGGATTTGAACTCTGGTCACTTTATGCATTTCCTATGAACCATTACACCTTTAAACATTAGGACCTCACCTGAACAACAATTAGCCAGCAGCCGACTTAGATGTATGATCGTGTCTGGTGATGTCGGTTAATCGTTGTGTTAAGTCTGGGGTTCTATATCAATTGTATGTGGGTACACTTAGTGATGGAAATACTTATTTCGACTCGTTTTCTTCCTGCTTCAGGTGTTTTTTTCGATAAATTAATTCCACCTCAGTACCATTTGTAACATAACATATTGCAGAAAGAGTTATTGATGATAAAATCGAATTATGATAAAATACGGTTTTACACATCTAAATATAATACTCTATGAATAAATAAAAGAAATAACGCCTACGACTAAAAAAGATATATCTATATAAGGATCGCATAGACAGCCGAAATATTATATCACAACTTTCAAGTCATATTAATGATTCTTTCATCTTTCACGCTCATGTTAGCTCGAGTTGACAAATGGTGACAGTTGCAGCTTTATTTCTCAGTCTACCAGAATTAAGTCATGGGTGCGTGGTCTTTCATATTTATAGAATGAACGTAATTCACCAAAATAAACCTAAACTGATTGACATGCTGTTAAAATCAATATATCAATCAATTGTACAACAAAATAATAATTTTCCAACAACATTTTTATACTAAACTATAAGTATACAAGTGTTTTGGAGGTTTTGTTAGTTGATCCCGAAAAAGACCCAAAATCTTTGTCTCTGTTTGTCCAATGGTGATCGACGAGAGAGTCCATAATATAAAGATATTGATATAGACAGACTATATCAATATCTTTATATTATGGACTCTCTCGTCGATCACCATTGGACAACATTTATTAAGAAACTCCACTTGCGCTTGGTCCTACCACCCAGCCATGTTTTCGGTCCTCTGTAGTTCAAACAGCGAGCTACAATTACAGATCCTTGAGTCTTTATTTATTTCTCGCACCCAACCTTTCCTGTGCGTCCAGAAGCAGTCTCATCAGTTACTCCTATTCGGCACCTCAAGCCTAAACTTATCCAATTTTGTCCTATTGAGAAAAAAAATCCTTTTCTCGTTTTCTCACTGACTATTCCATCGTCTACAACAACAAAAAAAAAACAACAAAAAACAAAAAAACAAACAAAAAACTAAAACAAAACAAAACCACAATAACACCATTTATCAATGTACTTTTTCTCTGATGAGCATTGACGAAAAAAAGATTAATTTATTTTAGATTTTAAATCTAATAAGGGTACCCTCACTTTTCTTTTTAAGAAAAAAAAAACATTTTTTTTATCAACATGCATATGCTTTTACGCGTCCTTTTTAAATTCAGTACTGTCAATAAACTATATATATATATATATATATATATATATATATATATATATGTGTGTGTGTGTGTGTGTGTGTGTGTGTGTGTGTGTGTGTGAGCTGATTTGATTTGTGTGACTAATAGACGGAATTTATATATATGTAGATGAACTTGAATGGCATTAATCTACCATATTTTTTTTTACATACATTGAAAATCAGCTTTACATAAAAAAGACCTCTGACCCATCGTTTTATATTATATTATTATGTAACATATATAATATATATATATATATATATATATATATATAATATATATATGTGTGTGTGTGTGTGTGTGTGTGTGTGTGTGTGTGTGTGTGTCAGTCAGTTTGTCTGGATATGTAGGTGTGTGGATAGATATATATGAATACCGAGTGAGATCGGTGGCAAATACTTTTGGAAAGATTGGGAAGGAACATCGATACATAGGTCAAGGTGGGTTTGAAATTCTCTCTCTCTCTCTCTCTTCTCTCTCTATATATATATATATATATATATATATATGATTTTCTTGAGAATCTATGTCACCCCTCAAAGATATGCGGTTCAATGTTAACTGACCTGAAAAATATAACGTGTTTAAATAAAATAACTAGTGCATTATATCTTTTATTCATTAATATATCAACACGGTTAAACTCAGTTAACTCCCAATTTGGGGTATTTTTTTCTTTCAGTGGTGTGACATATGATGGTGGAATTTAGGTCCGTTAACTTCTATTTAACCTATATAATATATATATATATATATATATATATATATATATATATATATATATATTATTATTATTATTATTATTATTAAATATAACTGGTTATACCAAGGTTTTAGTGAGCATCTACCTAAGGTTTCAGGTTTTGCCTTCTACAGGACATCCTCTAATGTGTCTTCAAGTTCACATTTTACGGGTATATATTTGTAAACAAAACCAATTTTTCGGTTAAGTTTATAGACGCTGATGAATTCAAGTTTGATTGTTTACCAAAAAAACTTTTTTTCCGGAAAACAATATGAACCAAAAAAAAAATAATATGAACAAAAAACACCTATGCAGACACATCAGAGGGATGAAATAATATCCTGAAGAAGGCAAAGCCTGAAACCTTAGTTAGTTGCTCACTAAAACCTTTGTATAAACAGTTATATTTAATAAATAAAGCTCTTGCATTTATAATTGAGCAGTTTATTTTCCTATATTTCTTCTCGGAAAAATTACCAATATATCTATATATGTTTTTTTTTCAGGGCGTCAGAGCAAGATGCAATTTAATACTCAGGACACAACATTTTTGGGGTGTTACCTCTGTACATAATACAGTCAGCGTATTCTGTATCACACCGACATGGAAATATACTAAAACCTAGGATGAATAGCTACATAGCCGTTGCCCTTCACTGACCTCTAAGACACCTCTTCAAAAATTGTTCGAGGTGAAAATCCCAGTTCTTTGTGCAAGTAACACCAGCCATCGACTGTCAAGCACAATGACCATATTAAGCGGGGATACTGATGCACAGTGGGAAACAACGCCAGAACTGAAATCGATTAAAACTCGAGACAGGCGGGAACAATCACCCGACTGAATGTGCTAAGTTTCAGGACTGATAAATGGAGACTCGTAAAGCCGTGATTGGAGTCGTGAATTCTGTGTGCAGAAAATAGTGTGAATATTTACATGCAATAACTTTGATGAGCATGTACATTGTTGGCGACTAAAGAAGAGAATCAAAGCTGCCAGGCGTAAGAATTCACAATCTTTGTGCGCAGTCTCCATTGGTCAAGTCTAATAAGTTGATCGAACGTAATTCGACAACATATCGTCGATAATTGTGTTAGTTTGTTTTGTTGGTTGGTTGGATTTTACGAATGGCAAAACTTTTGGGTTATTTTATGCCGAAGACCTTTTATTTATTTTTGTTAGGTATTCATTTTTTTTCAAAATCAATTTTTTAACCACATTTTTAAAAGTTCATTTTTTAAATCTATTTAACCCTAACTCCGTGTGAGTGTGCCTGGGAGTATTGGCGATAAAGGGGTATTCCATACTCCCTAAAGCTCCTCAATTGGAACTTTTACTGCACTCTAAGACCCTCAGCTACCGGCTTCTACCACATACATGATAAAAAAGGTCTTGAGGTTTGTCATAAGAGAAATACGGTACAATCATATAGGTGGCCAGGCTTGATGTCCAGATCTGATTGATCAGACGGGGCCTCAGCGACCACCCGTATAGCCTAAGTAAGGGCCTAAGTGGAGTGTTGCATATCATAGACTGCTCAGCCTCAATGATTCCGTCCTTAAGCATCACAAGTAATCCGCTCAAAGCCAAGAACTGACCCCGTTGAAAGGATTTTACATCTTTGCACAAGGACAATCTGGTGGACCATACTATCAATGACTTTATATCTTTGGCCTTCACCTGTTTTTGTCCAAAGACAGGTATGATTTGATTACAAGAATGAGTATGTCTCCATTCAGGCTTTCACGTAAAACGGTCTCGTCACATGGGAAATATAGTGGTTATCTCCAAGAGCAGAGGTCCATCAATATTTGATTGTTTATTTGGCATTCATTGTCTGTTTTTCCTTTCTCAATGATTCAAATGTGTTTGTATATAAATAAAAATGCAGTCTCTTATTATTCCATTACTGATATTTAGTAAACATACTTAACTACACTACTGGTTGAATTTCAAGAGAGAAATAATAGGAAAGATACGTTGCGTTTTGAGCTGCCCTAGGTGTAAAGTGTTGTTTTGTATGTAATATGAGGGTCA
>CM042138.1:150346108-150351108 GCA_023376005.1 Doryteuthis pealeii | reverse complement strand
ACAGCGGTCTGTTAACATTAAATACGAGGACCACATCGAATAATCTATGTGATCATCATCATCATCATCATCATCATCATCATCATCTCCAATCATGTCGGCTGCGGCTGTAGAATACGCCGACTGCACCTTTGCAGAGGGGTAAATATCCCATAATGGGGACAGCCGTAGGCCGTAGGTGGCCACTAGTGATACTTAAGGAAGGAATCATGATTGCAGAGCTGTCCATGACATTCAACACTCCACTTTTCTCTTTTGCCCTTACTTAGGCTAGACAGGTAGACGCAGAGTTCTATTCCGATCAATCAGCTGGTCACGCCAAGGCTTAGAACCTCTCATTGGTCTGAACCTATTGAAATTATTCCCAACCTTTTAAAATAAATTAGAATGCGGCGGCTGAATGACTTAGTTTCCTAGTTATGATACTAAACTGCATCTGATGTTGAGACTCCAGTTTTTGATATCTGGGGAGTGCGGAGTATTTCTTCATTTTCATTATTCCCAGCTTCACCGTGACGAGGAGTGGTAGTACCTATTAGGGTCCCATCAATGGGTTAAATACATCCAAATTGAGTTTGAAAAAAATGAATAGCCGAAAAGAATGAATAAGAAAAGGTCCCGGCATAAAATAACCCAAATGTTGACGTGCCGTAACATTCAGCCAACGAACAACCAATCAATCAATCTCGTAACCCCGGGTGGGTTTGAAAGGTCTCACTGATGACACTCGCTATCTATCTTGGTTTTAAGCTTCATTCTGGGATTTGAAGAAAGACAAGCCTGTCCGTTTCCGGAAGTTAATTTTTCATCTCTTCTTTTATCTGCCTCCTCATCTTCCTCCTAGCACGGTAGCTTGCAGGATGGTTTTTGCCTGATATCGTCACATGTCCATACCATATAGTTATTTACTAAGTATTGCTCAGGTGTGGCACAAGGCCAGAAGTATATAGCACCCAATTGGAAACGAACTCACTAGCAATGGTTTGCTAATCTAGCTTGCTAACCATTAAACCACATGAGGAGCCCATATCCATACCATATAAACTTTCTTCACAAAACTATTTATATTTGTACATAATCAGAGAAGGAGGAACGTGGTGTAATGTTAACTGTCGGAGGAAATAAACACGTCGTGACGAGTTCAAATCCAAGACGAGAATTTAACTATTTGCATTTAACATTGCACTAATACCCTAGGAAAGAAATGAATCAAACTATTTTCCCTCTATGAGTAAATAGTAGGGCCGACTGGGCTCTTTAATTTTGGTTAGGCAACCACTCAAGGAGAAGGAAAACTCCTGTTAAACTTGTTAAACTCCATATAAGAAATTGACCTTCTATCACATCCTACTAGTGTGGAGGGGTTAGAAAATATCAGCGTTCAAATTGTATGTTCATTCATTTTGAACGCTGATCTTTGAAATTCAAAGTGAATATTCATTCAATGAGAATGCTGATCTTTGAACGTTATAAGCCTTTTTCTACATATTTCCAACCTTCAAAAACATTCACGTTATGAACAACAACATATCTTTTTTTCTCTTCTTTATATCATATTATCCGAGGAAGTTTTTATTTTAACCGAAACGTTTGAATATCGACATAAACATAATAAATTCATATTTTTGTAACATTCCGGTTTTCATATTTCTATATATTGTCGGATTCATATCCATATTTTACCCCCAACAACAGGTATGTATGTATGCATGCGTGTATTCCTTTAACTGGACATGAATAATCCCTCCTAGAAATTCATATAATTGTTATAACTATTATAGCATACATATACACACTAAAAACGCCCACACAAACGCTCACATATGCTTATATATGATATCTATATGTGTAGGCTTTATATCTAATTGTGCAGTTGTGCGTAAGCAAAATTTCTTAATATAATAAGTGGTGATTGACTTAAACCTTATAATCAGTGGTACAGAAACGTCAACTATAATTATCATTTAATCAACTGCATATATAGAATTCTACGTTTCATATATATATATATATATATATATATATATATATATATATATATATATATATATATATATATATATAAAGAGAGAGAGAGAGGGGTCGAAGGGAGGAAAGAGCCACAGAATGATAATAAATATAAGTAAAATACAAGTAAGGAAATTTATATATATATATATATATATATATATATATATATATATATATATATATACTTTACAATATCTATAAAAAAAGAGCGCTTAATATTGTAATAGAGTAATTATGTCACGAGTATAGATTACTAAGTAGACATAACCTCCTACCACCCACTGAAAGCTAACTTCCCTCAATATAGTTGTACTGGTACGCCTAGCTTACTAATCACTATATCATAGCTCTTCATATATATATATATATATATATATATATATATATATATAATATATATATATATGCATATATATGTATATATATATGTATTTATATATGTTTGTGTGTGTATGTGTATGTATGTATGTATGTATGTAATAAACTCAAACAAGCATAGTGGCTTCCCTGTTCACACACCACTTTACCCACAATCAAAAATTCTATGAACATGGAATCAATCCAGCACCCTACAAGGTAGGGCCACCTATATCCTTGAAAATGCCCGAAGATGATCGAATGTTACACTTTTTTTATCCTTACTTTTTGACTAGTGTATCCTTCATATTTAAACTGAGTAACAGGCTTCGTCATTAATATAATTGTAATATTTCTGTTTTAAACGTACCCTGTTATAGTAGTTTAGAAAACTTTTTATACTTTTCTCACCTGTATTTCATTCCCATTTATTATCTCTCTTTCTGAGTCTCTGTCCATATATCTAGGAAGAAGAAACCAGCGATTGGATGCCCGAATTAAGCAACATGTCCCCACAAAAATTAGAAATGGAATCGTCGGTCCGAACGATGTACTGAGGTATACTTATGGTTCCTCTATAGGCGAGTACCTCATAAATAACCCTAATAGCGCCAACTCATTTAGTGTTGACTGGTTCTCAGTTGAGAGCAAGTCACACTCTTTTTACCACCTCAAATTTTGGAAACATTGTATATTCTGACCAATAAGCCTGTTCTTTGTAAACAAAGAGAGGGCTTACTTGGTTTGAATATTATCAATCTTTAGATCTTCTCTCCCTCCCCCTTTTTAGGTAAAGAAAAGAAATTATTCTTTTCTCCTTTTTTATTTTCTTACTCGTCCCATTTACCGTTTATTCTATTATCCTCGATATTTAGCTCGGTTGAGCGAGGATGAAACTAGTCAGCATGCAACTCGTTTTTATTTTCCCTTTACCCCCTCCTTTTATTGTAAAAAAAACATAATATTTTCTTTTCCATTAAATTAATCTTTTAGGTCTTTTTAAAGCATTAATAAAATTCTGTACCCCCATATATATATATATATATATATATATATATATATATATATATATATATATATATATACGTGTGTCTGGATGTCTTAGTTGGATTCAATTGTGTTTTGATTTATCTGAAACTTTGATGAGTTCTAGCAAGTAATAGCACCCCGGGTTATAGTGGACCTGGGAGTAATGTCGTTAAAAGATTACTTGATAGTCCTCAGAGCTACAGAATTGGAACTTCATCACTCGATGTATATATATATATATATATATATGTGTGTGTGTGTGTGTTGTGTGTGTGTGTTTGTGTATGTGTGCGCGTGTGTGTGTTAGTATGAATATGTCTGTCATACATCTGTGTCTATTTGAATGTGTTCTGTGTGTCTGTTTATGTGTGTATTTGGTACATCTCGGTAAATATATATGAAATTATAAACATTCATAACACAGAAATTCTCTGTGTTTTTACACGAATCAAAATGGAAAACCGAGTGCGTTCCTAGTCAAGAATCTGTGCACTTTCTACTCTTGTGCCTTTGTGTTTATATATTTATGTATATATGAGGGTGTATGCGTCTCTTTATGTTGTATATCTGTTGAACTTAGGCCCAACACGTGTGAAATTGTAAACATTCATAACACAGAAATACACTTTCAAATGGTTGGTCGGTTGGTTTATTAATTTTAACGGCATATCAACCCATCCAGGGTTATATCATGCCTAGCGGTGGGACTTTCAAATGGTAAAACAAGTACTTTACCACTCAAGGGTGTCCACCATCTTTCAGATTCCACATTGGAAATTTTGGTTTTATTAGAGCCGGAATGTTATCGACTTTGGAAAGATGGTAAAAAAAGAAAAACAATCAAGAAGACACATTGAGAAAGCGGCAGATTCCATGCCACTGTCTGCATCCGCATTTTTATCATATCTTCCCCCGTTACCCTCTTTGGCTCGAGCCAAATCACCTATTCTTTTCTTTTTTCTTTTTCTCTTCTACATTTTCAACTAATTCGGAAGCTAACAATAGCGACTTTACAATGAAAAGCCAGGGACTGGTATCGTAAGAAATAGGAAAAACACTTAGATGATCTTCTAATATAGAATCTGACGCGGAATAACAATGGTGATAGCCTCCATTACTCCGTAATATATGGATAAATTATTGACCACATTGTTCAGCAAAGTGGAAAATGGAAGTCTGTTTTGTTGTTGTCGAATTTAGTACACGTTTGAGAGGCTAAACAAAGAATATAATATAAATTATATTTATAGGAGATAAAAGAAAGTAGTATATTTAGAATCGTTTTGTTTTGAAGTTGGTCGAAATACGCATGCGCAAGAGCACTCGCTTAAATATACCGGGAAAGCTAAGGACATTGATAAAGACATTTAGGTAGAACTATAAGATACTTGTAAATAGGGATTTAGTAACATGTCTGCTTCGGACAGAAGGCGACATAAGATCAATTTTTAGATAAGGTTTCTCACGCGATTGAATGAACAGATGAGGGCAGTGACAAAAATATTTTAGTCGCATCGGCATTTTCCTTTTGTGGCGCCTCAAGCGTCGGATGATAAACTCAACTATTACCTATTTTAGACATACTGGATTCGAATATATATGCA
>CM042138.1:150291108-150341108 GCA_023376005.1 Doryteuthis pealeii | reverse complement strand
TATAAAAAAACAACTTTTCGGATCCCAACCAGAAAGAAATTATTCTTCTAACCAAATCCACGCCACTTTAAAGTAAGTCAAAGCACATTCACTTATAAGAAGGTATGAACTAATATCTATCTGTCTGTCTCTCTTTATCAACCTTTTACGAGATCATCAGTATTACTTGCTACTGACTACTGTGTGACTTTGAACTCTTAACCTTTCTTTCTCACTTCATAACTTATAACATATTTTCTTACATATTATAATGAACTTTTAAAAAAACAAAATTTTGTACACAAGAGTACTGAAAGAACTTTGCTCGGTATTATGCGTTACCATTTGTAAACTTTTTTTCAATACAAGTTGTTTGTTTTAATATTGAGTTTTGTTATTTATGCTATGTGCCTATAGTAATTGAATGTTTTATGGTGTCTTTAAATGTTTGAATATTTCATTGATTATTGACCTCCAACTGGTGACCTTAATACAAAAACATCAAACAGCCCTTACATCCACCATACCCTCATTTCAACTCAACTACTACAATTACCATTACACTATAACGTTACAGATTGTGATGTTGATGATGATTGATTTGTTTCCTTGTGCCTTTGTGGAGAATGTGTCGTTGGATGCAAACTCTTACCTATCAAATCATGTGAGAAATTCGTTATTTCATGCTAGTTGGATTTGCCACTTGGAATTTCTTCTCTAACGTGATGACATGTGTAGATTTCTTGTTGACAGTTTCTGCCCACGGGAACAGATTCCCTCCTTGACGATTGACAAACACAAACACCAACGCAACGGAATATTTTGTTTTTATTGAGCTCTTAAACTTCAATTACAAATCATTTGGCATCAAATCCAAACGGGGAAGTGGTTAATACCCCCTCTTGCATCTACCTTTGTTGTCAATTGTCCAATATCTGCGAGTGAAAACGAAAAAAGATAGCAAAGTCCTTCTCAAGTTCCTTATTATACACCCCTTCTAGAAAATGCATAACATGTCAACTGGCACTGACATCCTAAGCTCACCTCCTCACTTTTATCATCAAACAACACGACTAAAACCTCCTTTTATAGCTTATTCCTAATCTATTAATAATGGAGATTCGCTTCCGGTTTTTGTCTGTAACAAAAACTACGTCACTATACCGAAATTTGTCATAACAGAATAAATACACTCAAAATTTGAGCATGCAACATTAGACAGTCCTCATTGTTTTTTAAAACAATTTTTAATAGATGCATCCCCAGTATCATATATTTATATATAGTTTGTTTTATTTTTATAGATATTCAAAGTTAATGGAACTTAGCTTCGATTCCAAATTGTTTTATTTTTTTTACTCCTTTAATAAATTTTATGATTTATGATTTATGGTTCAAACTCTCCGACATTTAATTTTTAACTTCCACCTCCTCAAGCAATATCTTAAAAAAAATTTTTACATCGCCCCGAGGGTGTTTTTTTTATTTTGCTAGTATATATAATATATATAGCAATTTATATATAATATGGATACTATGTATAACAATTTGTACACTTAATGCATGAAAAATTACGTATGTAATTAGTTATAACTCTCTAAATTAACGTCTTAAATTTTCCGTCTTACTAACAAGGATTGTATATTTACTTTCTTTGATATTACTAAATTAAAGTAGAAATTCTTTCTTTAATCAAAAGTAATTTATACGTTGAGGAATATTTCAAAGTAGTAATTTATCTGTTTTAAGTTTAACAATTAAATTTTTTTTTTTTTGAGTGGGGGGGTGTTTTTTTTTTGTAAACGGAATTTAATTGGCTGGAATTCAAAGTTTTCCTTCTCCTAGACCGGTTTCCATGGTTAAAGAGCCCAGTCTGTCCAACTAGTTACTCACAGCTGGGGTGAGAATATGATATTCATACTCTTCTCAAGGATTTTGAATATTTTTCCAGAAGATTTATAATTTCATTTGAAGATTAGCATCAGTAATTGGATGCAACTGATAAATAAACTGGTGAGGTATGATTGTCAGACAATTCTCTTACACGTAATTGTCACGAGGAGACCAAAAACATTACCCTCTCATGGACATTTGTTAACTCATGAAAAACATAACTCGGTATCATTCCTATGTTTATTGCTGCTATAGGAAATCGGACAAATAAATGTAAGGTCATTTCACATAACTTAAAATTCTACCAGTAGTATGAGATTTCAGCTACAAAGGTTAATTTCTAGAAATTCTGACAAAAAATCACACACGCACACACACACACACACACACACACACACACACACACACATATATATATATATATGTGTGTGTGTGTGTGTGTGTGTGTGTGTGTATGTGTGTATGTGTGAGTGTGTGTGTGTGTATTCATTCTAAAAAATAATTTTCTCCTGACGATGACCTAAGTTCGAAACTAGGTGAGAACAATAAAAAAATAAATAACAATATTACTGTGATCATCTTATATATATATATATATATATAGAGAGAGAGAGAGAGAGAGACAGAGAGAGACAGAGACAGAGAGAAAGAGGGGAGAGAGAGAGGGAGAGAGAGAGAGGGGGAGAGAGAGGGGGAGAGAGAACGAGAGATATAGAGGGGAGAGAGAGAGAGCGAGAGATAGAGAAGGAGAGAGAAGGAATGGGGAAAGAGAGAGACAGTGAGGGAAAGAGAGGGGGATAGAAAGAGGGGCTATGTAAAATTTGAGCTAGAAATATGTGAGGGAATCATAAACGTTTACCTCTCAGCAAAGCTTATAAATTCATAAGTCCTCTTAGAACATTCTTCAATGCCATGCCTGGATAGATATACGGTCAGTTTATGTATCATCATGAATAAATCATGAATTTTCCTTACATAGCCTCAATGTAGAATAACAATGAATATATACTTAAAGTCGAGTCGATATCTTATCAAGGACAAATAACACCTATAGATCAAGTGGAGTTTGATAAATTCAGGGAAGAGCTTAAGAAAAAAGCGACGAGGGTTTGAATGAAATTAACTGCGACACAATGCTTTCAAGAAGTAACCTTTTACTCCTAGAACCTTTAGAGTATTTCAAAGTGACACTGGTGACAGTCTGTGTAATCGTTTGAATGAAGAAGGGCACTAGGGTTATATTCGCATCCTGTAACCTCCAGTGACATCACTGACATCGGAGGAAGGATTTGACTTCGTCCATTTCAGAATTTACGAGGTCAAAATGCATGTTTGTATTCCATATCAAAGTCTTTATCTCGTTTTGATCAGAAATGACATTTTACCATCTGATGATGTGAAGGGATCATCAATGGCATTTCATGTCAGCCCCGGGTAATCGACGTTGAAGCAGAAGGCCATGTAAATATCCAGGCCAGAAATGAGGTTTCCCGGGGTTTCACAAAATCTAGTTGAATTTGAAATGTTTACCTAATCTGTTCATCTTTATTCAGTGTATTCCTTGTCTCACCAGATAGATTAAACAGCTTCTTATATCACTCTTCGAGAAAATAAACGACTAAATTTTCTGTCATTGTATCCCTTTTCTGGAAGACATTAAGAGATTTAGCACATTATGTCCGAGGACATTTTGGGTAACTTCTTGTATTACAAACTTTACATGAAAATTTTTAACAACAAAATAGGACTCTGAGGGTTTCAAAAAATCTAACTTCATTTTAAATGTTTATCTAATCTGTTTATTCATTATTCAGTGTATCTCGCCAGATAGATTCCAATATCACTCTTCAAGAGAATACACAACTAAATCCTCTGTCATTGTCATTCTTTTGTTTGTTTTTCTTTGTTGCCTTTTTTTTGGAATACATTTAGCACACTAGTTTCGTGGATGCTTTGGGTAACTTGTAGTATTAAAATTTTTACATGAATTCTTTTGAATAACACAGATTGTAGGACGAAATAACAATTGCTCCAATATCGTTCATCTTAGTAAACATAAAACGTTTGCACTGCATTTGTATAAACAGATCTCAAATTAAAAATAACATCGATATTGAAGGGTTTCTTGAATAAATTCAAACATTTATGAATAGATCTTAAATTGAATATTACACAAGTTATATAAGTTAATTTATTAAGGACATATGAATATATTATTATTTACACCTTTTGAGTTTTCACATCAGCATTAGTTGATGGTCTTTCACTGGAGTCTGAGTGACAGCAAGTCTCCTCAGGTTTCCATGACTCTTCTGAGTATTCTGGCAGATTGCAGTAGTGCAGTGTTCTGAATGGTTTCAATCCTCCCTTTGATTTCCAAACTTTCTAAACCCTTTTCCAATCCTTTTGGGATCGTTCCAAGTGCACCAACTACAATTGGTATCACTTTCACTTTCATATTCCATAACTTTTTCAATTCTCTGGGAAGGTCCAGATATTTGTCCATTTTTTCATTTTCCTTCAGCTTCACCCTGTTATCTGCTGGCACTGCAAAATCCACCAGTTAACAAGTTCTTTCTTTTTTCTTAATCAACACTAGATCTGGACTTCTTTCTGGGATAAGGTTATCCGTTTTTATTTCAAAGTCATAGAGAATTATATACGTTTTGTTCTCAAGAACAGATTCTGGTTTATGCATATACCATTTTGTTGTATGGTCAAAATTAAATTGTTTGCATAATTCCCAGTGAATCACCTCCCCAACCCAGTCGTGTCTAGTTTTGTATTCCCGTTGTGCTAGTTTGCTACATTCGCATAGTACATGGTTTACAGTTATTATTATTATTATTATTGAGATTCTGCATATATATATATATATATATATATATATATATATATATATATATATATATATATATACGAGAGAGAAGGTAAAAAAGTAATGCCATTCTCTTTATTTCATGTGAAGACATCGATACCCTAACGAGGCCAAGAGCAAGAATCTGGCGAACAAGACCCAATTTTCCAATCGACAATGTCCTCCATCTGCATAAGAATCCTCGGCCTCACACAAGGAACATGACAAGCGAGAAAATCACCTCATTCTGGTCGACAACTTTGCCAGATCCTCCATACTCAGTAAATTTAGCGCCTTCAGACTATTATCTCTTTGAACCCATGAAAGGGGGTTTGAGAGGCAAACATTATTCCAATAACAAGGAAGTGAAATATCTGGTGAAGAAGTGGCCCAAAGAACACCCAACAGAATTTTACGGGGTAAAATACATGCTCTCATTCGAAGGTGGAACTTTGCTATTGAGAGAAACGATGACTATGTGGAGAAGTAGGGATGTGATCCACAGAGGACCAGTTTCATGTTGATGTATGATACATGTTGGTAATGATACCTGTCCTAAACAATATATATATAGTGGAGTGGAGGCGCGTGGGCTAGTTGTTAGAGTCGTGGAAAATGGACTCGTCGATTCGAGTTCAATTCCTAGACGAAGCTATTTGCATTTCTCATTGCGCT
The DNA here is from genome assembly GCA_023376005.1 of Doryteuthis pealeii. Classification (NCBI taxonomy): domain Eukaryota; kingdom Metazoa; phylum Mollusca; class Cephalopoda; order Myopsida; family Loliginidae; genus Doryteuthis; species Doryteuthis pealeii. The sequence continues at coordinate 150,335,704 of CM042138.1, read as the reverse complement.
AATACCCTTGAAAGGTATGAATCCATATATTCTCCCTCCAGCTATGGGTTAAATAGTAGGGCAGACTGGGCTCTTCAGCCTTGGGTGGGTAACCAGTCTAGGAGAGGGATAACTCTGAACTCAAAATTCCTGAGGTCGGTCGTTGATTGGGTTTGTGGCAACCCTTGATGCACCAATTCTTTCCTATCGACTGTGCCAAAAAGTGTGGATGGTCCAACACAAGCCTTCACCACTATAAACAAATCCCTGTGTGGGAGTTCATTGAGTGTATGAACCCTCATACGTAGATAATCGACGGGAGAGTCCATTTTATATATATATATATATATATATGTGTGTGGTGTGTGTGTGTGTGCGTGTGTGTGTGTGTGTGATTGTGTGTGTGTGTGTGTACAAATATATAATGCATATTTTGATTGATTCCTATTTTTAGCCGTGTCATTGTTCATAGGATTGAATTGAATATCAATATACTAATTATACAATTCCTTTTTTTTGCTGTTGAGATTTTTTCAAATATCGAATTTGCTCGTCTTCTTTATTGCTTGTGACCATCTGTCAACAAAACAAAACAACAAAAAAACATCTGTTTACGCAATCCAAAAATAACTCTTTTAAATACGTTAACGTCGCTTCTCTGTAGCAAATATGGAAGATTTCCAAAATACAAAAGGATAAAAAAAAACATTACACTCAATATCAGTTTTTACTACTAACTAAATTTTAACAAGATCTTAAGTCTTTCTATTTTTTATATTTTCTACTTAATATTAATGAAACATTACAATTACGGAATTTGTTAATCATTATAAGTGTTGTACCGGCCGTTCCTACAGTGGAGAACATGCACCGGTTCTCACTATAAATAGTGAGACACCGAGTGGAAAGGTAGAACTGTTCCCGTTAACGACAAGCTAGTCGTACATGTACCATTGATTGTAAATACACTTGTCTTATTTTACCCTATCTCGACTTGACTTCTTTTTACTGTTGGGACTAACATCACAACAATAAGTATAACATGAATATTTCCAAATTATAGTCCGTCTTGTCGACAGAGCTGAGAATGCGTCGACTGTACCCCCTTGCAGAGGTTATTACACTCCCCGAAAAGTGGGGTCCTAATATGAAACATAAATTGCATCTAATAGACAGGCTCCAGTTTTGGACCTCTGGGAACTGTGGAGTACCCATTTTAATATTATCTCTAGGTTCACTCTGGCCTGGAGTGGTCATAACTCATAGGATCCCATCTATGTCTCAGATAAACCCGTTTAAAAATTAATCGTATTCGATAGAACAATGCACCCGCCAAAAAGAACCGTAACTACGCATGTAAATAGGGACGCTTTTCATTCACCGCTAGGCATAAAATAACCCTAGATTGGTTGACATGTCGTTAAAATCAGTAAATCAATCTAACTTATAGTCACGTGTATTGAAACTTTATACGCTTAAGCTTTAGTTTAGCATTAACCACTATTGACGTACAGTACATCTGTGGTTTAATAATGGAAAAGCATTTGTTTTTAGACAAAAATAGAGAGGGACCAACAAAATACTTAGACATACATATATTTGAATTGTCTTAATCTATTACTACAACTCATGAATATTATTGGTGCAGGGATAAAAGAATTGAACCCGGAAACCTTGAGCAAAGTGTTCATATTAAGGTGCAACTCAAAGTTTTCAAATTAAGGTGCAACTCAGTACCCGTGAAAGGAGACCATCTATGAGATATCTTTTTCGAAATAGTTAAAAGTAAAATTCCTCGGAATATATTTTATGACTCAAAAGAGTAAATATTCAATTTTTCGTGTCAGTCTTTTGAGGATGACTCTATATTTTTATTTTAAAATTAGATCTCCTTCTTATCCATACACTTATTTCAGCGTTTACTATTTATTGCACCACCAACATTTCTGAAATTAATCGCTGGGAAAATTATTCAATGAACACAACTGATCAGAATTCAGACTAAATCATGCATCTTTGTAGGTGTAATCATGCAATCTCGTATAGACTGGCCCAGAACATGTATATGTAATGAAGAAAAAACACATGGTGTTACCTATCTAGTTACCGCTTATTTCATATCAAATATGTAAATCAGGAACAAGGCAGTCTGCATTACAGATTGAGCTAATACCTTTGAAAAAGGAATGGATGAAACTATTATAGAAGGGCAGGCTGCTGTCTTACCCTTTGAGTGGCAACCAGTCTAGGAGAATGAAAATGATTATTTTAAAACCTGAGGAATGATGTTCGGAAAATTTACAACATATTAATGCATCATTCTTCTGTTATAAACTCATCCTAAAAGTGAGTCTGTTTTCGCCAAATCCGCCATAACTCAGCAAACGAATTCAAATAAGTTCAAATCCTAGAAAAGATTGTATTTCACATTGTGCTGGTTGTTTGAAATAAGGTAAATATCTTAAATATCTAAGATTTGAAATTCTGTTTTTCACGGCTAAAACCTTTTTTTCTTTTTCGTATATTAACGTTAATAAAGTAACAGATTTTTCCCTGTGTATTGAGAACAAAAACATTAAACTGGGGATATTTTCTACAGCAGGGACTAAACAAAATTAACAAATAGCTGGACAGTCTCGCTGGTATATTCCTAAAATGGGATACAACAAAACCTGAAAGAATTGTGCCAGCGTTTGACCTTTGAACATACTGATAAATAGTATATACACAATGCAGAATCTGTCCTGGAAAATAAAACCCACAAAATCCTCCGGGTTTTTCAAATCCAAACAGATCAGAAAATTCTGATAGAAAAATAAAGGGCAATAGATTTGTCAGGAGTACTATTAATGTGAGTTGAAAAGTAAATCCTAAAAGGGAAAACAGCAACGAAAAAAACATAAACACATAGAATATAAATACTTACTAACTTCTCACACCCTAAGTCTTGTGTAAAGATCCATGAGCGATTATAAGAAAGCGAAAGAAAACCTGAAAACTAAATATAACTATAATAATATAATAATAATAATAATAATAATAATAATAATAATAATATGGACGCTTCAAACGACAAATTGAAGGGGTTGCACATGAAAAGACTTGGACATGGTTCAGAAAAGGAAACCTCAAAAGAGAAACTGAATCACTATAATTGCTGCACAAAATAATGCCATAAGGACAAACTACATCAAAGCGAAAATTGATAGGACCCAACAAAATAGTAAATGTAGACTTTGTGGTAATAGAGATGTGACTGTTAACCATGTACTATGCGAATGTAGCAAACTAGCGCAACTGGAGTACAAAACTAGACACGACTGGGTTGGGAAGGTGATCCATTGGGAATTATGCAAAAAATTTTAATTTTGACCATACAACAAAATGGTATATGCATAAACCAGAATCTGTTCTTAAGAACGAAATGCATAAAATTCTCTGGGACTTTGAAATAAAAAGGGAAACCTTATCCCAGCAAAAAGACCAGACCTAGTGTTGATAAAGAAAAAAAAAGAACTTGTCAACTGGTGGATTTTGCAGTGCCAGCAGATCACAGGTGAAGCTGAAGGAAAATGAAAAAATGGACAAATATCTGAACTTTGTCAGAGAACTGAAAAAGTTATGGAATATGAAAGTGAAAGTGATACCAATTGTAGTTGGTGCACTTGGAACTGTCCTAAATGGATTGGAAACGGGTTTAGAAAGTTTGGGAATCAGAGGAAGAATTGAAACCATTCAGAAGACTGCACTGCTACAATCTGCCAGAATACTCAGAAGAGTCCTGGAGACCTGATGAGACTTGCTGTCACTCAGATTCCAGTGAAAGACCATCAGCTAATGCTGATGTGAAAACTCTAAAGGAGCAAATAATAATAATATAATAATAATAATAATAATAATATAATAATAATAATAATAATAATAGTTATTATTATTATTATTATCATTATTATTATTATTGCTACATAAAAATAAACCCTTTGAGAAAAATATATCGAAAGTTTATTCCTGATATGTGATGAGATCGACAATATTTTTGGGTTAAGTGGCCCTTAAACTTTCGCCCTCATATCGATATCAATCTGATTTCTAAGCATTCTGTCTAGCCTCAAACCTTTTATATATACCAATGCATAAAATAAATAACTTACCTTGTTCTATTTTCTGTTTTCCATCCCCTCTCTCTTATTTAACGAATAACACCAGAATTAACCCAATATACAAAAAAAGCTTTTGTATCTCTTTCATCTTCGTCTACATCGCTTTGAATATATCATGAAGTTTTCTTCTTCCATTGAGATTCTTTCAATGGCCCGCTCGTTTTTCCTTAAACTAAAATGGCGGCCAACTACCACGTTTTCCTGCCTGATATGAGCCAATTGAATACAATTTACGAGTTGACGACCTCCATTCATCATCGAGCGTCCAGTTGTCGCTGAAGCAGAATCGGAGACTTAAGAAGTTTAAAGCAATTGTTTGGCACAAGTCTGAATGAGTAATGGGGACCATTGCTTTAACCATGCTGCACTCAGAACCTATTCTTTCTGTGGGGCACGGGATGTAATCTTCTCTCTGTCATAGGAATTCTCAATAGTATTCATGGTGAAAACATGATTAGCTTCAAATAGATAAAACTGATCTGAGATTGATTTGTAGAAAAATCAAAATGAAGTAGTCAAATAGAAATTTATCAAGATAATCTGATAGCTAAAGTGTCGTTCAATGATGGTAAATCACGTTTTTTTAACTTTATTTGGGAATTTGCAGATTTTACAAGACTTTGAAAAAGTTTACCGAATAGATTGCCTTCTAGAAATCAATTAAAAAGCAATGGTTTGGTTTCTGGTTTAGTTGATTTATTTGTATTAAATCGTTGGTTCTCAACCGGTGTCCAAAAAGACCCCCAAGGGCCATATAAGATTTTTAGGATCCAAGTAGGCAAAAACTTTAATTATAAAAATACAATAGGAATTTGGTAAATCAAATGTATATGGGAGTTCACTAGTGTAAAATAGGTGAAGTCATGTTGAAAGTACTGGTTCCCACAAGATCACCGAATTTAAGTATCGATGAGTCTATTTAACTTAGATAAGGACCATTTAAGCAACAGCATGTATTGTAATATACTGAACATTTAAATGATTTAATTAGGCATCAAATTACCCGAAAAAAGATTGATATGTCGTAAAACAAAACAAAATAGAAACCAACCAGAATAAAATAAGAATCAAAGAAGTACATAGATAAAAGAGTTTTTGACCCACTGTGCTCAGAGGAATACGCGATCGTAGAAACACAACATCCGGACATTCACAATGTCCCGGGTCCGCGAACTGTGAACACTTAATTAATATAAATAACTTGCCGATCCAACTATAGTGATCTTCAATTTTCCATTCTGCACAAGGCTAGGACGAAACAGCATTTAAATGTCATCGAGGCTGTTTCAATTTTCTTTTCTTGTCCTACCATGTGCAGACAAATTAGACCTAAGCACTCACCTATTTTATTGGGTGAGCACTTGGGTCTGGTGCGATTTGATTGGGGGCTCCTTACTTTTGTTTTCCCCCCACCCCCTCTTGTCAAACTTTTCATTAGTACTTAGTCTTCATTCTATATTCATTCATGTCGTAAATATTTTACAACTTTGACTTTTAATCGATTCCGGGTGTAAAACCCCCAAAGCACCGGACGAAAGGGCCCTTGTTTTGTTTTATTATTAAACAATTTTTCTCTCTATTCCTTTCATTTCTCCTTAGTCTTCCATCCATTGATATCGTGGTGATCACCATGATAACCCTCAATAAATATAAATATATATATAAATATATATATTGTTGATAATATGGGTGCTATATCTTTAACTAGACAGTGCTCAGTCATTGCTAGAGCGTTTATATTTGAGTTAGTTCTTACAGACACTGTTGTTTATTCAACCAGAGTGTTCTGTTATCTGCTCTCAATTGTATATAGGTAAACATTATGCTAAACATAACAACTGACCGATCAAACCGCTAACATTCGTGGTACACATAACACCTGACAAATCACAATCCTTCCCCTCTTTGTATATATATATATATATAATATATATATATATATTATTATATATATATATATAATAAGTAATCCACAGACACGTGTTTCGAAGTATCACTTCTCATAGTATGGTTATACGTTTAAACAGCTACTGGCCGGGTTTATGAACTTTCGTTCGCCAATTACCCGTACGGCCAGAGGCAGCTGTCAAATATAGGAGAATATTATGCTACATTTCTAAGCGGAAATGAATTCACTAGAGGCCTCAAACATATGTAAACAAAGTGAGGCTTAGCTGCGCGCCAGATACGGTGAATTCGCAATTAAATCCTATTTAAAGTGCTCGAAAGTGGAAGCATATATAATATAAGTAATTACAGGCACGTGTTTCGAAGTATCACTTCTCATCAGTTGGGTATACAGTTTAACAGCTACCCTAAAATGTTATGAAAATACATTTTATTTTTTTACTTCTGTAATATCTTCGAACCGCCATATTCTTCGGTCAAAATAAAAGTATTTTTATCACACAAAAAAAAAAAAAAAATACAACAAAAAACAAAACAAAAACGATTATTGATTTTCTTTTAGTTGAGAATGAATTTAATCTAAGATTATTTAATACATGTGCAATCTTTTTTTTTATCTTAGTTCTTTTTCTGTTGGTTTAAAAAACCCAGAATACATTCAAGGTTTGAATCTTGTGTGCTTGGAAAGAATATGCCGTTCACTTGGTAATGTGAAACTCCAGAACAAATATTCTGAAATATGGGTCGCGAAATTGAAAAGCAACAAAAGCCAGCCTCTACTAGCGCTACATTCATAATGGAACGTCAAAGAGAGCGAGTATCGTAGAAGGAATTGTAAACAACATTTGCTGGTATTCTGTATTATTCCACGACAAATGTAAATTCCAATTACTGTATAGTATTAGAGTTGATATGTGGAAGCTGGTCTACTCTACACTATTATATTGTGAAAGACGGTGCAAGATGGAGACAAAATGTGGAGACGAATGTTGACATTGAACAGACGATAATAATTATAATGCTGGTTCTGACTTTTAATAAATACCTAAGCGATATTAGAATGCAAGAAAAATACTCAATGTTGTTTTTAGCGAGAGTTGGAACAGAACTATTAAATTATAAAACTCGCTTAACTATCATATTATACTCGATTGCATTTATGGTTAGAAGTTCATTGGAGATTAACCTTTTAAATAATTTGATAATAAAAGTTTCTACTTTGGTAGAATAAAGAAATGACCATTTGTGAGGTTATAAGCTTTTCTCTCCGTATACACTCATATTTCGATGTTATAATGCATATACATATTAAGGTAGGTCGATTTTTCATTTTTTTAAGATATCAAATTGTCCATCCATGCGAAATTGTGTGTTCGTACACTGAATACTGATACCAAAAATTACTTGCACCATTGTTTGAGGAAATAACTTCAAAGATCGTCTACTAACATGCATTAAAATGCCTAGTTTTCGCAAAGTTAGCCTTAGAAAACGAGATTTTAGTGCATTTTAGTAGACGATCTTTGATGGCATCTCCTAAACAATAGTGTTAAAGTGAAATATCTATTTTTTGTATAAGTATTCAGTATACTAACACACAACTTTCGCATAGGGACAATTTGATATTTAAAAAAGTGAACAATCGAACTACCCTAATGAATTTAAGTGTAAGCATGTCTATGGGAATATGTATATTTTGGTTGGTAAATTTGTTTAATGACATATCAACCCTTGTAATCTTTCTTACAATATATATATATATATATATATATATATATATATATATATATATATATATATATATATATATATATATATATATTTGCCATCCCCTCCGCACGAGTCGGGTGTGACAGAAGATCAATTCTTAAGCGGACTTGAATTAAAAGTTTTTCTTCTAGACAGATTACAGTACAAACGGTAAAGGTCCGGTCTGTCCTAATATTCACCCATAGCTGAAGGGAGATTAGTTAGATGCTTACTAAGAGTATAAGCACTATATGAAATGCAAAAAAAAACTCGTCCTGTACTTGAACTCGTTTCACCGAGTCTATTTATTTCGTCGAGAACTATTATACCACGCTCCTGTTTTTGCATATTTTTGTAAGCGAATTGGTTGTTAGTAAATGTTGTCTTTTGGTTTGGTTTTACAAATTGGTAGAAATTATTTCCATTAACTTCATGTATATAAATAAACTGGTAGAAATATTTTTCATTAACTTCATGTGTACTAATAAACTAGCGGTTAACCCTTCAGCCACCACTCTCAAACAATTGTATGGTCGTAGAAATGTCAAGAAAACGGCAACAACAACCAGGACTAGAGCTTGGCATGACCATTCGATTAATCGGGCCTTTCAAACCAGCCGTCTATACCAAGTAAGAGCCGAGGTAGAAGGCCGCAGGTTAAGGGAGCACTATGTATTCAATTCACGGACAACTCAATCACCATAATCCTCTCTTCCTGCATCAGGTGAGTATGAATAGGTATTGCCGCATAAAATGTGCATGTATATCTATGTATATCCATGTGGAAGTGAGTGCATATGTACGGCTAGTGAGAAGCGTTAGCATATATATGTATTTATATACATGTGTGTCTATATCAGTATCAAAAGCAATTGAGTTAGGGAGTTTGGTAGATTTTAATTAACGTTGAAATAGTAACAGAAGGATTTCTCGATAAGCCTGACATTTTCAATGTTTGTGTCAATCACAAACAAAATCTGGATCAGAAGACAGTAAAAAAGGGCATCGTTTTCCAAGGTACTTTAGTGACAGGTGCTGTAGAGGTGCATGCGAGAAAGGCACGGGTTAATTCACGAAATCTAGAGCCCCATGTATTTGAGGAATCAATCAGGAGATATGCAAATTAGTGTCGTCGCAGGATTGGTACGATTGGGTTGACCGTTCGATTGGGGTCCTCATATAAGGAGAACATACACATTCATATATGATACGTGTATACCCATACATACTCACGTAATTCCAAATGACAGGATTGTGATGGAAGATGTTACCGTAGTAGGAAACGGTCACAACAAGACAAAATGAAATCCTGGACCCGGCTGTTTGCATTTCCCATAGCGCTAATACCCTTTTGAAAGGTATAAGTCCAAGTTCCCCCACTACCTTGTGGTATCTCTGGATACTAAAAAGCTAACCCTGATAGAAAACACGGCTTGGGCACCGTGAGGCAGTCCCATGTGTAAAGCACTGTCTGGCAACTCCTGCAACCGTACTGACACCGAAGGTATTGGTTCATCATTCATTCGGATCACACCAGCGGGCAGAGAGGGGGACCCTGTCACTTTGGCGACACGGGGTCTATATAAATCTTGCACATACTTTCTATGCCCTGGAGAGAATACTACAAACTCAAAGGCACGAGGAATTTATAGTCTTCCGGACTGAGATACCGATATTACATAGAATTCAATAATTGCACCTAAGTCAACTATCACTGTTCCCACTTGGATAATAAACGGCAAGTGTATTCTGCGGGTTGTTTTTTTATTTCTTTGTGGAGTTGACCCGTGGCTTATAGAGTCTCAACCAGAACTCACTGACCGAGACTTCTCACTTTGCACACAATGACAAACCTGGTGCAAAATACATCGGTTAGCCGACGAAAATGGGCAAGCTACAACGAAATACTGCTGCACATTTCAGAATCGCTGGTATAAAATCACCATTTTATGATAGCATTCACAAGAATGCAAACAATAGACCAAAGCGTAAACTAAATTTTATGTTCAGTCCATTCATAATTTCTAAATCTAATTTAGGATATCGATGCCTTTTAAAAATTACCAAGTTTCAAGCTAACAATAGATATTATAAAAATAGAAATGTAGCTTTCACTGATGTGGTAAGACAGAACAAGACATTATACGGCCACATAGAAGGAAAATGTCTATTTAGTTAGAAAAAAACTGGCCAAAGACAAGTGCATATTTCCCCAACCGTTCTGCCATTTTAGCTTTTTTTTCCTGGTGAATTTCACAGGCTGTGTTGTAGAATAGATGCTGTATGAATCTGATTTTCCGATTCGTCATGGTTACGCTTTTACGTAAAGGAATCTATTTCAGTATCATATCTTAATTATAAAATGAGGTGTCATTTGGACTGATGATCCAAATGCGTCCAAAGACCTATCAGCATTATTCTGTCATTCCTTTCTGAGGAAATTAATTTCTTCGTCAAGCGAAGGAAACTCTCCTCCCTGCTTAGGACAGGAGGATTCCGACACTGTTTCGCCTCCGTATCCCAAGAACGGACTCTCCTTGCCAGAAGATTCACTGCCTCGATTTCGAATACTCCAGCCTTTCATTTTCCAACTCCCCCTTACCGGCCATTCAAATGGGCTGATTTTTATACCTTTTGCATCGGGTAGCCGAGATAAAAGGAAAGGGAGAGTGAAAGAGAAACTTCAGCAGTGATTGATGCCACTTCACCCACCGTTTCATTTTTTAACGACAAGATGGCGTCCGTGATCGGCTCAGAAGTAGATATCCAGGAGGTGGAAGTGGAGTCCATTCCGGTGGAAATGCCTATTGCGACGGTGGAGACGAGCGATGACACGGTGGATGTACAGCCGATGATTGCGCTGCAACCTATGCCCGAAGCGACTCAAGAGGAGATAGTTTTGCAGACCCGCGAGGAGGTGGTCGGCGAACCGAACCTCGGGTATGCCGATACCGTCCCTGTACCAGCACCAGAATTGAAATCTCCCCCGAGGAGGCAACCACCACAAGAAAGGGCAAAGGCGGAACGCACTGACGAGTGTAACACTTCTCAAATCTTGGGGCTCCCTCTCCAGCAACTTGAAGGTCCGCCAGTAACATTTAAAGCAAGTTTGGGCAGTGGTTATTCCCCCGTGATCGGTACGCACTGATTAACTTTGGTTTCTGGCATTTGGTATAATTTTGAAAAGGCAATTATGGATAGTAAATGATGTTTATATTTTCTGGGTTAGTGTAGAAAACGGGAAAAGTTTTCCACTTGTGCATAAAGTTATATACTAAAAGAAAATGTCTGCTAAGAGTATTAATACAAATGTAATGAAATAAAACGACGCATTTTTTTTCATCGCCAAATCGATTAAATTAAAATCCGTTTATATCGTCTCTTATTGCCTAAATATTCTCGGAGGAAATTAACAATACCGGATGGGCTCATCGATTATCATTATTTCACAAGTTGAGAGCGCAAAACGAAAAAGAATAGAAATAAAAAGAACTAGTTATATATAGACACTAAAAAAACAACAGCAACAACGAGAATAACAAAAACACGCCCCCCACACATACATGTGTGTGTATGCGCATGTGTATAACCACTTTTCTACAGAACAAAAATTAAAATGATACGATTTTTTTAGATAAGCGCATAAAAATGCACACACACAATTTATATATATATATATATATATATATATATATATATATATATATATTAAAGAAATGGATACAATAGGAACCTACTCGTGTTTCACCATAAGGATCTCAGGGTTAAATCCACAGAATTAATAGAGGTACCGATTAATTGCAGCCGCTGACTTAACCCCTGGATTTTGTGCACCTCCAACGATCGTGCCCATATTCACCGGTAAGCTATCTCTTATCTTTATATATATATATATATATATATATATATATATATATATATATATATATTTGAGTGGCGACAAGTGTGTATGTGTGTATACTTGTAAATTATCCTTGTCTGTACGGATACATTTATATGTGTCTAACCGATTGTCTTGCGAATTCACAACCTGATCCTGACAGAAATATTTCTCATTTAAAAAAAAACCACATGTTGGATTGGAAGGGATGTCTGAATTTTTTAAAAGGCGGTCTTTTCACTTTTTCTTTCTTAGTCTGTGATAAAATTGGCCCTTTATCATCTTATGGAAAATAACGAATGTATTCTGGCACTATCTGCCTGATGAAAAACTCAGAGACTACTAAATCCCTGGCTATGGACGGATTGACTTGCCGTCAATATAAGCATAAGCTTTTCTACTGTCGTACCTACATAATCACTATTTGACTCGTCCATTTTTTTAATCCATTTCCATGTTCTCAGATGACAACAAAAACACTTTGAAATCTTCGTATTTGATATTCCGTTGTGAATGCTAAGCAGAATAGCATGCCATTTCCAAATTCCTGGTCTGATTTTATCACAATCTCTGCCCAACTGACTCTAATTTGCTATATAGTTGAACAAACAAGAAACGAACTAAGCACATGCGTGAAATTGATCAGTTACAACGGGGACACTTTAATTATCGTACCTTCTATATGCATTACATAACCTTAAAGATATATACCTTTTTTTAAATAAAGTAGAGAATAATATATATATATATATAATATATATATATATTTATATACATATATATATGTGTGTGTGTGTGTGTGTGTGTGTGTGTGAGTATCTCCTGTATCTATGTACTCAGAACATCATTAGATATCACAGCTTAAAAAGGTAATTAGATCAAGTGAGGTTTAATACAAATTATTTAAACCTTGAGCCGTATCAGTGCTAGTATACGGCATCACTCTATGGAACCTAACGCTGCCCATGAAGAATAGATTTTAATGAGAGTCGCACAGCGATTTTGCGTGCTGGCTTGAATAAATACTTAGAAGCAGCATATTACAAGAAAACAGCTCTGCGGTCACCTGCCTTCTATTACATGAACAAAACATGCTGTACACTGTCTTCTCTTGTGGACACATACACAAGGACACACTCGTGTAGGACGACCAGCAAAAACTGACATCAATCAGCCTGTGTGGATTCTGGATACAACGCGGAAAAAATGCCGGGGGGTAATGACTGATAGGGATAATTGGCAAGGAAGAGTCATGTGAATCCATGCCATGATGCTGCTGCTGCTGATGATGATGATATGACCAGTGTGTTCTTTTCTATTTCCGTATGATTTGAATTGCCTTGAAAATTTCCAACTTATGCAAAGTGAACAAATATCTAAAAAACTGAAATGACAAAAATAGCGAATTGTCTTACAAATATGTCAATGCATATCCATTTATGAAATATTGAAATTCTAAAAAAGATTCTCCTGAGGAAAAAAACAAAACAAGATAAGATTGAAAGGATTTTTTTTAATCGATTTTTATTAATATTCCATAAAGAACAAAATTGAAGTGAGATTGATAGATGGATATAGAGACTAAGAGACAGTGAGAAAAGGAAATGTTGCACTGGCAGAGAAAATAGCCTTGTATGATAGATATATTGGTGTAATATGGAACAATACTATAGAAGAGAAAACAACAGAAAATTAATTCATGCGTACACACAAACACATACACACAGCAGCATACTACACCAATATATAAGCACATGCAGAATTCCTGATGTATAACACTCCCCGCCCCTACACACACACACACAAACACACACACACACACACACACACACACACACACACACACACACATATATATATATATATATATATATATATATATTAAGGAGGGAAAAAGCGTATACATTGTAAAATATCGAATTTCTAAAAAAGAAAAGCTAAGGACCCTTATGTCTTAATTTTATTTATTTATTTTTTTCCGTCAATCCCTTCAGAGAAATTCACTTGACAAATGTTGGAAGACGAACAAATTGGATAATAACCGAACGAATCAAGGAAAGATGAGAGGAAAAAAAAAACACAAAAAAAACTTACATCTTCACCCCCTCCTCCATTACGAACCATGTGAGGGGGTTCCGTTACTTCTTCCACCACGCGAAACGTTCAAGTTGAAAGGATGTTTTGTTTCGAATCATAATAGTTGATGGAAATACTTTTTTTGGGTGCACAAAGTAGGCTGGTATTTGGAAATATATAGGGCCTCCAGAACACTAAGTTGAAGTTCGTTGCTGGAAGTACTAAGGATGGAAAACATTGCGGTGCTGTAAGCACGGGCGCAAGTTGGATTATCTAATAAATGCAAGTTGGATCATCTAATAAAATTATTATCTATCTATCTATCTATCTATCTATCTATCTATATATATATATATATATATATATATATATATATATATATATACGAGGTTAAAATTAAGGTCTTCAAAATACTGTGAATGCAAGGATACTGTTCATATAATTATTGGAAACACTGTTGTGTTTTTTCTGCATGCGTCTATGTCGCTACTCGCTGCACGCTCAGTCTTAGATTAGCAGTTGTTTCTGATGGACTTCCCGATTGACACTACCTACAAGTGTGAAGTTCGCGCAGTTTAATCCGTTTTGAATGCAACAGACATTAAACCTATTGAATTTCATCGCCAATGCACGGACGTGTATGCCAAGTCATACATGGATGCAAAAATGTCCTCAAATCGTGAAGGGAATATGTAACGACGACGGGATTTAACGCTTCCTTAATGAGATGGTCGCGAGCTGGTATGACATGGGCATCCACAAACTGTCACAGCGGCTACAAAATTCATCGACCGAAATGATTATGTAGAAAAAACATAGAAGTTTCATCGTTAAAAATATTTATACATGATTAACAATGAACAATAAATTTTACTGTAATTTCTAAATATTTGGAAACCTCACTTTTGCGGTTACTCTCGTATGTAGATGTGGCTGTATATATATATATATATATATACATATGTATTAATGTGTGTACACAAAAGGACTCCAAATGTAATGCATACTTCCAAATATATTGATAATCAGAATAATTACTTTTGTAGACAGATATGGAATTCCATTACTGCAACTGATAATTGACTGTTCGTACTACCATCTTAAACTTGTATTATTCCAGTATTTCACAGCATAAAACGTGTCTAAAAATAGTAACAAAAACATGGGTCTTGCGAATCGGAAATGGTATTATTGAGCTGCTTTAAAACAGCCGTATGGACCACAGCAACATCATTGTTCATGTGGCCATGTGATAAAGACAATTGTTACGGAAAATCAAATTTTCCTGAGGCAAAAGGAGGCACAATTTCAAATATCTCAGGAGATTTTCCTTTTTTCTTGCTTCCAATAAGAACTGTTCTTGCTGTCGTAGGTATAACGATCTAAATGAGTTCTGATTCAAAAGTCTACAAACACGAAGAAAATACTATGAAAGAGAGTTAGGAATAAGAATATATATGTATAATAATTGAATATGTTAGAATGATAGATTACAATGGGCTACAATTTTTTTTTGTTGTTCGAGATTTTTCAAATGATTTAGGATAATTTTTACTGCTATATCCTAAAATGACACCCGTTTCTCTCAATCAGGTAAGGTTTATATGCTAAGTTGATTTTTAAAAGATCAGATCTTCTGACTGAATAGATTACATTTTAGTGATATAATCAGTTGATTTTTGTTAATAATTCTTTTGGGATTATCTTCCCTTTACCTGGAAGAGTTATCTTCCCGCTGGGTTTCTGTGCCGGCCACCAGGGAGGTCTGGTATTTAAGTGCGAGGTTCAAACTCTTCTGCCTTTTTTCACATTCTTCTGCGACTGGAAACATGGGTTAGACATTTGTGTTTACTCCCCAACCCCGTGTGGGCTCCCCAGCCCTCGTACGGACTAAGTCAGTAAGTGACTTCAACCATATGGACTATCTTTAACTACTATATTGTATATGTAGATTTAGGTATCTCTTTTATACTTAAATATTGTATTTCCATTTATGAATGTGTCCCTTTATTATTTCTATTTTATATATTCTCTACTATGTATCTTGTATTTCATGTTAAATTAAATATATATATAATTAAAATCCATCTTGTTATATGTTTAACACCCTTGTCGGAGTTTGTTTCGTTTCAACAAGTTATAATATTATTATAACCTTGAATATTACAATTCTAATACGAAATAAGGTCTAAGGGAAAGAATAGCCAAAACCTCCATACCATAAGAATTCCAAAATTCTTGCCCTTGGTCCACTGGTACGGATACATTATATATGCCTTACCTATCAAGTGTGGCGCCCAAGCTTCATCATGGTGACCAATACGTAAAATAAACATGATAAATATGCTTTATAAAACTTATGATGGATTCCTGTTAAATACAATAATGTATTCACCGCCGATGTATCAAAATAATTTAAGTTTATTTGTGCTTGATCTTCTGGTTGGACCCAATTCATTCATCTGTAAATTAAAGATACGTATTAATAATAGATTAGCGCATGCAGAAATTTCGTTTGTTTCAACAAATAAAAAAAATGCATCATATTAAATGAAAATATAAACAAATACGTAAAAAAACAACATGTTCAAGAAGTTGATTTTGCTGAGCAAAACCAATATGATTTTTGAATTCAGCACATCAGAGTTGTCAATATATATGTATTGTTTCTTTACTTCTGTATCAAATTCCAATGCCTTCTTTTGTCTTTGTGATTGAGTTTTTGCAATACCTACAGTTGTGTATGAACAATTTTATCAATCATTTCCTCAAAATATTCAAAATAGTCTGGTGTGTAATTTGTAAGTGGTAACCAGTTCTCCCTGTGGATTTCTATGAGTTGCATATGTTAACTCGAACAAACACGCTCCAATTTCTTTTTCTCGTACGGACTGTCTCGCAACACAATTACTTTTACATAAGCATCAATTTGTTTACAATTTCCTTCAACAATAAGAGAAGCGCTATCCACGAAACGGTTATATTTTCTAAAATGTTCTTACACGCCACTGGTATGGACCCTTTGTTTATTCTTTTAAAATTCAAACCTACAAATGTTATTTCACGTGATGTGGTTATATGTTTTGGCACAAAGATAAAGACCAAGGAAACTTTATTAGTATAACTAGAAATGGCTACCTGGCGTCATCTGGGTAGAGGGGGGATTTTTTTAAAAATTAGTCTCACAAATTCATTACTTATCACAAGTGAGATCCTCACTGGTTACCCCACAGAAAATATATAACAATATAGTAAGAAATTTCCATTCAATGATTTACAATTAAAAAAAAAAAATATAAATGATGCAATTAATTCAATCAATCAATATTATATTTCAAAGCGAAAAAAAAAACATACAAAAAAAAGATAAACAAAATAACATGCAAAATTTGAATTTTTAAATATCTTCCCAAATATAAATCGAATCTTCATTATTTTTGCTCAAAAGCCAAGTCCTAGTGATATTTAATTTGTATGTATATTTACTTTGTCATTGTCATTACGCTGAAAACGTCTCGTATTATTTGATAATATTGTGTAACTCCTGTACCAATATTGTCAATGATTTTTTAAATATATTTTTGAAGTATTTATTCTGTAGACCTTCTGTGTTCACACACACACACACACACACTTTCTCAATCTATCTCACACACACACTATCACACACACAATCACACACACACACACACACACACACACACATATATATATATATATATATATATATATATATATATATATATATATGAAGATAGGAAGGTTGGAGTAAAATCTGACGGTATGAGGTAAGGTAAAAGGACAAAATATAATGACTTAAACAAATAGAAGTAGGAGAGAAATCTTTCGTTCTTTACGCGAAGAACTTCAGTTTAACTTTATTCAAAATAAAGTACGTACATTTGTATTTATAGAAGAGAAAGTGAGTTTGAGGTGAAATTGAGGGGAAGAGAAGTTAGAGAGGATTTGGTTGAATAGAGAATAACTACCATATAAAGTAGAGAGGGAGAGATCAGAGGATAGTAGTTTGTATGGGAGATTGAGATGAGGAGGTTGCTAGGTGCTTTTTGGGAAATTGCAAAAACTATAATTCGCGAAAATAAAATTAAAATCCATCAAAAATATGGTTAAAAAATGCGACACCAAAATTAAAAAAAATATTCCCGGGCCAACTACATACATATTGACTACCCTACCCCATTTCATCTCGTCTCTTCTCCCTCCCCTCTCAATGAATCAAAATTCCTATCCACCCACCCATAAAACTAACGGCCTAATTTTGTGCCACCCAATACCACCATCCTCAACTCTACATCTTTTTCCATCATAATCATGCAATAAATAAAAAAAACTCTCCTAAACAAGAATTTAACCATCTTCTCCCTACCACCCGCATTTCCCAAAAAGCACCTAGCAACCTCTTCATCTCAACCTCCATACAGAGACCACAGGTTACTTATAATAAAAAATCATAATGGACCAAAACTGAACAGATATAGAAAAAGTTAACAAATATACAAAAACGACTATGATTTAAAATTACAATAAATATAAACCTAAATATAGTCAATTTCCTAGACGTAACCTGAACTTAGAAAAAGGAACATTTGATCCTTATATGAAAGAGAACGACACACCCATCTACATGCACACCTCTTCAAACCACCCACCATCTATAATCAAATAAATACCAAAATCAATTAGCCGCAGACTATCTGACAACTATTCTAACATTAGCATCATCAACAAAAACAATAATATATACGACAATGCACGAAAAATTATCGGTTACAAACAGAAATTAGAATACACACCACCAAAAAATAAACCAAGACGTAGATAAAGAAATAAAATCTGGTTCAACCCACCATACAACAAAAATGTAACATTGGCAGGGATTTTTTAAAATCTCATTAACAAACACTTCTCAAACACACAGCCCTCTAGCTAAAATTTCCAACAAAAACACCATAAAGATGAGGTACAGTTGCACAAGGAATATATCATATATCATAAAAAGCCACAACAAAAAGTTAGAAAACCACCCAAACACCACGTGACTTAATAAAACAGTGCAATTGCAGGAATAAGAATACGTGACCCCTGCAAGGAAACTGTCTACAAACAAATGTAGTGTACTAAAGAAAAATCAGATATTTTATCTAAATGCATTATAAGTTCATAGTTTGATTATCAACAGACTTGAACCACGAGTCATTTGGTGCGAAACTCTGGATTTGAGTGTAACCTGACCAGGAGACTCTGGGAAAATAGAATTAGATTTTGAGGAGTTGGGGCCAGTAGGTCGATATGAATATATTCGGGGATAAAAGCATTTCTACTTAAATATGTCTCTGGTTTTGTATCTGCTAATCGTGAAACATCCAAGAACAGAAGATGGTGCTCAGAACTAGAGAGACACCCGTCTCGAAAGAGAAAAAGAACCCTATACAGCCCAATAGAAGATAAGACAAAGGAGATAGTAGCAGACATCACACATAATTTAAGACGAGTATACAACAATGAGTGAAAACTATTCCTCGAGATGCTAAATATGACTTTTTGATATTTGAGTTTCACCAGAAAAAAAAACTCGTTTTAATTAATAAGAAACTTCTCATCTATGGGATTCTGACGTCCAGGCAGAACACAGAGTGAAAATGAAAGAAAACGAAAATATATACAAATACTTTGGCCTTGCAAGAGAACTGGAAAAAAATGTGGAACATGAGGGTGAATCTGATAGCAATTGTAATTTGATCTCTTGCAAAGGTCTCGAAGGATTTCTAGAATAGACCACAGGAATTGGAAATTAGAGGAGGAATCGAGACCCTCCAGACAGCATTGGTAACGCTGACTAGAATGCCCAGAAAAGTCTTAGAGATCTGAGTAGACATGCCGTCACTCAGACTACAGTAAAACATCACGAGCTAACGGTGGTATGAAACACTTGAAGGGAGTGAAACAACAACAACAACAACAACAACAACAACAATAATAATAATAATAATAATAATAATAATAATAATAATAATAGTGTGTAGATTACGTGGTAACAGGGATAAATATGTTAATCACATAATAAGCGAGTCTTTAAAATTTGCATAAAAGCAAATCTTTAAATTTACATAGATGTGAACCCTTAAAATTTGCATAAAAGGAAATATGAGTAGGCATGACTGGGTGAGAAGGGAGATCTACTCGGAATTTTAATAAAACATTTTGCACACCTGTCAAATGGTATATGCTCAAACCTTAAAACGACGCATAAATTCTCTCGGACTTTTAAATACAAACGAATTGCCAAATCACTAACAGAAGTTCAGACCAAGTGTTAATTAACAAGAACAAAAAGAATTTGTAATCTAGAGAATTTTGCTGATACAGAGAGTGAAAATAAAACTAAGTGAATACATCTATGAATATCTGGATCTTGCCAGAGAGCTGTAATCATTGTAGATCATGATCTTGATGGTGATAGCAATTGTAGTCGGTGCCCTTTGTACAGTTCTTAAAGGCAGGTAAAATAAATTTGGAGGGTTTGAAGATCAAAGGAAGAATCTACGCCATCTAGAACGCAGCACTATGAAGATCAGCTAGTGTAATATATTGCATCTGGAAACCGGGCTGCAAGCAGGAAGTGTGTGTGTATCAAGTGCGGGCCTGGAAACAAAAACAGGATATGGCATTGAACTGACCTTTGGCACCTAAAGATGCAAGTTGGAACTGTGTAGGCACAGAAAATCTGTAGGCGTAACCAATAACCAATGAAAACAGGCTGCGTGGCTGATGAGGTGTGTCTACATAATA
Source organism: Doryteuthis pealeii (assembly GCA_023376005.1). Lineage (NCBI taxonomy): Eukaryota > Metazoa > Mollusca > Cephalopoda > Myopsida > Loliginidae > Doryteuthis > Doryteuthis pealeii. The sequence continues at coordinate 150,315,142 of CM042138.1, read as the reverse complement.
ACTGCATAGGTATCACGATCAAAGAGTTGTGACACTGTGAGTTGGACCATAATAAAAAGCCAGTGGAAATCAATACGGCAGACAAAAACCGCTTGCAGAGAAATCCCAAAGTCTCTATATTTGCGTAACCCCTTCTAACGACTCTCAGTCTGTATACAACCGAGGAAATAAAGATATAATCCTATATTTTTATAAATACAAGTGTCCGTGTTCCTTGACGGGTCCAGTATATAACACTAGAACCTGAGGAAACAATCTGTCATTTAATCGTCAGTGAAAAATCACTGGTTAAAACAGATGTAAAAAAGAAGTAGTGAAAGTAAAATAATAATATTAAGTTCAAAATTTGGATATATGAGTTAGTGTAGTAAAATATTACCTGGGAGTTTTAAAAGAGTTCGTGTTAATTGTAAAGGAAATTAACAACTTTCTTATCTCAAAATACATGATATGCAGAAGCAGCAATTTTGTCAATGAAACCTAAAATGAGCTGGTTTTCATTTTTAAAGGAAGCTACGTACATTTATTGCTCGGTCGGTCGCCGCTTGATACGATAAAAGACTGGGGGAACATTTTGGTAGGTAGGTATTTTCACACTCAATATTGTGGGTAGGTATAACATGAATAAATCGGAGAAACGGTGTGTTTGGAAGTGTTTTTCGGTGTTTGGATGAGAATTTGTCCCCTGTAAAATGGTGTTCATGATTTTCACTATTGCACTAGGTGGGAAAAGTCTCATTTAATTAGAGTTAGCTTAAAGTTTATCGACAAAGAAAACTAAATTATGAACTCAAGTTCGAATTCCGGCGCATATTAGCATTGCTACAGGCGAAAAAAGGCATCACTCCACATATCATCGCTTTATCACATCAACAGACTTCTATTCATTAAGCTGTCACTCTAGTGGACAGAGAAAAGAATATGTATGTCAGAGCAAATGGGCAGACTACGTTTCCATAACTAACGTCCAGACAGCAATAATTGTAAAAGATTGTTATACCTATTGTTAAATTTGACAAGAGGCCAACATAAATCCCAGAAGTGAACCATTATGGAAAACCGAAAGCGTGACAAAAAGGAATAAATTTTAGCTCAATGACATATCGTGATCTTACTAAGCTTTAGTTTAGTCTGGTACAAGTATTCACCTGACTGATCATATATTTGCACATCAAATAGATGTTTATATGATGTTCAAAAGTGTGAAAACTGGAACATGAATAATCGACTAAAAACTATTTTTCTTTGAAAACATTTGTCCACACTTGATGTATATAAGGGTCATTCATTCATTATTTTGGAAAAAAGCAAAATCAATCTTTTTTCAGAATCTTTTTTCTATAAATGTAAACTCAACATTTTTGGAATTGGTTTACAGCAAGAATTAATTTAATCTCCCAAAGATATTTATTTTTAAGCTATTCGAAATGGAAGCAAATCAAACAGAGAGCTCCACGTTTGAACAAAGGTCCGTCCTCAGATATTTACTGCCAAGTGCCAAGTATGTAACATTTTATAGAAGAATGAGTGATAAGGCTGACAAGAATATGAGTTGTAATTGTTGCCCTTGGAATGGTCACCAAAGACTTGTAAAAGACTGGAGGAATCAGCAATTGGGGAAAATCGAAGCTAAAGCATTGTTAAGAACGGCTAGAATACACAGAAGAGTTCTAGAGACCAAAGTTGACTTGCTGTCATTCAGACTCCAGTGAAAGATCATGACGCTGGTGGGAAAAAACTCGCGAGTATTATTATTATTATTATTATTATTATTATTATTATTATTATTTTACTCCTTGTGTTTTCTTTGTCACAACAGCCTATTTCACTGGAGTCTGAGTGACAACAAGTCTTCTCAGGTCTCCAGGACGCTTCTGAGTATTCTAGCCAATTGCCGCAATTCAATAGTCTGGATGGACTCAATTCTTCCTCTGACTTCCAGTTCCTCCAGTCTATTTTCCAAGATTTTTTGACCGTTCCAAGTGCACCAACTAAAATTGGTAACACTTTCAGTCACATATTCCACAGCTTTTTCAATTCTCTGGCAAGGTCCAGGTATCTGTTCATCCCTCGCTTTCCTTCATCTTCATCCTGTGATCTGCTAGAACTGCAATGTCTACCAGTTGACAAGTTCTCTATTATTATTATTATTATTATTATTATTATTATTATTATTATTATTATTATTATACGAGTACTACAACAGCCTCATCATCATCGAAATAGACAAAATTATTTTCAGGTTTGCTTCCTCAAATTTCCTATTCTCAGAATTGCACAGCCAAAATTAACACCTGCATATTTGCAGACGCCACTAGCTGCATATTGCTTCTTATTCTCTCCTTTAAGTTTGTTTGTGGAATAAAAAAGTTTCACAGTTGAAATATGATTGAATTTACAATTTCTAGTGACACTTGCACCATCTAAGCCGAGGAATTTTAATGAAAGTCAAACTTTAATAAAATCCCTGCGAGGAAAATTCATTTTGCTTATTTGGTGGAATTTTTTTATATATCTATTTTATGTTTTATTGTCGTTTTTTCTTCATCTGAATTTATTTATTTATAGCCTGGTCTCCTTTTTGCTTCATTAACTTTTCTTTTCCTTTTCAATTCATTTGTGGATTCTTACTTTCATCTTCTCTTATTTATTTTCTTCTTTTTTTTTTTTTTGGTTGCCAGTTTTCGATCTTCTTTTCACTATTTTTGTTGTCTGTCTTTTGAATTTTTCCTTTTTCACTTTAGTCTTTTTTTGTATTTGATTTTCTTTTTTTATTTCATTACTTTTTTCCTTTTTCATATTCAACATGTCACCTTTTCTGATAGGCGTTCTTTTCTCCAGTGTTTTTACTATTTTTGTAATTTCCCGACCCTTCCCGCGTTCATATATATATATATATATATATATATATATATATATATATATATATATATATATGTGTGTATATGTATGTATATATGTATATACGTATATATACATGAGTATATATATTTATATACATGTGTATATATGTGTATGTACATGGGTATATATATGTATGTATATACATAGGTCTATATATGTATATATATATACATTCATATGTTTGTGGATATATATATATATATATATATATATATATATATATATATATATATATATATATATATATATATATATATGATTTCTTAATACATTTTCCCTTTAGGTTATAAAACTTTTCTGGAAGAAGTTGTTTATCTTTTCCTTTTACTCTTCTTTTTATTTACCAAACTCACCGAGTGTGATGGTTAGTAAGTAAAAAAAAAAAAAGAAAAGAAAAGAAAAAAAAGGGTAGCAAGTAGGTTCCAATTTTAAAATTCAAAACATTCCAATGACCGACTCTGCTCGGTAAGTGTGTTGCGTATATCAGACTGGGGTTTGATCCTAGGTAAAATGCATTTGCATTTTTGCGTTGATCAGTTATATTTCTGTTGTACTACATACAAAGGATTTTAATTATGAAACCGATGAATGGAATCTGATTCAAGTAATCACTTTCCCAACTTCTAAAGTCTGACAACAAAGTTTCTTTGCTTACAAGAATATCACATCAGTCTTCAACATATCTGCAATACCACATTCCAAATCATCTCACCAGTTCACTCGATTAATCCTATGACCATTCTATACAACAGTTCACCCAACTGACATAAAATTAGAAGTAAACTGGCAAAGGTTCTCAAAGTTGCAAAAAAGTAATTCTGTCTCGAGAGAAAGTCCCTTGGCTTTTATCTCTCCTCACTGGTCGAATCATTCCAACCAACAAGGTTGACAGGATGCTTAGTAAGAGACATTACTCATAACCTGGATGTTTTTCTCTGTATCTTTGTGAGGTAATTCATTTTACCTCTCACTACAGACATCTATCAACAATCACTCGGGGATCAGAGGCATAACTTCTATAATAGGTTATATATTTGATGCTATACATTTTTTTGTTATGGGGTGGTGCTGTTTAGAGAATGATTTTGTTTTTATCATGATTGGCCGGACACCAAATTTTAAAGAAATTCTTCTTAGATAAAACATTTTTATTGTTTTCTCTTATTACCAAGTAAATCAACGATAAAACAGACTTTTTTTAGAAGCTCCTTTTTTAGCGGCTTTGATATAAACTTCAGAATATGCAAGTTGTTTCTCCTATTCGATTAAAGCACTCAGATGGTTATGTCAGAAATAACATCAACAACCAAATTGTAAATGTGTGTCCGTCCCTTTTTTTTGGTCTCCGAGAAGAATTGAAACCTCTTCGTCTCCAGAACAAATGTAAGGGAGAAAGTTTCGGAACTCTCGTTTCATTACTTTCTAGCCTTAGTAAAAATAACAAATAAACTGATACATACATAAAATAAAAGATAGAAAAAAAAATAAACAAAAAATGAATTTTAATAAATAAATTAATAAATAAATATATAAATATATATTATATATCACAATGGCCACAAAACACAAATACGCTTTTTCATTCGCACATACACATGTGCAATCCCGTGCTAGGATACAGTCTTAACGTCACAACTAACACGCATTTTCAATGTCACGCGCATTACAACATACATACACGTTAAACAAAAATAAACGCATTCACGTTCACACGAGAATACAGTTATTTAAAAAATAACATCATTAAAAAAAATCATTTGGGAAGAAATGCCATAGCTGGACTGCTTCAGTTCAATTCTTTTGATAAAGAGGTATTACCTCGAAAATTCAAGAAAGAATAAAAATACAGGTCAACACACAACACCATTGTTACCGTATTATTATTTTTAAAAATTTATTCCAAACTGCATTGTGATAGCCTTCTAAATCAACCTCCTAACCAATACATACACAATGCTTCAAGCAAATTACGAAAACTCTATATATATATATATATATATATATATATATATATATATATATATATATATGTTTTTTAAATAAAACTCTGTGTCGTAAGGAAGATTTCTTCTCAGGACTTTTGGATTATATATATACTACATATATATATATATATATATATATATATATATATATATATATATATATATATATATATATATTGATAAAGGCTTTCTATTATGATTTTTTCTAGATATTTTCTGCTTGTCTTTGTATTATTTGTTGTAATGTTGACTTAATTCTCTATTCAGTTCGTCGTCAGGGCTTAGAATACACTGTCCGTATTCCACTTTGGTAGATTTACACAAATGAATCAGGGACTGAAATGCAAATAGCATCATTTAATTAGTTCAATTAGATTAGACCAACTGGCTTGAAGGTGATGGTTAATCATTACTGACAATATATTCTATGTACATGTCATAAATACAATGAAATATCAAAATGCAAAAAACAATTGATATTCATAATGTGTTTAAATATACATCACACATCCTCTGTAAATATTTATTAAGTTAGTGAAAATATGGCCAGTACCTTATTTTTTAAAAGTATTGAATGAATAGTAAAAGCAGTAAAAAATAAATACAAAATGAAAAACTGGAAACTTTTGCTCCCACCAAATAAATATAGATTAGAGGATTAAGAATTTTTAATCATAATGAGAATGAATGAATGACTGAATGCTATCTGGTTACAAAGCATGCATCATATAAATGTGTTTGTATATATGTACTATTGACAAATATACTTGTACATACACATAGAGATAGAAGAGAGAATATACTAGCTGCAAATGTAATGTTATTAGCTGAAAATAAGATGCATAAAATGCTTTCATTCATTAATTCTATAGCATATATGGATAAGCAATAATATTATATATATATATATATATATATGTGTGTGTGTGTGTGTGTGTGTGTGTGTGTGTGTGTGTGCGTGTGTGTGATAGATATAGAGAAATAAACTGGGTTTATTGAGGTATGAAAGAATAAAAATACACAAAATGAGAAAAGAGAATCTACAAAAAGGAATGTCCTTGGTATGGCACTAAACTACATCTAATAACCTGAATTGGTAGAATCAGTTTTGGGTCAACTAGGTCTATTGCGCAAACCAATAAAGAAAAATAAGAAACCAGTTAACACATAACTTCAAAACAAATGTAAATATATACAATGAATTCAATTCCCTAACCTCTAATTAGAAAATCAATCTAGATGGGCTGACATGGCGTTAAAATCAATTGATACTCTTTATATTTGGTTCCTTTGTTCTTTACTGTCCTTTCACTTTTTTTCTATTTACTATCTTGATTTATATACTTATTGTTTTTCTTTCTTTGAATGATCTTGTTTAATTTTCATTAACTCAGCAGTTTGTTCGTTTATTTTTTTTTCTTCCTTCCTTCTTTCCTACCTTCCTTTTCATGGAGCCCTTTTGCACCTGTTCCTCTTAATGATTTCCTTGAATCATTAAATATCCAAAAACACCTTAAATTAATTCAAGTATATCGATAAGACACTGACAAATATTTTTCTGGTATTGTCAGATATCTTTAAAAATGTATCGTCAACTGACTATAGACAAAGGTGTGAATGAGCTATAACTACGGTAAAAAATATTTCTTAAGTAACAAGATAGTATCAGAAAAAGCTGTTACATCTATTGATAACCTTAACAGATTCCTTATTTGTTCTCACCTCCAAAAATATCTTTTTAGTTCCTTCTCTCTTTCAATGATTCTTTTCTGTTTTCCTTAGAATCTTTTTCCCTTTTTTCTGATTTTCTCGTTCCGGAATCTTGGTCTCGTTATTCATTAGATGTTTGTGGATTTTATATTTTCATATTCAGTTTCATTCGTATCCCTTTTCTACATTTCTACTTTTTTAAAAGATTTAGTATATGTCCTTCTATTTTCTTTTTTGTTTGTTTGTTTGTTTGTTCATTTTTTATGTCTTTTCTTTTCTTTTCTTTCTTAAATTGGCGAATATTTCATTTCCTTTCGACGCCGTTTTTCATTCATTTTATCTTGCCTCACTTCACATAATCAATTAGTTTTGCACTGTGCACTCACAAAATGAAGACAACCTTCTTTCTTTATTTTTTCTATCCAGGCCATTAAAATTACTGTGTATAAAAAATAAATAGAGTAATAAAAGAAATTGTGAAGTGAAATAAACCGGAGCAAATTAATACCAAGCTAACCAAATAGAATTTTTTAGAGCAAAGAAAAAAAACAAACAAACCCCAAAATCCCAAAAGCAAACAAAGCCATCAAACTGAAAATATCCCCACGGGAAGATGATAAATTCAACTTTGTTTTCCCAGTAATAGACACCTTTTGTCTACGTGGTCAGTCTAGAGTTTTCAAAGATAGAATTTATATCTCGTCCAAAAATGTAGATGCATATAAGTATAAAACAGTCCAATATCATTGCACCAATTAAAATTAATCACTGTTAAATTATAACAATTTAATAAGGCAATCACTAATTCGTGAGATGAATACATACTTATATTATTACTCACTAAAATAATTAGAACATTTTGATGCAAGTTTTCAAAAACAAAAATGACGTTTTAAATTTGCAGTAAATTTTTAACTTGGTAATTTTATAATACTATGACATAGCTGGTTGTGAAAAAAGTTTTCTTGTCTGTAATGTGCGGGTAATCTTCCTTTATTTGGCTAAAATAAAATCTATAGTTTATGGTCTGATTTCAACAGACATGTCCTTCATATATTCGTTTTATATTTGCAAATGGACGGAATTAGATTTTTTTTCTTAGTTCCAGCCTGTTTTTTTTCCAAAAGCTGGATATTTTTTGCCTCGTTCATACTATTTGTTGCAGTATTTGCATCTTATTAATATTAGTTCGTTACGTTGTAACCATCGACGAGTTCCATTTTTGACTGTCGGAAAAATAAATAAAAACAACAAAAAATGAATGAGTCAAGTTAGTAATACTCAAAAATATTTCATACTTAATTATAGAGCCTCTTTTACGGATTCGAATTAGTGACAGAAAAAAATTAACAAAGCTTTATCGAAAGGATCTTCAGGATAATTCTGAACTATCCTGAAAATAATACAGAATTATCCTGAAGATCCTTTCGATATATATATATATATATATAATCCAAAAATCCAGAGAAGAAATCTTCCTTACGACATAGGAATTTTTTTTAAAACCACCTGTCGCAGTTTGAGAGCTCAATGTGTGCTCTTATTGTTAGAGTCACAGAGCAAATTTATAAGTAAATAAATAACAAAAGACTTAGAGATTTTGAATCATAGCCTATTTCGGGGAGCTTATACAAAGTGTCTAATTCTACCAGCGCATCTGATCAGCTGGGAGAATTAGACACTTTGTCTAAGCTCCCCGAAATAGGCTCTAATGGAAAATCTCTAAGTCTTTTGTTATTTATTCACTTATATATATATATATATATATATATATATATGAGAGAGAGAGAGAGAGAGAGAGAGAGAGAGAGAGAGAGAGAGAGAGAGATTCTAAGGCAGTTTATCTTGTAGAAAAGTAATAAAACTGCAAAGCAAGAACAATAAATATATATATATATTTACCAACTCCTCCGCACGAGCAGGATACGACACAAGGTCAATTTCTTAAGCGGAGTTTAACAGGTTTGAATTCAGAGTTTTCCTTCTCCTAGACTGGTTACCTAGTCATAGTTAAAGAGCCCAGTCTGCCCTGCTATTTATCCATAGCTGGAGGGAGAGTAGGATTCATACCTTTCCCAAGGGTATAAGCGCTAAGTGAAATGCAATTACCACGTCCAGGATTTGAACTCGGGGCGACGACTCCATTTCCCATAACTTTAACCATTACACCACGCGCTTCCTACCTCAATAAATAAGAACAATAAATATATGTCCATTATTTTCTACGTATAATCGTATACAGAGTGTTTGAAGGAAAATTCGCCAGAGATCGGATTCCCAGATCAAAAGCAGACACTCATTTCCCACTAACCGCATTGCAAGTTTAGATCAGGTGACACATATCTTAGAATATAAAAAGGAAGCTAAAATATGCTTGATTCTTACTAGTTTAGGTCTCTGGACAATTATTCCAACGGTAAAAATTACGCGGACAATAGAATTACTTCAAATAATTGTGCTGCTTTTATGAAGATGGACATTTGTGAAAATAGTAGGACGATTTCTGATATATATATATATATATATATATATATATATATATAGTATAAAATGGTTACAAGAGATAGCCTACTCGAGTTTCATCAGAAGGATCTTCAGTGTTAAATCCACTGAATTAATCGAGGTACTGATTAATTGCGGTCGATCAAACGTGTGTGTTCATTGTATTAGAGAGATCGTTACTAAGGCTCTCTAATACAATGAACACACACGTGTGATCGACCGCAATTAATCAGTACCTCGATTAATTCAGTGTATTTAACCATGAAGATCCTTATGATGAAACTCGAGTAGGTTATCTCTTGTACCCATTTTATAATAAATTTGCGCTACTTCGTATTGAGCACTAAGTATTTGTTATATCGCTGACTTACCCCCTGAATTTTGCACCTCCCAGCCATCGTGGCCATATTCACTGGTAAGTCACTTTTTATTTTTATATATATATATATATATATATATATATATATATATATATATATTCAGTGAAAACCAACGTAACAGAAAAAAGAATGAAAACGTAAAACCGAACGAGGTACTACTTTCACTATTGCAAAAGAAAAAAGAAAGTGAAGGAATCGGGATAATGAATATTGGAAAGTGATCAATATGTTCTTATATAGCCGGTTAACGGATCATTATCAGCTACAGAACTTAACTATACAGGTTTAAACGATCTTCAGGATAATTCTGAAGATCCTCTCGGTGTACCCTGGGTAATTAACAGACACACATACAGACGCACACATCTACCGAAATCTCTCTCTCTCTCTCTCTCTCTCTCTCTCTCTCTATATATATATATAATATATATATATATATATATATATATATATATATGGTGATTGTAAACTGTCCTACTGCTGCTGAAACGATCGGATTTCTAACCCTACTGTAGGTAGCTGACAGAATTTCTAGCCACACTGAAGAGACTTGATAAGTTGAAACACGTGTCTGTGGATGACTATATATATATATATATATATATATATATATATATATATATATATATATATTTAAAACATATCATTGCGTGCCCTTTTCTTTTTAAATCATCATTAATAAACACCCCAGATCATATTCAGATATACACATTTGTTTCATCCTCCTTAACTCTTTGTCTACCAAATCTCCCCCACGGCTGGACTAAATTTTCTTGATATCTTTTACCTGTATGATGAGATATTTCAAAGTTCTTTATTCATCTCAGAATTCATTCTATTCAAATAAACTCCTATTATTATTGTAATCTGATTCCATCTTCTCAATTACAATGAGAGCCGCTCTTAGCGGTTTACGGTAAGATTGCAGTGGTGGCAGAGCCACTTTGAGGGAGTTAATTTAGGCAAAGGGTTATACCTTTAATTCTTTGTTGTTTGTGGCTTCAACCTTTGGTAATAACAGCGGTAAACAATAACAGTAAATGCAGATGTAAATCACGTTTACGATTCCAGAATATTGATTCATATTTAAATTTATGTATATATTCTCATTATTCCCCCAAGCAGAAATGAGTATAATTTGAAAAACATCACGCCCGTATTTGTGTCATATAACCGAACGTATACAAAAAGGCTTTATAAACGGCGGAGGTGTGTCAAGTAATGGTTATCGTCAGAGGAAATGCACGCGGCGACCCGACTTCAAATCCTGGACCAGACGATTTGGCCTCAATATCATTGGGAAATATATGGCTCCAACTATTCTACATCCAGCTAGGGGTAAATAATAGGACTGTGTGGGCCATTTAACATTGGTTAGGATACTAGTGTAAGAGAAGGAAATCTCTAATTCAAATCATTTATAATTGAGAAATTGATCTAGTGTCACGTTCATCTCTGGCGAAGGGGTTGGTTATATATATATATATATATATATAATATATATATATATATATAAAAGGAAGTTTGTTATGATTTGGTATGTACGTGTCGACTTATAACTCACAAACGAGAGGTCATTTAGATTTGAAATCTCGCATACAACTTAATATGCTTATAACTAAGATAGACACACACACCCGCGCGCGCACACACAAAACACAAAAATAAAAACAAGCAATTAGAATCTGAATTTAAATTTTTGTCATATGTACAAAACAGTTTTTGAAAAATAAAATTATATTTCAAAATACTCAAAAGTTATGGATTACATTTTTTAAAATTCTATAGATTATTTTCCTCTAATTCTCTCTCTCTTACCCACTCACTACCTGGTGTTCTTATAATTTTTTTAGTCTGGTCATGGACAGGGTACTTTTGCTAGTATATATATATATATTATATATATATATATATATATATATATATATATATATATATATATATATATATATGTTTAGAAAATGGACTCTCTCGTCGATTTTCGACGCATGAGTGATCATCCAATGAACAGTCAACACAGGTTGTGCTTATAGTGGTGAAGGCTTGTTTTGGACCATTTCGCACTTTTTGGCACAGTCGATAGGAAAGAATTGGTGCACAAGGAATGCCACAAACCCTCTCAACAACTGACCTCAGGATTTTTGAATTCAGAGTTTTTCTTCACTTAGACTGGTTACCTACCAAAGGTTAAAAAGCCCAGTTTGCCCTACTATTTTACCCATAACTGGAGGGAGAATATATGGATTCATACTTTTCCCAAGGGTATTAGCGCTATATATATATAAGGCTGTAGTCATATCAGTACTGCTGTATGGCTGCACCACCTGGACCCTAACGAGGCGCCTCGAGAATAAGCTAGATGGGAGCTGCACAAGAATGCTGCGAGCAGTATTGAACAAGTCGTGGAAACAGCACCCCACAAGGGAGCAGCTGTATGGTCACCTGCCCCCTATCTCACAGACTATCCGAGTGAGACGGACTAGGCATGCAGGGCACTGCTGAAGAAGCAAGGACGAACTCAAAAGCGATGTTCTCCTGTGGAAGCCAACACACGGACATGCCAGTGTGGGCCGCCCAGCAAGGATCTACATTGACCAGCTATGTAAAGATGCTGGCTGCAGAGAGGAAGAATACCCTGAGGCGATGAATGATAGGGAAGGTTGGCGAGAGATTGTCATGGATATCCGTGCTGCCTGCGTGACATGATGATGATGATGATGATGATGATATAATATATATATATATATATATATATATATATATATATATATATATGAAAATACCGTAATATGTGAGATTTCTGGATTATTGTGGAATCTACTGATCGAAAAATAAAATCATCCTTTTTATTTTAAAATAGTTTACGTCTTATCAATTTCTGAAAATTGAAACTGAACATTCACAACCACGAAGAGATGCAACCCTCACACAGGAAGTCATTATCGACGTTCATGGTTGCCAAAAATTACAGACTTCTGCATCCAGTATTCAAATCTGGAAACGTTACTGCATTGCGAAACATGCACAAACAGAGAGCAAAGTGGAATATTTCAGCTAACCACACATAATGGCCGAACATCTATTAGGCGCGATTAAACCCATCTTTTGGGTGCATTCGGTGTGCACATCAAAGGGCCAAGCTAAGCGAGGAGAAGCCATTTTATATGGTAATGTCCACCATTCCGATATTCATGAGCCAAGCCGATATAATCAGAGGATGTTGCTCAGTCACAAATGCATAATGGAAATATATGAACACTTGCAGCTTGTGCATTTCTCTAATGTATGGTGAGTTTGTGTAATTTGGAACCATCCTCGAGTTGACATATCTAAAAGGAAATGATACAGATAAGTAATCCCAACAGTGGCCTTGGAATTCACTCAATACCATGGATACGAAATATTGGACTTAACATGACTTGAGTCCGAAAGGTTTATTTCAAGTAGAAGAATCAACTAGCAGAATAAAATCACTGAAAATGAATATATAAATTATTGTTAGTATTATCTGCGTTATTCGGACTATTGTCCTCATCTTTATTGTTATTTGTACAACGTTTCGGCCGATATGCCCTCCGGCCTTCTTCAGGTATTACTTGTTGGACTCGGGAACCTTCTTTTCGAACTCGGGAACTTTCTGGTCGTAGTCGGTTTATACTAATTCGAACATATTCAGAACATTAAAAGAAACCTTTATCAAAATTACCTATTTTGGTATTAAATGACCTGAAAAGGGTTGAAAATATTAGTATTTAAATTTTTTCTCTTTATGTTATTAGATACATCACGAATTAAGTAAACAGCAAAGTGGAATATTGCATGTCATGACTGCTCAACCACCTGGGTTCTATCCTTAAGCATCACGAGTTGCCACCACGGCCAATAGGTGGCCGCATTGGGGGAGTCTTATTCCTCTGCTGAGGTGCAGTCGATGCATTCTAATGCCGCAGCCGACAGGACGCTCATATTTTAGCGACTGGCGGACGGAGAGGCCCCCTCCGATCAATCGACTGGTTACGTCATGCCCTAGCACCTATATGATTGCTCCAACCCTATTGCTGTTATGGCAAGCCCCAACCCTTTTTATCATATGGGTGCTAGAAAGCGGTGACTGAGGGTCTACATGTCCTGGAATGACGTTAAACTCTATCTGATGGTGAAGTTCCAGTTCTGGAGGTTTGGGGAATGTGGAGCACCCCTTCATCTTTGCTCCCTGGTCCACTCTGACCCGGAGTGGTAGTGCCTGTTAGGGTTCCATCTATGGGTTAAATAGTAAAAAATGTTTATAAACAAAACTGATTATCCATTAAGAATTAATTAATTTCAAAACTTTATCGGCATTAAATGACCCACTGAGGTTGATATGCCGTAAAACAAAACAAACAAATTTGCTCCTCAATTTTCCTTTACATGTGTATTTCTGTAGATCTATTTCGCGAATTTATTTTATGTCTGATTCATTATTTTCGATGTATATTTATTTCTATTAAGAAGGATAAACTGTTATCTTTCTTGAGAAATAAAAACTATTGTAATACATTGAAAATACCGTAAGTAAATAATATAATCTAGAACTTAATGTTGCCTACCACGTTTACTTGGTATTCGAAACATATCCAATAGCATAGATAATGTAAAACATTTACGTATGTAATTCATTAATAATTGCTGTTTCTTGCTGACCAACATAGCGATATATTCAACTAAGCGTGAATTGTTACACTTTCTGGATTCACTTAAGATTGTCTTAAGATGAAATACTTTGAAGATGGTGAAATAACCATTCTTTACTATAGTAGCGTTGTCACAACGACTCCTATGTTCGTGATGGCTAATCGTACAAGGAGGAAGGAGAGCCACAAAAACACAGCTCATCTAGAGTGCTACGACCTCGTTGGTTTATTCTCTCCGTTCAGTTTCTGAAGGCCATAGAATCTGGTGAAAATGGGTAACGTACCAAACATACAGGGTAGTTTCTTATGTTACATAATCATAATCAGCATATGGTTTATATACGTACCTGTAGTTAGAATATTTGAATACAGTTCGTTAGAATCAGAAGAACAGGTGTTCAGTGGAAAGTTACTATGGCCGATGATTGACAATCTGTGACGTTCCGCTCACCCTCCGGTACAGGCGTGAAAATAAATTTTAGCTTAATTAGTCAGTTGCGGTAGAGAATCCAGGTTGAGCGGAAATGTAGGTTGCCTCTCTGAGCTGATCTCGGTCCCCGGTGGATGAATATGGGCAGGGTTGCGAAATAAACCTTCATCGAGAAATCAGCCAAGTCTTGTTTGATAAGTAATTAAAACAAGAAACCAGCTCAAGAAATCAAAAAAAAAAACCGACCCTGAACATGAAGCCCACCAGATCAACAAGAAGATGTTGGCCGAGTTAGACGAAATCAGCAGAATGTAAAAGAACCATCATCTCACATCTAATCTCTCTCTCTCTCTCTCTCTCTCTCTCTCTCTCTCTCTCTCTCTCATGTAGCGTAATTGCCGGGCCTTACCCCGGAACACCATATTTGTGGCCTTGTGCCAGACACAGAAAAACCTTAATAGATGTAGCATGATTCTCAGAACTTACTGGGTGGTCCTATGAAGAATCGGCCCGAAAAGAAATATAAACATCGAGTCGAGCAAGAAGATAATGAAATTCCCATTATCACTTGTGACTCGGTTCGATAGCCAGGAAGTCTAGGATTTTGATGTTAAAATTCATTTTGATCGGTTTGTCAGGAGAAAGGATGCTTGACCCGTTGACTTCTTAAGGGACACGTGCAATTTGGTAGATAGAACATTCTAAAAGTTCCACGATGTTCTAGAAAGTTCCACACCCATTTCTATATAATAAGGGAACCTTAGATTTTGGACAGTTGGGCTACGGAGTTTTGCCGGGGACAGTTGGGTTGGCAGAATTTGCCAAAGAGGGCTTTTGCTGAGGTTAGTCATTGGCGAGTGACTGAAAAACATATGTGTTAAAGAAACTGACTCTCTCTCTCTCTCTCTCTCTTCTCTCTCTCTCTCTCTCTCTCTCTCTCTCTCTCTCAAAAAACAATAACTTGCAGCGAATAAATTTATGAAAAGCAATTCTATCGTCATCTTCGTTACTAAGGAAAAATACTACGGGAGATGTTATCAATGAAATGAGATTCCCCTGCCCAAAGATACCCGTGGAGATAAAAAAAATTAATTGACCGCGACGAAGAACCACTTGTCTTGTAAGGTGATACCTTTGCCTGACCATAAATTAAAGAAACGAGGAAGGGTTCTTTCGTGGACTTTGAAGGACTGCTAGATCTGTGTAACCAACAAGCCAACGGGCCGACTCCGTATATACGACTTGTACAAGTCCTAATAGTGCCGTGTATTTTGAAGGCACACGGTAAAACGCCACAACGTTACGTATACGTAATAGTGCCGTGAAAAAGGCATAACGTTACACCCATTTGTCTATTTGACTCATATATTGGACCCTAATAGAAACTGCCACTCATCACAATTACTCCTAACTCTGACCCAGAGTTGACGTAGGAGTAATGGTGATGTAGGAGTACATTCCCAGATCTCCAGCATTGGAACTTCACCATTAGATGTAGTTTAATGTCAAAACAAGGATACTCGAGTGGGTGAGATCTTCCGCTGAATTCCCATCAACATTTGGCTAATCACTGGTGACCTCAGCAACACCTGTTCTGAGGTGCTCGATCAAGCGTATTTTGTTACACCTCATTCATAGACAAGATGGTGAACTTTTTCAACTCACCCTTTCTTATCTATTCATACTCCGGCACCATCCACTTACAATTTTATATTAATTGTTATTATTTGCAGTGTAGCTGAAGCTGGGGCATTACTGGTGGCGGTAACTGTAAGATCTCGTGTATCAAAGAAGTTCTTTGAATATTAAAATATAATACGATAATAAAGAATAATGAATTATATAAAAATCTTGATCTCAGATTATCAGTTTATAATTAGACTAAGAATTGAAAAATAAGATTTAAGTTAGACTCCATAAATTGTATGATCGATACCAATTCAAATTTATATTTTGTTTTGTACATTTTCTATTTATCACTTGCGAATAGGCAATACAAAAGTTTACTGGTTGTGGCAGCTTTATATCAATTTGTCACATTTTTACTTTTGGGATTTCCCTATGTTCGAAAGTACTTTCGAGATTTAATCTCAACATACAGTCTCTAATCAACGCACACATTGAAACTGGAGCAAAAATGTTCGTTAGTAGAGATGAAGATACAATTCTAGTGTAAAGGTAAACGTAGTGTTTTGTTAGGTTTTCTGTACCTTCACTTGATTCCTTGAATTTACGATTATTTGGGTAGTTAGATAGTATAGTTATGTTCAAAAAAGATTTGGTTGGTGATTTGATTGTTTGTATTTTACGGAATGTTAATCTTAAATTTTTTCTGCTGAAGACGTTGGTTTTATTCATTCTTGTTGTGTATTCAACTTTTTAAAATCCATTATAAAAGTCATTTCTTTGTATTTATTTACCCTGTAGATGGATTAGGTTTGGATAGGTTTCTTTAACAGCATATCAAACCTATGTGTTATTTAATGCCAAATCTTTTTTCTTTCTTATTTGTATGTATGATTTATAACTGAATATATTGCAGGGAAATGTATTATTTTTAAACAAATTGTTATAGTGTGAGGCAGCAGTTCATAATCAATTCTGTTTGACATATGTATTTTTAGATAGTTGTGTAGACGTGACATTTTGCTTTATTCTTTCTTTTTGGGTATAATTTTTTAAACGCATTCTTTAAAACTCATTTTGATCTATTCAACCCATAGATGGGACTATAAAAAGGTACTTCGAGGCAGAGTGAACCTGGAGTAATGGAATGAAAGGGTACTCCACACTGTCCAGAATCAGAGAATTGGAACGCCACCACTAGATACAGTTTAACCTCACTACTACTCTCAGATACCGTCTAGTACATATGATAAATGGGTTATGTTTTGCGATATAAGTAATATTGTCGGACAATGATATAGGTGTTAGGGCTTGACGTCACCAGCCTATAGGTCGGTGGGGGGGTCCTACTGCCAGTCTATTCAAGTAAGGACCAAAGTGGAGTGTTGCAAGTTATGTACTTCTCATCTACAGGGTTTCGTCTTTGAATATCACGAATCACCTCCAAAAGTCAATAGGTGGCCCTACGAGATGTCTTACCCATCTACAAACGTACAGTCAGTGTATTCTACAATCAGCCGATACGATGGAATACAATTTGTTTATCGGTACCAGCAATATATTCGCTACAGGCATATATAGTAATGTTCATCTTTTGGAAGTAAAGTAAAGAAATACAATACTTGTACTGAAGATAAGAGGCACATATCTATATTTCCAAACAAATGTTGTAAAATATCAGATTTTAAAATACGTCTCCATTAAGGTATTTTAAAAGGGGATTATTTTCTACTGAATATTTGTAAGATTAAGATTAATTCTCGGGATAATTTTGCAAGAGGAAAAGGATATTTTAAAATTTAATCAAAAGCAACGCATAGCACATGAAATAGAAACAATTCGTATAAACAATAAAAACAAAAACATAATGATAATTTGACATTAAATAAAAATATCACCACACACATACATACATGAGCGCGCACAAACATTCATACATAAAAACACAAATATACATACACACGCACACGTGCATGCACAGACTTTAAAAAGTATACAAACGTTACGAGGTTTTAGAATGGACATTCATTTCGGGTTATTTTTTTTGGGGGGGTGGGAGGAGGTTCACAGTGAATGAATAAAATTCGTTAAGTTAATCAAACAAAATCATTAATCAAACAAAAATATTTATATTTAAACGATTAGATTTCAAAATGAAAAATAAATAAACGTTCGAGTGTTGGTATAAGTACCCACACCTAGATGTTTTTATTTTCTAAGAAAATAACTTCTTCGGATTATGAAAATAATGAACTTATTGATTTAAAGTAACTTCTGAAATTGGTGATTGGTTTATAAATACCAGCTTGTATACTTGTTGTGAGGTGTGGTTTCGTATTCGTTGTTGTTTTAGTAGCAGTAATTCTTCGAGCGTAATCGTAGCTCTAGGTCTCAGCTTCTCGTTGCTAATTCTCTCAGTCCTCTAAACTTCTCTATATATCTCCTGCTGTAATACACATATGTAAATTTGGCTACTACAATACTCAAAAAATTAAATTAAATATGAGCGCCGCTACCAAAAAATAAAAAGACAAAAATAGAAAACAAATTTTAAAAACAAAACACACAGTAATCATAAACAATAATGATTTTAAAAATTCAATACAATCGCTTATAAAAAGAAACAACAACAAAATGAACACATGATGAAGCACAAAACAGCAGATTATGAGAAAAAAATAGAATTGAAAATAAATGTAAATACACCCCCCCCAAGCATTGTCCTGGGTATGATGCTAAACAGTTGTGAGGCCCCGGTTTTTGGGTCCTGTATAATTTTGTGGGTCCACTCCGATCCAGAATCGTAGTACCTGTTTTTCGCATTTATGTATCAAACATATCTCATTATTTGTATTAGATTGGAATAGTTGTAACTAAAATATTCTACTCAAATTAATCTGTATGGAAATTAGTTACTGAAATATTTCTTAGACTTTATATTACTTACTTGAAACCATTTAACTATTTTGTATATCTATACGCAGAAATTTTACTAGGGTAAACCCCATACGCACAAACACGCAGACACACATAATAAAAAGTACTATATTCATAAGTAAATAGTGTTCAATATCGTTGATAGAGCATGTATATCTAAGTTAGGATAGTGTAGAATGATGTCCACGGCGCTTGGTTACTGCCAGTTTTTCGTTCATGCGATTTTCAAACCAAGTGGCTGTTTGTTTATTATTCTCCCTTATATACTGTAGTGCGTTGTAGGGAGTGAGAGGAGTTTCATTTTATACTTCTGAGAGGGGAGGAGTGTCGTTTTATTGTTTTGAGCAGGAAAGTTTGCTGTCTGGAATTTTATGGGGGGGGGTTCTTACTGCTTTTTATTCTTTACACGTTGTTTTATTTTTTTATTTTTATTATTATTTTATTTTAATTATTTTAATTAAATGGCCTTATGGTTTGCTCTTTACTTTTTACGTCTTTGTTCTTTATTTTTTCATTTTATTTATTTTTCCTTTTTATTTTTTCTTAATTTTATATTTTTTAAGTATCATTAGTTATTATTGTTGTATTTATTTTTTTTTTTTTATAGTTTATTTTGTTTTGTTATAATTATTTCCTACGCATTAAATTAATTTAGTTATGTTATTTTACTTTTCATTTCTTATTTTCCTCCTATGTATATAATCTTTCAAGCAGTGAATATTTTAAAATAGATCCTACAAAGTTTTATATCGCATATAAAATTCCATAATACGGTACGCAAATGTATCAGAATTTTCTGCAATCCCAAAATTGTTTCATTATATTTCCGAAGGACTGCATAAGTGGACGATCTAACTAAAAAGTTTATTTTAACTGAAATAGATCCTTAATACTTCAATGTGATCTTCACTGACCTCAGAGTTTTGAACTAATATCATCCACCTCGATCCATATTTCAGATGTTGAGAAACAATGTACCATCCAATAGAAAGCTAATTATCTATTTCAATTTGGTCATTTTGATCCTAAATTAAATGGTGACTTTTAGCACCCTTAATATCAACACCCTTAATATCAGCACCCCTAATCACAGATGCAACATAAATTAACAGACCACTTTATGTAGGCACGAAATTTATAGTCAAGAAAAAAGTATACACACACACACACACACATATATATATATATATATTATTATTATTATTATTTATATTTTTCTTGAAGGCAATTACAATGCGTATATCTCATTAAATTCGATAATTATAGAAAATAATCATGACAAGTGAATGACAGGTTAATTTCGCAAGGAGTGTCCGGTGCGTATCGTGGCCGAAGCAGTATAGTCTCTGACTATGCCTGCTGAATTCGCGGTTTCGATTTCTGTCGGAGGGAAATCGTTAGTATTCATCACTTATGAGACTTAATAAAGTCGAAACAGTCTGTACGATGTTCTACACACCGAACAATTCTTTGTCGAGATTTACTTGTCATGATTATTTTCTATAATTATCGAACTTTATGGGATATACGCATTGTAATTGCCTTCAAGCAAAAATATAAATAATAATATATACTTTATCCAACAATGCTTCTAAAAAACAAACATCTGAAATCTTATATATATATATATATAAATTCTTAATATTTCGAGATAAAAATCTCTTCTACAGAAGATCTCCGAAACTGAACTTGTTGCTAATGGCTGTCCATTTGGTTTTTTCTCATGTCTTCCAGACTCTGTGTGTGTGTGTGTGTGGTGTGTGTGTGTGTGTGTGTGTTTTTATGTGTGTATTTTTCTCTCTCTCTCTCTCTCTCTCTCTCTCTCTCTCTCTCTCTCTCTCTCTCTCTCTCTCTCTCTCTGTTTCTGTGTGTGTGCCTGACTCCCGAGTTTGACAAGAATGTTCCTGAGTCCGACAGGAAACACTTGAAGAAACCCGGAGGGCCCATCGACTAAAAACAATAAACATGAGGCCAACTGTCCAAAATCTAAATAATACAAATTAACAAGTTTCCTCTAAAAAATCCTGACAAATAATATCAGCGTGTTGCATGTTTACGGTGTCTATTATGCCAGAAATTAAAAATGAATTGAACTGTTAAAATATATTAAAGATTAATATTTTCCTTGTGAATAACACGTTTGTCGTCAGTTGTGATTTCTTATATATTTAAAACAACACCAGATATACATGAATCTTATTAATGTTGACATAAGTTTTAATAATGGAAAAGCTACATTTACACTTGATTATAATAGAATATCCACATAAAATATCATTTCCCCAAAATTATTCAGTTAATAATTTGTAAAATCTTAAGGAGTTTAATTGAGAATAAGATAAAGCACATATGATTCAGTCCAGTATATTAGTCACGACTGTCCACTAAAATATCAACTCACAATTTCTCTTCTTCTTACTTCCAAGATGTGAATATTTGTAGTGAATAGGGGTTAAGAAAATGTTGGATATTTTGAGTTAATGCCAGGTTTGTTTTCTTTAATATATGTATTTACCAACCTCCACACGAGCAGGATGCGACACAAGATCGATTTCTTAAGCGGAGTTCAACAGGTTTGAATTCAGAGTTTTCCTTCTCCTAGACTAGTTACATAGCCAAGGCTAAAAGCCATCTTCCCAACACTACCCATAGCTGGAGGGAGAATAGTTGGATTCATACCTTTCGCAAGGGTATTAACCCTATGTGAAATGCAAACAGCCTTGTCCGGGATTTGAACACGGGTCGATGCGTCCATTTCATACAGCTCTAACCATTACACCACGCACCTTTTCTGTAAAAAAATATTGATCTGCTTGGACAAATGTTTTATGTTGAATATCCACTGAAAGGCCGAAAATATCTAAAAATTATTCCAGTTATGTGAAACATCTTTGAGAATGTAAACATAGCATTATCCATATGTTAGTCTCATAAGCCGTTGTTACAATTTAGACCTCCTAGCACTAGTGTGACAGTAATATGATAAAGGACTAGACTAAAGTTGTTGCATTATCGTGCAACGGAGAGGAAGCTTCCGGCAAAAAGACAAAGAGAAAGATAAAAATATATATTTAAAAAAAGGGAGAATGGAAGAGAGGTCTTCCGATCAAGAAGCAGGGAGAAGATGAAGAAATAGATAAAAGAAAAAAGAAAAAAAAAGAAAAGGAAGTGGAGTCTTCCGGTGAGGAGGCGGAGAGAAAGATAAAGAAATATACATGTCCATTATCAGATCAAAAGTCAAAAATGCGTGGGCATATTTATTGTATATAAAGGCCAGCGGATGAAGGGTGTCAATTGTCCCCAGCAGCAGCCGAGAAGGTAACCTCGTCGTCTCCCGTATCAACCACCCTCGGAAGTTCATTGTGAACACTCCTCACCCCCACCACCCACACACCGACGAAAATAAAGACGGGACATATTTTTATATACGCGTGTCTGTGGTTTTATTGAAGTCCAGTAGATGGTATATAACAAAGTTACCTTAATATGTATTCTGAAGGGTGCCTAAATGTAGAAAAATATGGAACGAGCAAGGTGATCAAGTTGGTATTTAACAAGCCCGTTTACCACAAGTAGGAAATGACACAAGGTCTCAAGTATAGGGCATCCAGTAAGGATCGAACTCTGTCAGTAATAACAGAATCTATGAGAATAGCTTACTAACCATTACACTACCAGGGACGCCCCTTTATCCAACCCGTTACCTATGAGTAGGAAGTGACACAAGGTCGGAAGTATGGGGCACTCAGTGAAGATCGAATTCAATAATCAGTTGTAATGTATTTATGAGATAAGTTTGCTAACCAATAAAACAATGGGACGCATTACTATTCAATTTACCCAACCCTTTCGCCAAATGATGTTCCGGAGATATATGAAGTTATAGTTGCTAGAATTATATTTTTCAAATATTTTTTAAAATTCTGATATAGGAGTTGAATTATGGATTTTTGTTTATGTTGTTTATGTCGTTGATCGGGGCTAAAATAAAGATAAACTGATATTTTTAAGTTCTCATTATCTGGTAATTCTTCATTTTCAAGGTTAAAAAAATATAGTAATAAAATATCAATTACGTAGAATCAGTTTATTGGAATTGTTTAATAAAAAAAACTTATAATAAAAACGCATTCCTTAAATGTATTTACCAACCCCTTTGCATGAGCCAGATGCGACACATTTTTTTAGCGGAATTTAATGGATTTGAATTCAGAGTTTTCATTCACCAAATGTCGTTGATAAATAAGTTTGAATATCCCAGATCGTTCTACTATTTATCAAAACTGGGGGGGGGGGGGGGGGTGAATGCATACAAAAGGTATTAGTGCTAGATTAAATGCAAACAGCCTCGTCCAGGATTTGAAATTGTGTCGCTGATAATATAATCAACCAATCAATCAATATTGCAATAAGGAAAACGTTTTTATAATACATTGTTTGTTTTTGTTTTTTTAGATTAAAAACAGCCAGAAAGAGATTCCCTGTAATAGATATTTTGTAAATGCAAAATTGTCAATTGCTTGAAATGTCGGTAAACTAGAGATATGGATTCCATGAAGGAATAGATGTTGTGGTTGAGAAAAAGTGTTAACAGAACATTGACAAATAAACAAATGAAATAAAAAAGAGACAAGCAAAGATTATTCGGTGCAAATCGGTGAAAGAAGCCTATCTTGTTAAAAATATATAGAGGATCAAAGGGATCATGAATCCTCTGTGAATGTGAGAGAAAATTGATATAAAAAGTTTATCCTGTGATATGACATATGGAAAAGAATAAGATTTAAAAAATCGTAACCACAAAAGCGGGATTCTGTGAACTGATGAAATATAACGAATTTGGCGAGTTTTTGAAATGGGAGAAAGATTTCAAAGACTCAATAATGG
>CM042138.1:150231108-150288608 GCA_023376005.1 Doryteuthis pealeii | reverse complement strand
CAAGAGTTTTTTTTAAAAAAAAAACTGTCGCAGTTTGAGAGCTCAATGGGTGCTCTTAATTTTAGAGCCACAGAGCAAAAATATAAGTAAAGAAATAACAAAAGACTTAGAGATTTAGCGTTATAGTCTATTTCAGGGAGCTTAGATAAGTTTAGATAAGCTCCCTTAGAAATCTCTAAGTCTTTTGTTATTTCTTTACTTATATATATATATATATATAATATATATATATATATATATTTTAGTAAATGAAGAAAAACCTCTAAACTTGCTTCATTACAATAATTTATTTCATCCGTATTAATATGGCATCTTCAGGTAATCACAAGAACATGACTCTTACTGAGAATTTCCCAAAGTAACATCGTTTTTAAATCTATCAATTTTGGGGAGGGAGGGTTGGTGTCTTAGTTTGAAATGGGTAGGAATATTTCTTTGGATGTTACTTTGGTAAATTCTCAGTAAGAGTCATGTTCTTCTGTTTACCTGAAGATGCCGTATTAATACGGTTGAAATAAATTATTGCAACGGAGCAAGTTTAGAGTTTTTTCTTCATTTACTAAATATCTTGCTCTGTCCTTTTACTCACTGGTATTAGGCACTTTGAGCTCTCCTTATGGTCTACCTGCATCAGCTTGGTTAAACCACACGTGGAAGATCCTAACTACGGAATATATATATATATATATATATATATATATATATATATATATATATATATATATTATTATATATATATGTATATTGGTTAGGAGGTTGATTTAGAAGGCTATCACAATGCAGTTTGGAATAAATAATAATAATAATACGGTAACAATGGTGTTGTGTGTTGACCTGTATTTTTATTCTTTCTTGAATTTTCCAGGTAATACCTCTTTATCAAAAGAATTGAACTGAAGCAGTACAGCTATGGCATTTCTTCCCAAGAAATGCCATAGCTGTACTGCTTCAGTTCAATTCTTTTGATAAAGAGGTATTACCTCGAAATTCAAGAAAGATAAAAATACAGGTCAACACACAACACCATTGTTACCGTATTATTATTTATTATTTATTCCAAACTGCATTGTGATGGCCTTCTAAATCAACCTCCTAACCAATACATACACAATGCTTCAAGCAAATTATGAAACTCTCTATATATATATATATATATATATATATATATATATATATATATATATATATATATATATATAACATAAAAGCTGACAATCATATTTTCTTAATTGCATCAAGTACAAACAGAATGATTGGCTGGCTCATATGCGATATCGTTCTTATGCCTGCGCTGCAGCATCTAGATAGAAATCTAAGTGGGTTATTGATATTGGAGGACATATAAAGAAGTGTGACAAAACCAATAAGAAAACGTAAAAGATTACAGCTAGATGGATAGATTGAATAAATTATGATTAATTATTTTACGAGAAAAGAGGTATCTAATTGACACTTTCAAAGTTTGGGAATTTCTACGCATGGTAAACATTTTTTTAATATAAAATTAATGTTAAATATAATATATTAACCGATTGGCTTTCTTGGCTAATAGTATTGTATATTTTTGGAATATAAGATTGAAATAGCCCAAGTGCAAAAATTACGATTAAATTGGATTATTTCAGAAATAATGGTAATAAAATTAACTCAAGTTGGTATTTTTGGGAATTATCAGAATAATTACTTATCATAATTTGATCTGTATATAGTTATAGTATTCATATTGCATTTGTTCCGTGAAAAGATTCTCATTTGTTGAAGCTGAGGTGAGGAGAGCATAAAAAGGGAGATTACTCAAGGAAGCATGATAAATAAATAAATCAATACAAATGAATCTTTGAAATATACTTATTTTGGAAATGCCAGATAGGTTTCGATTATAATAAGTTCAAATGTTTAATAGGAATTTTGGTTCTTCTCTTGGCCATCTAATGTTTTCTTGTTCGTTCTTCTTTTGTCGTAACCTTATACATTTCTGTGTTATTTACAGTGATGAAGAACAATATAGTTCCTTTTTGTGTGCATATTCTTTTTATCTCTTCATAAAGTCTTCTTCACAAGCATAAGAGACTCTGTAAAAAAAGTTGAGAATTGGCCACTGAACCATATATAGAGATTTAGTCTGCGTTTTATCAGTTAATTAATCTTTATCTAAAATAGATCTAAATTTTGTCAGGTAACCGAGGGTTTCTTAAGATTAGAAATGAATTTTAGCTAATAATTAATTAGCTGAGAAAATCCAGTGATACTGGACCTAACTTCCATCTATGGAACAGTGTTGAGGCTAATATAAAATGGATTTTAGTTTCATGTATAAATCATAAGAGGTGATATTCCCAGAGGCGAGCCTAAACAAGAGTCGACACTTGCAGTTTTGAACCATTTCACAAAGCAATGCACTGTACATAGTCCATCTATCATTACTTCGATAGACTTCAGTTACGATTCCCTGAGGCCAGGCGGTCTGGTAAGAAGGTCGTGGTAAAATAGGAACGACAATAACGATGATGATAATGATGTTGAAATGTGGTTTAGTTTGTCTGATAAATAAAATATGTACACACACACACACACACACACACACACACACACACACACACATACAAAATACTAAGCGGTCAGAGGTCTGCCTCAGACCAATCATTTGTTGGAGGAGCTCGATCATCACCAAGCGGCTATTTATGTGAAATACATATAACCAAATTTAAAACTGTACTTTTCTCACAGTATATTATTGTTTAGTAATCTTTTATCGGAGTGAATTCCTCGTATATCAGTTAGGTTTCTTATTATTGGGCATTAGAATTAGTCTGAAGTAATTTTAAGAAAATATCCTAATAATTACAATAGTAATTGGATAATCTCCATTCCTCTTGATCTCACCTTTTGTCTTTTCCAGGTCGGGAATGGATAGATTCGATCAACCTATTTCTACCCAATACACAATACATGGTTTAGTCTCTGTCCCTCTGTCCCTCTCTCTGTCCCTCTCTTCTCTCTCTCTCTCTCTCTTTCTCTGTCTCCGTCTCTGTCTGTCTGTCTGTCCTCTCTCTCTCTCATTGCATAAGTTAAGAATGGCCTCCAAAATTTCTATAATTAATTATAACACACTGGTTTATGTCTTTAGCATATTAATTTTTTAAAACTCAAATTCTTAAAAAGGATTTTGGGAACGGTTTAATTTTTCATGGAAGTATAATGCTAACCAAGACCTTTACTTTGTTAGTAACTTAAATTATGCTGTTTAGTTTGTTTTTATAATTACTTCTTTCCAGTCACTATAATTCGAGAGAGTTAAGGTTGTTTTTAAAAAAGATAAGTTTAGATTTGCTTCACACATCATTAATGGATAAAAAGAATATATAGTCAGATTGCTATTGACTCTTTGATAAGCTTTATAAAATACTTTGAATGAAATCGTCACTAGCTTAAAACCCCTATTGGGTGGCAATTAAGCTATCTTCCGTAGAGGGGCTTTAATTGGGCCAAATTTCTATAATTTCCAAATGTATTTCCAACTTATAAAAATTATTATCGTTCAAAAATGTGTCACAAGAAATCACGTTAAGAAATGAAAACAATCGCAGTAATTAAGACTTGGAAATCGGAAATTTCAGGATTGCAGATCCAGATTCCATCAAGAAGGATTTTTAATTCCCTCATGGAGTCAGCTTTATAATTAAAAAAAAAACCTAGGTACGATTGATAACAAAGTTTTCTTCATCTTTCACAACTTTTTTAAGGTCAGCGTCAAAGTCTCGGTATTTTTATGTTTTTTGATTATTATCTTTATGATATAATTGAATGACCCATCTCCCCGTACCTCAACAGTGGTGATGGTTCTAGCCAATATTTAAGAACACACATATTACTCTGTGCAGAACTCACTTGAAGTACTTAGACGACGGACTCTCCTCCTGATACTCACGTGACCTTACTATATAACACTTTACTTTATACGAGTTTCTTTTTACCTTGTATGTTTTTTAAGAGAGATCTATCAATAGTTTTTCATAGGAGTTTAATTGACAGCAAATCTCCACATGTTCCAGGAAATATTTCTAATTAACCCAACCGATTTGGAAGTACTGTAGTCTCGAGTTCATTAATCCTCTTTTCCAGTGTTTTTTGAAATTGTTCGAAAGATCGCAACTACAATTCCCATCACTGCAACTTTCATGTTACACAATTTATTAACTCTTTGACAAGGTCCGGGTAATTGTTGAGATTTTCACATTCTTTGAATTTGATTCTATGGTCTGCTGGAATATGAGAGATTATTTTTGAATAGGATGCAACAAAAGATCAATTTCTTAAATGGAGTTTAACAGGTTTAAATTCAGAGTTTTTCTTTACCTAGACAGGGTGCCTAACCGAGGTTAAAGAGCCCAGTCGGCCCTAGGTGTACCTCTAGCTGGAGGGGGCATTGTTGGATTCATACCTTTCCCAAGGGTATGAATTCTATGCAATGTGAAATCAGTTTTTGGCCGGATGATAACCATTACAGAACACGCCTCTATCGCAGGTCACAAGTATAGGTCACACATTGCTCCTCAAATTTATTACAATACTATGATATGCGTTTTCGTGACACGCATCTGAAGGAGAAATGGTTAAAAGACTGTGGTTTTTTTGTATAATTGTGTATCAATCATCTTTGTAGCTGTATTATATGACCCATAAGGATGGTGGGTTCATGCCTTTTTCAAGAGTGACGGTCTGAAAGTGAGCGTAATAACACGACGAGAGTTCAAACTCTCTTACTATGATTTCACAGTCCATCGCGTTAGCCACTGTGCCACGGGGACTCCTCGCTTAAGAAACGACATTTTAACAAATATTCGAGTGAAAATGATCCTTCTGCATCATTTAAAAACGATAATTTCAAAAAGTTTTCTGCATTTTATTGTTAGAAATAGAAATCTTTCGGAAAGATTATTCTGTGAAAATACTTTTGTCTCATTCAGTGAGATATCTTTTTGCTTAATAATACATTATCAAACTTTATGTTTTTAATGTAGGTTTCATCATTATTAGTGCTTCAGGTGTCTATAGTTTCCTATAATTCTACTGTTCAGCCTCCAACCAGATCTTTAATTGCATTACATTCATTGTCTTGCATTCATCATCAACTTGTGCTGACAGTCACAGATTCCCATGACTCACTCTCTCTCTTCTCTCTCTCTCTCTCTTCTCTCTCTCTCTCTCTCTCTCTGTCTGTCGCTATCTCTGATGATATCTGTCTCTGTTTCCCTTCCCTCTCTGTCTCTGTGTCTGTCTCTCTGTCTCTCTTGCCATTTGTCCCTATTGGTCATCGCTCCTGGTTGGACTTCCACACGTCGCTTATCCACACAGAGTTTATTGATGAAGATGTTTTTTTTTTTGGTCAGCCCACTGGTTTCAATGTGTAAGTGTCCACAGAAGTTCATTTATGAGTTCGTCTTTGCTTCTTGGTTTATTTTATGGGAAATATGTTTTTGTTTTCTTCATTCTTGCTGGGTATTCAATTTTTATACACATTTTTAAATCAATGTGTTATATAGTCAGTCCATAGATGGACCCTTACATATACTCTCACTCTTAGAATAATGGCAAATAAGGAGTACTCTACACTACCCTGTTTAAAATATTTAAAAAAATCATTTTCTTAAACACATTTTTTAAAACTTATTTTTACCTACTTAATCAACAGAGTGAATCTGAGAGTAAGGGCAATGAATGAGTGCTATACACTCCCCAAAATTTTAGAATTTGAACCTCATTGCTGAATGCAGTTTGACTTCATACCAAGGACACACAGTTTTCTTAGGGAGGAAAGAATTATAGGAGTTCCGAATCTAGGGAATTGTCGCATATGACATTTATATCAACAAATCTTGACTCTTCCCTGATTGTCACCATTCGAATACATAAAATATATACATCGTTCTTATTCACAAGATTGGATTCTAATAATCAAAATACTTGTATCTGTTCCGCGCTTCTTCGAGAGTAAATGACATTTCTTAGGCTGCATTAAAATGTATGATTCATAGTGGTGTCTATTAAATCAGCATTTCAATTCATGCAACAACAGGGCCTCATGTTGACGTATTCCATAAGAGAAAATATAATAGACTTAATATATTCAGCCGTGAATCTTAATGGCTGTAATTACAATTATCTTGAATTTACCAATAACAAATCAGATAATAAGAAGCGTTGAACTGTTTGGCATTTTCAGTGTATTTCACATCTGGTCTAATCACAAGAGATATCTAACAAGGTAGCCATCTGCAAATGATTCTGGACGAAAACGGAGTAAAGCAGTACTTGGGCGGCGAGCCAAATTGAAATGGGGGACAGGGCCGAGCAAGGAAGCTGTCATCTCTGGCCAAAGAAACAACCAAACAATGTATGTCAACTTTGATGTTACGGCCAAGCCGGACAGCGAAATGACCGAAATCACATTTAACTTGGCTGTTTGGGCCACGTTCCAAAGAGAATTACATTCAAAATCAACAGTTCAGAAGGCGCAAAGAAAGAAAGAAAGAAAGGAGCAAGGCAAGATAGAAAGAATTGAAAGCGAATTTGTTTACGCTGAATTGAAGAAAAATATTTCACCAACCATAATAACGATCGGGATTCAGTAAACTGAAGGAGAAAATAATTATAGATTATATATCCCCATATATGATGGTACCTAAGACATACTGGTCCCTAATATCATCATCATAATAATCATCATCATAGTCATCATCATACAAGCGTACCAACACTTAATCCCTTGCCTCTATCTCGCCATCCACCCCTATCGCCTATCGCTATTGGTAAATTCTTCAAAATTCGTCCACTGGACAGAACTAGTTAATGTAAGTTTTTGTTGGTTGTCCAATACTGGTGTGTCCATTTGTAGGAGTCCCTTGGAGAACGTCGCTTATGAGCTCGTACTTACTTTTCCAACAATGCGTCAGCATATGTTTTGTTTTCTTACTTAGATGGGTTTTGTGATGGGACGTAAGTGGTTGTACAACTGTTGTTTCGTAATGAGTTGCTTCCAGGATCTTTTCAAAACTGCACGTAGCACCCTTCTGCAGTTTCTATCTAGCTTTTTCCTCCAACGGTTTCACTAGAGCCCAAGTGGTACAGCCATACAAATTTACTGACAAGACTATAGATAATGTACGCGCAAGTTAATATGCTCTCCACAAAATCAGTGGTAATCACATGGATGTTTAATTATTTATTTATTTTCATTGTTGAAAATGGAAAAATAAGTATATTCAAAGGTAAAAGAAAATAGGTTTATGTTCAGAGGAACTTGTAGAATGAGAGTTAATATTCTAAACCGATATCGAGAATTGAGCCTTAAATTCTTTTTCAGTAATAAAAATTATATATCAATACGCGTATATGACTGTGTGTAACATCATTATCTACTTATCAATATGTATTAAAGGCGTGTAATGGCTACCATAGTAGGAAATGGACTCAGCGAGTTCAAATCCTGGACGAGGCTTTTTTTCATTTCACATAATACCTCGGGAAAGACATACATCCAAATTTCTCCCTCCAGATATGAGTAAATAGTAGAAGAGACTGGGATATTTAACCAGAGTATGGCAACCGGTCTTTGAGAAGGAAAAATCTGGATTAAAATCTTCAAAACCCGTTTAAGTAATACTCGTGCGGAGGAGTTGGTATATACATATATATTAATACGCGGGTACCTGTGTGATTCATGCCCTGTGATCATCATCATCATCATCTATATATATGTATATATATATATGTGTGTATTAATCGGCTTCTATATATTTACCAACACCTCCTCACAAAAATAATGGTAAATTTCTTAAGCGGAATTAAACTGTTATAATATGCGCCTCGATTCTTATAGAAAATTAGTGATAGTTTTACCCCCCCCCCTGCTGAGGAGATAAGGGGGTTCATACCTTTCCCAATGGTATTAGTTCGAAAATGCACGTAATACCTTAATTGAAATGTGAACTCGTTTACTGAGATGTCACAGTCCCGAACGCTATGTGGACTCCATCGCCCAATAAATCTATAGTGAAAGTAGACTTTCTTATATAATGTTATCTGATTTAACAATTCAAGTGTTACATAACTTCCCGCCTGATATAAACAAATATCAACGTTAATTTATACAGCCATGTAATTAATCAGTCAGCAAAATTGGGATATCTTATAACTTGTATGTATATGATCAGGCACAAGGCAGGGGTTTGTGAAGAATTCGATCATTATTGAAAAGTAATCGTTTCGAAAGATATGAGATTATAAGCCATTTGCAGTCTTCTGTAGAGAGTAATCTCGGTTTAATAGACTAAATTCGAATAGTAATGATTCCATTTGGAGTCTTGGATAATAATACCTAATATATATATATATATATATATATCATGTCTCATTGAACGCTGTATGTTAAGCAGTAATTACTATGCTGTTCTCGCAAGCCTTTGATATGTAATTAATCATAATAAGGTGGTCAAGAATAGGCGTGCATAGGGTTAGTCATCTTCTGGAATTATTATCAAGTTCATTTTGCAGATCTTTGTTCTCCAGGTTTGTGGCCCTGTATCCTTTTAATTTCAGTTTGCCAAACATAAATATGTATCTAGAAGTGCCCAACTACTGTTGTCTTGGGTCAGATTAAACCAATCATCGTAAATACCTACGTGAGGTTATTCTAAGGTCGTCTAACAAACCAATTATATCAAATTAAGTTTGTCATAGTATATATATATATATATATATATATATATATATATATATATTATATATATATATATATATATATATATTGCTATATATATAAGTAAAACAGTGATTAATATGATAAATGAAGGGTGTATATGTAAGTTAGGATATCGAAGACACGAAGCAAACGGCGTTTGGTAACTAACGGTTTCTAGTGATTTCAAAACAAGTTTCAAAACAATTTATATATGAGTGTGTATGATTGTGTGAGTGTTTGTGACACTCTCTCTCTCTCTCTCTCTCTGTCGGGGGGCATGCGGGTACCGATCGTTGTGCAATAGTTACCTAGTTAGTTTTAGTAGTGTATTTATTTATCTAGTACCTCCTCATCATGTGGCACCAGGTCAATTTATTAGTGGCGTAAAGCTAATTACGACCAGTGCTTTTTTTGCTTATACTGGTTACCTAATAAACCATGTTGAATAAACCAGCATCTTCTACTATGTACCCATAGCTAGGACGAACACACACACACACACACATAAATACACACTCATACCCACACATACCCTCCACACATACATATATATATATACGTGTGTGTGTGTGTGGGGGGGGTCGTGCTTAAGTTAGGTTATCGAAGACAAGTTTGGTTTGAAAATCGCCTTGGCGTGAAACTGTCAGTTACTAAACACAAGTGAATTCATATCTTCGCTACACTAAATTATGCTATCGCAATAATTTTGAGCAGTTTTTACTTATAAATAAAGTAAGTAAAGTCGTCGAGGCGGCCAAATGTCGGTATCAGCCATGCAGAGAGGGAGTCTATCCCCATTCACATGCGCTAGACCAAGGAGATTATTTTAGAGTCTGAGGTGGAGCGCCACACCTACCGTCAGCTCCTTACTTTACCGCACAGATCCCTGTGCTACTCATACGCTGAGTTGGCGAGGGCGGATATCGAACTAGAAACCTTGTGGTTTCTAGCCAAACGCTCTGCCGACTAAGCTAACCCGGCCCCTGAATAAATATAGCAAGTATATTATCAACATATATATATATATATATATATATATATATATATATATATATATATATATATATATATATATGTGTGTGTGTGTGTGTGTGTGTGTGTGTGCTTGTGCTTATGCTTATGCTCAGGTGTATACTAGCATAAAATATTCAGCAACGAGCTTATATCTTTATAAGGATATCAATCCAGTCAAAAATCTGAAGGGAACTAAATTTCACATAGTAGGTTTTATTCTCCTATGACCGTCCGCCCAGTCGGCTGGGGAAGTAGAATACTCCAATCACACCTCTGTTGAGGAGTACGACACCCCCAATGGAGCCACCTATTGGCATTGGGTTGTGGCCTAGAATACGTAGAATAGAATGCTGGTGGCCGATCAGTCCATAACTTGCCCCACTCCACTAGCCTTTACTTAGGCTAGAGAGACCACATTCAATCAATCGGATAGTCAGCCAAGCCTTAGCACCTATATGATTGTCTCCACCTCATTTCCCTTATGACAAAACCCCAAGCCCTTTTATCATATATTGCTAGAAGACGGTGGTTGGGAGTTTTCGTATCCTGGATATGACATTAAACTACATCTAACGGTGAAGTTCAAATTTGGTGATTTAGGGAGTGTGGAGTCCCTCTTCATCACCATTACTCCCAGGTCTACTCTAACCCGGAGTGGTGATATATGTTAGGGTATCATCTATGGGTTGAATACAAAAAATGAGTTTATAGAAATGTGTTTAGAATGAGTTTGAAAAAAACAACAACATTTGAATACTTATCCAGAATGAATAAAAACACCTTCGGCATAAAATAACCCAACAAGGGGTGACATGCTGTAAAATCCAACCAACCAGCCAGCCTTTGACTGGGGATACTCTGACACCATATTATGGAAAGAATTATCAACTGTATAATTCCCAAGTTAAAACTGATTCAATCTTCTATTTTTAGGGAATGAATTCAATTATTTTCAAACTGAAACTAGTTGTTTGTGGCGGTAATGGAGATGAGATAGAAAATTCCCCCCAGAATCTTTCTTCTACCAGATCCCGAGTTTGATTCAACGCATACCATATAAGATAAATAGCAATGCTTTTCCCAACAATTAAACGTGTTCTCTTAACATATGTTCATAAATTTTAGATTGACAATTACTTTTTCTCTTGGATAATTTGAATACACCCTTCTATCGGTGAAGGCAGTATAGGTTCTCTTGCGTACAAGGGTATCGTAGATTTTAGAAATACTATTATGAAAAAAGGCTGTCCGTGCATAACACTAAATTGCATCTGGTGTGAGGCTCTAGTTTTGGAGATCTGGAGAATCTTTTACTATGTAAATGTAAATGTACAATGAACGCGATTCCCGAACCTCTAGGAATAAGATAACCTTGTCATTTTGACATGACTTTAAAATAAATAAATAAATAAATCACAACTGTGGCATCTAGTCTATAGTTAGTGATTATGTCTGCAAGTAGATGGGAGGAATACTTTTTGAAATTATTATTTCGGTGTGTGTTGTATATGTCGGAGGAATTGGTTGCTTGTTTGTGAGATATCAAAGCATTGAAGATGATGTGAAATTAACAATAGTGTGCATCACCTTATATAAATATGTACCCAACCCCTCCGCCACGATCAGGATACAACAGACACGGTTAATATATCCGACTCAATTAGACAGTTAATCTTAAGGCATTAAAGGCATGGGCTGCTATTATCGATCATATAAACATCTGATCTGTCTGATCAGATAAATCATGAATTCTTCCAAGCTGTAGCCGTGTCAGTGCTATTTCTATAGCTGCATCACTCGAACTCTTCCGAAACACTAAGAGAAAAAGCTAGATGATGCATGCTGTCATCTAACAGATAAGCGGCTATACAGCAACTTGCCCCCAATCACACGAACCGTCCAAGTAAAACGAACAAGACATGTTAGACATTGCTGGAGAAGCATGAAAGAACTCACCAGTTCTTCTGTGGACATTTACACACCAGTGTTAACTGAACAACAAAAACCTACACCAACCAGCTATGTACTGATTCTGGATACTGTTTGGATGACCTGCCAGTGGCGATGACCAATAGTGACGTTTAGAGAGAGGGAAAGAGAGAGAGAAAGAGAGAGAGAGTCTTTGGTATCCGTGTTATCAGCGCGAACTGATGATGTTGAGGAGGAGGAGGAGAAGGAGGAGGAGGAAGAGAAAGGGATATTTGGAAAAGAAACATACACCGCAATATACAGGCTTGATGGTTATTTCCTAGTTGGTAACATGATATTACAGGGTGACCTAGAAGAAACAGAAATTATTTTTCCCATTAAACTAATCCTAAACACCAACCCTAACCCTAACTCTAACCCTAAACCTAGCCCTAAACCCTGACCCTAAACCTAAACCCTAACCCTAACCCTAACCTGATTATTTCCTAGTTGAGTAACATGATATTACAGGGTGACCCAGAACAAACACCCAAATTATTTATTTTCCCATTAAATTAACCCCAAACCCAACCCTAACCCTAACCCTAACGTTAACCCCCCAGTTGAGTACATGATATTACAGGGTGACCCAGATAAAACAGAACCAACAAATTTTGTAATAAAACTGTTAATTTTAATTTTTTTAAAAGTTTAAGTCCAACAAGTTTGTTAGGCTTTAGGGTTAGGTTCAAGGTTAGGGTTGGGATTGGGGTATAGGGTTAGTTTAATTTTGTGGTCGCATAATACGAGTTTCTGCCACATTCATCTGATGATGAAATATTTCTCTCTAAGTAAGTTCTCAAATTTGTTTAAATATAACCCATTAATCACCGACTTTCACTACTAATTCAACTATCTTTGTATTCAGTAGAGACACAGAGATTCAGCTACAAAAATACGACGATAGTTTATCCGCAAATATTTAACATTTAACCTTGTTAAATGGACTAGGGTAGATAGGAATAGGCTAGACGAGTCTCCTATCTATATCTATACATAAATATAGAGATAGAGGAAGATATATCAAGAGGACAGTGATTAGCATAGTTAGGAATAAATAAGCCTCTTAATTTTTGATGTTTTGCAGAATGTACTGAGAAGCCCAAATACGGAAATGAGACGCCGGTTTGTCAACAGACTGTATAACATTTAACCTCTCTCGACTCAAACTAGAATGGATATAAAGAATCGGACAGGAGTAGAGTCTACACACAGCCCACACATATACACAACAACACACATATAGACACATTTACATAAACAAAGGCACTTACACACACACACACACACACACACACACACACACACACACACACACACACACACACACTCACACATATATATATAATTAATATTGTTAATGTAGTTTGCTATAAGTGAGCTGAATATCACCGATGACTTTATGTTTTTGTTACCATATATATATATATATATATATATATATATATATATTATAAAATGGGTAAAGAGATAACCTACTCGAGTTTCACCATAAGAATCTTCAGGGTTAAATCCACTAAATTAATCGGTATCTCGATTAATTCAGTGGATCTAACCCTGAAGATCCTTATGGTGAAACTCGAGTAGGTTATCTCTTGTACCCATTTTATAATAAATATGCTCTACTTCGTATTGAGCACTTTGTATTTGTCATATCGCTGATTAACCCCCTGAATTCTGCACTTTCTAACCATCGTGTCCATATTCACTGGTAAGTCACTTTTCCCTTATATATATATATATATATATATATATATATATATATATATATATATATATATATAAGATGGGTCAATGAAGTATCGAATTTTTTAATACTTTTTGCTACATCTTGTATTCTGAAAAAAAAACTCCCATTCATTTTTTTCTTCAGAATACAAGGTGTGTCAGAAAGTAGCAAGTTTAAAGCTGTATTTATCAAGATAGAAATGAAGAATGAATGGAACGTTTCTTTTCAGATTACAAGATGTGTCAAAATGTACAAAATCTCTCTATTTTTTACACTCCTTATATATATATATATATATATATATATATATGTGTGTGTGTGTGTGTGTGTGTGTGTGTGTGTAAAACAGTCTTACACGCAGACATACACAAACAGATACATAAGCACAAACACAGACACACACATTCATATACACACATATACACACACAAACAGATATATACATACATACATACACACACACACACACACACACACACACACACACATATATATATATATATATATATATATATATATATATATATATATATACTGTGTTAGTGTGTGTTCATGTGTGATAGGTAAATTAACGTCTATCTTACGCATTAATTAAAATAAATCCGACCTCACTTTATCAAATATATTTACCAAAATGAACTGAAAATATTTTAAAATATTATAGATTAAATGTATCCATAGAAATTGCGATTGGTCTTAAACACGGGCAAAAAACGACTTCGGAATCTCCTGCAAGCCTTTCCGATGGTCTCATTGGTTAAATTGCTAATGTTGCCTTTTATTCACTCTTTCTCTTTTGGGTGCACGGTGTTCTGTTGGTGTCTCGCTCTACCATGAGATTGGGGGTTGCCATCTAGGAAGTTAAGCGACCAGATATTAAGGCTGATGCGGTGGTATAAGTTTTCTGGCTATTAACACGGTTTCTACGGTCATGACACAGAGTCCGGGTGACAGACGTAGCAGCCACCCTCTCGATCCAATTCAGCATTATCTTATCTAGGCATTTGATATAAGCCTTGTTGTTTAGCTTGAGCCATGTGAGAAGAAGAATGGAGATATAGCTTCAACATAACTATTGACTACCCGACCCCCCCCCCAAAAAAAAAAAAAACAAAAAAAACAAAGCATGATGAGGACTGGGCGTTTGTTTTTCATCATCTCGGTACATTTTGTGAGGAGAGAGCAAGCCAACGGTTTTTCTGTGAGTTCACCATCTGATCGTAGCCGAAATCTTTCTCATCTAAAAAACAGCAAAGCATTTTCGGTTGGAGGGAGGGTTGATTTTGCTGAAAATATTTACATCGCAGTCTTAACTTTTGTCCTTAGTGAAGTGTGATAAAAATTGGTCATTTCTCGTCATGTATATGGAATACCAAATGTCTTCATGCACTAACTGCCTGATAAGAAACACACATACTCTTATCTCTCTGTCTATGTACCTGAATAGCTTGCAGAGATCTTTGTTAATCATGGCCTGAATCTTAGGAACAAATTTGGGAATTCTTTTCTTATCAGTGTAATCAGAGTGCGTCTTCCAAGATGATTAAAAGAAGAATAGAGCGGTGTAAGAAAGAAAAAAGAAAAAAAAAAGACCGAGGAAGTAGAAACGAGAGCAACGAAAATTGTAGGAGGAGGAAAATAAAATGGACGAGGAAAAGGGGGAAAAAAAACAATAGAAAATTATATTAAAGTTAATGGGTGAGTGAATGTATAGGTAAGTGAAGAGATGATGTAATTCTTAAAATCATTTTTCTATTTAACCCAAAGATGGGACACTAACAGGTATTATCAATCCGTGTCCGAGTGAACCTTGATAATTAAGATTAAATTAATCTACATTGCCCAGATCTACAGAACTGGAACTTTACCAGATATTTTAACGTCACACCCAAGACACTAAGACCCTCAGCACCACTTTCTAGCACATTATGATAAAAAGAATTGGGGCTTGTTATAGGGCAATACGGTTGGGAAAATCATATAGGTGCTAGGGCTTGACATGGCCAGCCTAAGTAAGGGCCAAATTGGACTGTTTTATATCATGGATTGATCGGCCACTAGAATTCCATCCTTAAACATCACATCCATTGTGTGACATGCCGTTAAATCCAACCAACAACTCACCTCTCTGCAAAGGACCCCACCCAATTTAGTCAACTTATGCTAAGCCCCGCCGACGGGGCGTAAAGATAATCAAAGTGATGAGTAGATGTGCGGAAGCGTTGAGTACCTTCATAAACTATATATTACTTATCCAGCTCTTTTCGAATTCACAGCACTGTCGTCAGATTGACA
Organism: Doryteuthis pealeii; assembly: GCA_023376005.1. Lineage (NCBI taxonomy): Eukaryota > Metazoa > Mollusca > Cephalopoda > Myopsida > Loliginidae > Doryteuthis > Doryteuthis pealeii. The sequence continues at coordinate 150,272,862 of CM042138.1, read as the reverse complement.
CATAAACATTTTGAGGTCTTCGTATTGGATATTTTTCCAAATTTCAACTGAAGTGAATTGCGTCATGGTGATGCTTTCATCATAGACAGCGCCCAACCTACCCTAGTTTGCACAGAAGATAAAAATTGAAACAAACAAAGTGAAATTAATAATTTAAGATGGCCACAAATTACCCATCGCATCTAATATACATTTACCACTTCGTCGGTGGGGCTTAGAATACACAGCAAAAAAAAATAATAAAAAGCTATAGGATAGCAAAATATTATCTTTTTTATTGTAATGAGCTTACTTGAAACAAACTGCATTTTACCTGTAAGCAAATATTTCAACAAAACCCGACTAACAACGAAGAAAAAAAAATCCGCTGAACACACTACTATATATTTCATTGTTCGATATTGATTTTTAAAATAAATCGATATTTAATAATAAAAGATAGATAAAAATTCAAAGTGTTGTTTACATCAATGTCATGGAAGGTTTCGTTATATAAAATAGTATAGTTTACTAGCTGAGCTACTCGGCATTGTCCGTGATTACAATTTTTTAAAATAAGTCATTACGATCAGTTTCCGCTATATCACCGATGTTAAGCAGCGATGAATCTGCTCAATGCTTAATTGGATGTCTACTTAAGCAACAGCAGGAACTGTAAGCAATCTTAGTCCTTTGTCGAAAATGAATTCTTCATTAAATAAAAGGGTTATTATTCCATAAAAGAAAACAACCAAAGTATCATAAAAATATTTTTTTATATTATATATATATATATATAATATATATATATATATATATATATATTAATAAAAATCCTTTTCTGTATATTTTTAATATTTTTTATTATTCATATATTCTTGTATTTAGGTTTATTATTATTTTCACTTCTTTTGAGTTTTTCACATCTGCGTTAGCTGATGGTATTTCACTGGAGTCTGAGTGACAACAAGTCTCCTCAGGTCTCCAGGACTCTTCTGAGTATTCTAGCCGATTGCAGCACCGCAGTAGTCTGGATGGTCTCAATTCTTCCTCTGATCTCTAGATCTCCCAGTCTTTTTTCCAAGTTTATTGGGACCGTTCCAAGTGCACCAACTATAATTGGTATCACTTTCACTCTCATGTTCCACAGCATTTTCAATTCTCTGGCAAGGTCCAAGTATTTATCCATCTTTTCATTTTCCTTCAGCTTCAACCTGTGATCTGCTGGGACCGTAAAGTCCACCAGTTAACACGTTCTCTTTTTTTTTTGTTAATCAACACTAGGTCTGGTCTCCTGGCTGGGATAGGGTGATCCGTCTTTATCTCGAAGTCCCAGATGATTCTATGCGTTTCGTTCACAAGAATAGATTCTGGTTTATGCATATACAATTTTGTTGTATGGTTAAAGTTTAATTTTTTGCATAATTCCAAGTGAATCACCTTCCCAACCCAGTCGTACCTAGCTTTGTATTCCCGTTGTGCTAGTTTTCTACATTCACTTAATACATGATTTACAGTCTCATCTCTGTCACCACACAGTCTACATTTACTGTTTTGTTGCGTCTTATCGATGTTTGATATGATTTGTTCTTATGGCATTATTTTGTGCAGCAATTATTAGGGATTCAGTTTCTCACTTGAGGTTTCCTCTTCATAATCATGGCCAGATCTTCTTATGTTACAACCTTTCCGATTTGTCGCTTGAAGTGTCCACATAATTGTTTCTCTTCCCATCTTTGTTTTCTAGTTTTTCTTATTTTTCTGTTAGTCCATACATTACATCTGCTGTTTTTGGATGCTATAAGTAATCTTTCTTTGCTCTTTTTGTGTACTTATTATTATTATTATTATTATTATTATTATTATTATTATTATTATTATTATTCATCCTTTATAAATTTGTTTTACGTTTTAATCCTTTTTAAAATAATTTCTTTAATATATTATTGATTTATCCCCTTATTATATTTTTATTTAGATTTTCTTATGGAAAATGACGGATAAAAATCATCCTCATCTCGAACAAAAATAGTGTGTTGATTTTATTGCCGGTCTCCTCATATTTTCCTTTATAAAATGATGCGGTCGTTGTATAAATAAATATACATACAGACAGACAGACAGACAAATAGAATCTTCCTTTTATAGGAATAGATATTAATCATCATCACTATCATCGTAATGAATATCGGAGAAATAGTCTATGTGTATGCGCACTGTTCTATGTGTTCGTGAATGTATTGCTAATATAAAATAGTTTCTTTCTTTCAGTAATTTCCCCCTAACAGTTCCCTAAAACCATCACCATTATTTTTCTGATAATAAATTTAATTTGTTGATAAATGTAGTGGACAGTTAAAATAATTACTCTTCGTTGAGGTTGACCATCGAGATAAATGTATTCATTTTCAACCGCCTAGGGAGTGGAGTCATTTATGCACTCAAACGATTATTCTGCCTCTTTTATGGGAATAGTCTTCTCAGTGGGACTTAAAATACGATGACTGAATCCCCTGCTGAGGGTTAAGATCCCCACGCAAAGGTGTGGCCTGGGTTGACATTAGACTGCATCTGATGATGAGGCTCCAATTCTATAACTCTGGAAAATGAGGGGATCCCTTTGCTCCCAGGTTCATTCTGATCAGGAGCAGTAGTACATGTTAAGTTCCCATCAATTGGTTAAATATATCTGTTTGAAATTGATAGTATATCATCATCATCATCATCATCATCATCATGTCGTTTTTGCTATATTACCTGTAGGCAAATATTACAGTGTTTTCAGGTACCGGTGAAATTTGGTGGTAATTAGATTTATAGGCTCCATACATGTCAAGAAAGTGAGAGCGTCTTGGCCTGTTTAATCGTTTAAGCGAGAAACTGACAGTCACTAATATCAGTTGACTGTGTTTGCGCCACTAAACTTAGGTGTACATAATATCACTGATATTGAGAACTCTCTCTCTCTCTCTCTCTCTCTGCCTCCTCTCTCTTTCTTTCTCTCTCTCTTTCTCTCTCTCTCTCTCTCTCTCTCTATATATATATATATATATATATATATATATATGTGTGTGTGTGTGTGTGTGTGTGTGTGTTTAACCAACGCCACCCAACGAGTAGTATGTGGTACAAGGTCAATTTCAGGGCTTTGGTCTCATCGACCGGTGGCCATTTCAAGGTTAAAAAAAAACAGTATGCTTGGTTGCATACCTTTTCCGAATGCTATACCGGTTAAAGTGAGAAGCTGATTGTAGGTGTAACGCTCCACCTGAGACGATAAAATAATCTCCTTGGTCTATCACTAGTGGAAAGGGGATATACTCCCTTGCTCTGAAGCTCGTGGTGTGATGGTTAAAGTCATGGGAATGGACTAAAATCCTGGATTTGGTAATTTGGTAATCGCATTTCACTTAGCGCTAATACCCTTGGGAAAGGTATGAATCCTAATCTCCCTCCAGCAATGGGAAAATAGCAGGGTAGACTGGGATCTTTAACCTTGGATAGGTAACCAGTTTAGGAGAAGGAAAACTCTGAATTCAAAACTGTTAAACTCCGCTTAAGAAATTGACCTTGTGTCACGTCCTGCTCGTGCGGAGGGGTTGGTAAATATATATACTCCCTCGCTCTCTAGGTTATACCGACATTAGGCTGCCCCGACTATATATATATATATATATATATATATATATATATATATATATATATATTAGGAAAATGGGATTGGAATGAATAAGAAATGAAATAACAAAACTCAGACAAAAATGTGTAGTATATTTTGCTGGAACGTTAAGTTCTGTGAATAGAGACTTGATGAAGCGGAACTTCACGTTCCAGCGAAATATACTACACATTTTTGTCTGAGTTTTGTTCTTTCATTCCTTATTTTACCATATATATATATATATATATATATATATATATATATATGAAGTGGACAAATAATCAGTTTGAGATGGCGATAGCCGACAATATTTTGGGAGGTTAGATGCTTAATTGAAGTCATACCTAATTTAAAATTAATTAGTTTTAATTAAGTGAATTAGGCCTGCATATAGGTTTAAATGTAAGGCGTAAATAAATCGAGAAAAAGTCAATGTCTGTATGTACATTTCAGCCTATTAGGCCTCACCAGCAGAGTTATAGACAGGGCAGTGCTTTGTGCATGATTCGAACCCTACCTGTCAGACTGACAAGGTGGGGACTCTAAGCATTACACTAGCTGTCTTTTCCAGATGTCTTGTTTATTTTAAACTGATATATATGTCGTACATTTTTGGTTGACTTACAGCACGACAGTATGAAGAGGACAAACAATCTGTTTGAGTTGGCGATAGCCGACAATTATATATATATAAACATGATGTCTTCTCCGAAGATATATCAAGTCGTCTTCAATATTTCGACGATTGGTTTCACGTCAATGATAAAACATTACATAAATTATTTCCTCTTCTTTTTTCATGAGAATAAGCAAAAGCGAAAGAAAAAAAGCATATTTAATGAGATATCGGGTATTTAAAACTGGTACCACTGATCAGTGTTCGAGTCATGATGAAATATTGACAATAATATTTTTGGTGTTTATTTTAAACATTTTAAGAACTCCTCACTAAAGAAAAATTTGGAAGTAGCACACATTTCATAACTCTTTTCTGTACTTTACTTGTCTTCATCAAAAACTAAATAACCGTAAATATAAATGTATCTTCAGTTGCTTATAGAAAAAATATTCGGATATCGCCCAAGAGATTTTCAGGCTTTCTTATTCGTGTTGACTAGATTTGTTCTTATTTTATTTTCTCTGTGTGTTACTTATTTTCCTCTTTTTGTCTGGCATGTTCTCTAAATATGTATCAGAGTCTCCATCCCTCTGATGAAAAACAAGATACAAATTTAGCTGCAAGGAACACCCACATACATACGCACACAAAAATTTACCTATATATATATATATATATATATATATATATATATATATATATAATATATATATGTGTGTGTGTGTGTGTGTGTGTGTGTGTGTGTGTATATATATATATGTGTGTATAAATATATATATAATATAATATAAATATATATGTGTATAAATATACATATATATGTGTATAATATATATATGTATAAATATAGATATATATGTGTATAAATATATATATATATATATATGTATAAATATATATATATATATATATATATATGTATAAATATATATATATATGTATATATATATATATATATATGTATATATATATATATATATATATATATATATATATATATATATATATATATATATATATATATATATATATATATATATATATATATATATATATATCCCATGGGTTCGCCATAGAAATAAATCTTTGATCTTGCATATTTTCAAGTTATGCCTTCAAGCACAGCAGAATATCGATCCCCAGAATATTTGTGTATGTAAACAAAAATGAAATCTTCTCTTTTGGCATCATCTTTGAAACTTCTTTTCTAACATGACCAAATGTGAATGATTGTTTTTTCTAAGAAAAAAAAAGCACTTTGACATTGTTAATATTCATAGGCGATTCTTTACTGCCCTTTTCACTCTGTGTGTGACAAGTTTTGTTTGAATAGAATAAAAGAACATTCATATACTAAATCAAACGCTTAGGCATGAAAAGAAAATGTTAAAGTATTCTAATTTCTTTCATTGTAGAAACAGTGGTACGAGTTTAAATCGTTCCTCTGTATATGAAATCAGTTTTCTCCATGGAAATAAACTGAAATATCAATCCTGTCGTGCTCCCACCAAGAACACAATCATTTCTTATGGTTTTTTTAAGTAAGAAAAAAATAACGATATATAGCATTGTTTAAAATATAATAGAATATAATGTAAGGAATTTAATGGTATTTCTCTTAATTATAGACATTTTCCTTGGATGTAATAAATTTGTAAACTTAAATTTTTGTTTACTTATTAACATAAGCGTATGAGAAGCTCGATCGTATCTCAAATTTTAGATCTCAACACAAGTAAAAACATTGACTGAAGGACAACCTGTTAATTGGAAAACTCGTAAGTTTGCGCATATATATGTGTGCCTGCGTGTGTTTGTGTGCCTGCGTGTGTGTGTGTGTGTGTGTGTGCCTGCGTGTGTGTGTAACTTAGCCTAGTCACATATTGTCTTTAGATTACTACATATAATGATCATTTAAGGAGAAGTATGTAAAATAAAATTTAATTTCATACACTAATACAACAGAGTGCATTGTTCCTCAATTACCATGAATCAAATATATAACTCGGTGTAACCTCATTCCTCTAAACTAAAAGTATGGGACACCCTAAATGAAAGTTAATGGTATATATAACATACGGGAACAGATACTACAGTTTGATCTTAAACAAAATGCGACGGATACGACGACAAATTTGAGATTGGTGGCGAGTACACATTCCTATAATAATTAATCCTGTTGTTTCATCGGGTGTCTGTGTTCTTTGGAATGACTATTTTACCAGATAGCTCATCCGGTAACTCTACAAGTCCAAATGAAGCTAAGGTGAAACTTTGTCAGTCAAACTCTAAATGTTCGCAGTTTTTACTGTTAATTCTAAAATACACACTACAAAAATGGTATGCTATGTCTATCAATCATGTAAAATATTTCTGATCAAGCAGCTCGCATTTTCTTTGTCAACCGTTTTGTTCTTTTCCTTGTCTTGATATTAGTCCAAACATAAATTGTTGTTAAAATTTTGGTTAACTTTGACGAAAAAACTATGGATGTTAAAATCTAATGGAAACACGTCAAAATCGACCTGTTTTTATTGTGTATTAGTGCTTATTAAAAACTAAAAAAGAAAGTTGTGTACAATTCCATGAAACAATTAAAATAACATTACAAATATATTTTATAGCATCCAGACATACCATACCATCACACTATATCTGATAAGTCCCATGGTTGAATTCTTAATGCAAATGTAAAAAAAAATATGTATGTTAAAATCATGTGAAAACACGTCAGAATTGATCTGTTTGTACAATGCATTAGCAGTTATCAAAAAACACACTTGCGTACAAACACTTAAAAGTTGTAAAATAACGTTACAAATGTTCCTTATAGACAGTCTATATAATGTCACACTATATCCGATAAGTGTTAAGCTCAAAACTTTAGTAAAATTTGAAAACAAAAAATTGTATATGTTACAATTTGAGAAGTATACATCTAACGCTACACTTTTTGCTATGCATAATTTGCTATAAATAATACAGAAAAAGTTGTTCAACACCGAAGTACAATAATCAAAAAAGTATTGCCATTGTTTGGTACTGTATTTAAACTGCGATCCAAAAATAAAACAATAATCAAATTTCATATCTGAATATGGGAATCTTAAGCATTGATCCTTCCACAATTCCATAATATATTCTGTTTTTTTCTGTGATATCTAATAGACCTCAGATCTGTGGAATGGATCAATGATCCAGTCCTATCCGTTGATGCTAGAATTTGGAAAATAATTAACAGTTTTACTTCATTAATTTCAAATGATCAGAAATTAATGTATTTTATAACGAAATATTTGCTGGGGGAACTACTTTTGGAATTGTCAAATTTCCATTTCTCACTTCATTCAAACAAAACTGTATTCTATTTGAAAGCATCAATTGTATTAGAGGATGTCAAAATATTTGCTATCTTTCGTTACACGATATAATTCTTATTTTAGAATTTCAAATATATCAGATAGATGAGCCAATTTTGAACAGAACATAGTTTATAATGTAATATTTAACATACTTTTGTGCTATCATCACACGTAAATATTTCGGTGTGTGTGTGTGTGTGTGTGAGAGAGAGAGAGAGAGAGAGAGAGAGAGAGAGAGAGAGAGAGAGAGAGAGAGAGAGAGAGAGAGAGAGATCGTCTTTGAGATCTCTACATACACGACCTCTCAACACCTAATTTTATCCTGAGAGGAAAATAATCCTTTTATTTTCTAGAACTCATTTAATCCTTTTTTTAGAAATTACTCCGACAAACAAAAAGTGAGAAGAGCACAATTCCAAAAATGAAATGAGTTTAACATATATAATGATTTCCCACCTTTCTTCCATAGTACCTACTACACACATCAACCACAACTGAAATGTTAACCTTTGATCATGCTAACCTGACTCATTCCAACACCACGGGAATATGTCATTGTTGGCCTTCCATACATAACTGAGGTGAAATCAACCTTTTTTACTGTTTTTTTCAAGTGACCTTTCTTTTACTGTTTTCTAACTTTTACTGTTTTTAAAAGAAACAAAATGCTATGCAAGAGGCATTTTTTCTGTTTTGAAACACTCATTTTCTTTTAATATGGACATTGTCCCTTTAATCAATATGTGTAATTCTTATTTTAAAAACTTATGACTTCTATCCCTACACTCTGTGATGCATCAATAGAAACGACACTCTGCTTGACAAGTTCCGTTTAAACTATCCTTGTATGTATGCTTATTAGAACAAATTAACATTTTGACGGACATGTTTCATAAATCTTAGTTGTGTTATTACGGGTTACATACGGTTGCTACTTTATATTATAGTCGTAATCAATTATTTAGAACGTTTCAACTGATAAATTATTTACTCTGTCTCCAATAGACATTCTCTAAGAAATAATGGATGTCTGTTCAAGTAGTGTATATAAATCAAATATCTATCTATCTATCTATCTATCTCGGTCTGTTAATATCAATTTATTGAAATCTGTTCATATCTGTCTATCTCGATCTGGTCATAGCTATCCCAATCAGTTCATATCTATCTATGTATCTCTCTCTCTCTCTCTCTCTCTCTCTATATATATATATATATATATATATATATATAAGTAAAAGTAAAGTCGACGCGGCGGCCTAAAGTCGGTATCAGCCAGTCAGCGAGGGAGTCTTTCTCCTTTTCAATAGCGCTAGACCAAGGAGATTGTTTTTTAGCATCTGAGGTGGTGCGCCACACCTACCATCAGCTCTTACTTTACCGCACAGATCCCTGTGCTACTCATACGCTGAGTTGGCCGGGACCGGTATCGAACTAGGAACCTTGTGGTTTCTAGCCGAACGCTCTACCGACTGAGCTAACCCGGTCCCTCTCAAATCGATATCAGTCTATTCAAATCTATCTATCTCAGTCTGTTCCCATCTATCTATCTATCAAATAATGTAAACATACTGATGGACTATAGCCCATTAGCACATTAGCACATGCCCAGATAATAACATGTGGCACACAGGCAATTCTATTATTTAAAACACAAGTTCGTTTTCTAATAATATATTTGCTATAAAATGTTCAGTACGTTGAAATTCAAGGTTATCCAATTTATTCTTCCCTATATCCACGTGAGTAAATTCTTTCAAATTCTTAACACTTTCTCATGCTACTTATTTGTTCTAAGATTGTATTGCAGTATTGTGGATGCAACATTCGGTGTTTTTCCTATACACATTGTTGATATGAAGAAATCTGAAACATGGGTGGGTTAAAAACTGATAACAATAGCTTAAAAGAATGAGATCGATAATTAGAATAATTCATTCTTGTTTTTTAAAAGTCAACTCTGTTGTTAATTTGTGTAAACGAGGAAAGACCGCGGATTTGACAAAAAAGCTTTCAGTGAGATTGAAAATCTCAACCAATTTGCCTTAAGTAAACCGTTTAAATGCTCCAAACGTGAATATGTTCATTGGTAGAAGCATAAATGTAAATCATATAATTTTTGTTTTTTTATGGATCTCATTTAGTGCAATAATTGTTATTACTGTTTTGTAATGACACAGACTGACACATAAAACACTGACTCATAATGAAAATAATCAATTATTCTTTTTAGATATAGAATATAATACAAGGAAATACATTTTTAACTATTTGCGGAATATCTTGTAGATTGTCTTAATTATACCTTTTATATAGAATTCTCTTTACATTGGTCAAGATTTCTTCGGTCAATCCTCTTATCTTTGCATTAATATTATTCTTGAGCTTATTCAAATATACACACTTTGAATAAATCCACAAAAATATTTCAGGCAGACAATGCAGGAAAATCGGGAGGCCATTTGAATTATGAATTCCTTGAAATCATACTCCAACCCAAAAATATTTTTTTGCTGAAATTTAAACCTCTCAGTCGAATGGTAAGATTATACACTTTCTTTGTCTTTCACATTGTAAATTGACATTTTAATTTGCTTAGATTAGTTTTAATTACTGAAACATCTAAGCGGTTTGGTAAAATCGATTCACCACAATTACATGGATGAACACAGAAAACAGCTTTGGAACAAACTGCTTGACGCTATGAACAACACACTTTTATCGTTTACTTATATATATATATATATATATATATATATATATATATATATATATATACTAAAAATTGTTCATCACACAAAGTGGGCGTGACGTTTAAAAAAAAGAACACCACGAGGCGCGTGCTTATAACATAAAAAAAAATTCCATTTCCGGTCTCTGAAGGTTTACTTTGAAATCGATTGAACACAAAAAAATAACATTTACTTGCATTGTAATTGCTGATAACTATATATATATATATATATATATATATATATATATATATATATATGTATGTATACATTTTATATATATATATATATATATATATATCGTAGTGTCCCAAGATTTTGAATGGCCCACTGGTTGAACAAATTGGAACACGAACAAAATTCTTGAGGAAATTTTGCCCTAAATACCGAAATAAAACTGAAACCGAAAATAATATAGTGTTCATGTTTCTATGTATGTGTTTTTCCTGCCCTTTCAACCCACATCTTCACATATTTTTGATCAGTTCGTTTGTGGAGACTAGATAAAGCATCACCGTCTGTCAATTCCTAGTTTCACTACGAGTTTTACACTTTGAATGAATTAAATTCGGTTTCTGGTGACGCCTGTATGTCAGTTAAAATGCAGAAATCTAGATATGAGTATCTTGATAGGAATTAACGCCAACTGCGATGTTTGGGCTACACCATCCGCATGCCCACAGAAAACTCCTCCGTAAAACACTTTATAGTAAACTCACAGATGGCACGTGAGAGGACAGGAGCCCCCCCCCCCCAAAAAAAAGCGGTTCAAACCCATATTAAGACAACGCTGAAGAAATGCACATCTTCAAGCCTGAAGATGTAGCCTCTAAAGGACAGGGTTGGCGAGACGCGTGCCGCACAGGAGTTGAGCGGCTCAATATCGAGATTAACAGGTTTGTAGAGCGGCGACATATTCTTCGCCATGAACCAACCAATGCAGAAAGTAATTTTCTTGCAATGTGTGTGACCGCACCTGCAAATTGACTAATTAGCGACCTGAGGGTCACAACTGTTGAAGACATGGAGTGATGTCATCGTCGTCTGCGACAGACTTCTAAAAGCAAGAGGAAAGGAATATATTTACATGTATATGTATATGTATAGATATATGTATGTATGTATATAATTTGTAAAACTACGCAGTAAATGGTCCTATAATGTTTTTTTTTGTTTATTTTACGGCATATCAACCTCGATGGGTCATTTAATGCCGACAAAGTTGGGAAATAGATTCATTCTTAATGCATAATACAATTTTGTTTATCAACTCATGTTTTTCTATTTAACCCATAGATGGGACCCTAACATATACTACCACCCCGGGACAGAGTGGACCAGGGATCAATGGTGATGAACGGGTGATCCATATTCCCCAAACCTCCAAAACTGCAACCTCACCATCAAATAGAGTTTAACGTCATTCCCAGGTCATGTAGACCCTCAGTCACCGCCTTCTAACACCCATATGATAAAAAGGGGTTGGGGCTTGCCATAGGGGCAATAGGGTTGGGAAGGTCCTATAATGATGTGATTAAACTCTAACTCTGTATTTATTAATAATGTTGTTTGTTTGCAATAGTTGTATAAGCGGATATGAATTATTTCCGAGGAATATACTAATAACCCTAAAACCGTCCGTTCAACATTTATTAATAACTATATGATTTCAGAACAACAAGACTAATCTTCGATATAACGCACATTTTTAAAGATATATTTTTCTATATTCCCGCAAAAATTTACTGCAATAAAACTTTGTCTATTCCACGTCTGGGAACAAAAACGTATTCGAAACATAATTTAATCGTGATTTCCTTCTTTATTTATATATGGTCTGATATCTAAGTGAAACACAATTTTCTTTAATGTAGAGATTGTTAAATCATTGGATTTAGCTATCAAGTACGAGACAAGTTTTACAACCTGTCATAAAAATTATATTCTTCACTTAGCCTATGTCATGTTATAATAAGAATAAATGTCTTGTCGACTCAGTACATCAAGTATTTGGCCAACTTCTCTTTTTTAACTTAATATTCAATGTTTGTAAGAGAAACGTGAGGAGAATGAAAACTATCATTTTATTTCATAGTAAATGTAAACTATTTATTGACTCTGTTATTTTTTTTATTTTATTGTTTTATATTGGCAAACAGGGCGAGAAATATTGCATTGCCATCAAACAAAATAAAATTAATTAGCTTCTGTTCTTTTCGATATATTTACTCAAGGGAAGAAAAGTCAATATTTAGGAGTTTGTTTAGGTGCTAAGGTTTCTAACTTTTGTCCGCATTTTATTATTTTATTAAGTAAATAAAGGATATCGGTGATTTTAGCGTCTATGTTATATACACTTTCAGATGACTTTTATAAAAATCTAAAGACAATCATTATCAATCACTTTTTAAAAATTGATTTCAAGTCCTAGTAGTGCGGAAATTAAGTCAACGGCGCTTGGATACTAACAGTTTCTCGTCTAACAGGTCTAATTAATGCATTGTCCTTTAATTTTATTATTAACTTGCTTTAGACCTTAATTATAATAACAAAATTACCGAGATTGTAATACACCTCAATGCGTATAACCATACTTACTTCATAATAACTCCAATCAAAACAAAACAAAATAAATAGATTTGAACATATTTTTTAATGAAGCCACTTTTAAGCATTATGACCCATACAGTTGTTAGACAGCCGTGATATAGTAAAAACATTAACACAAATCGATTCACATCTCTTGTTTACATTTTGAACCATAGGAAAAACCAACTTCGGGTGTGAGAACGTTTAAATCGAAAACCAGCGTTCCTCATAACGAACAATTTAATACAATGAACACGCACGTGTAATCGACTGCAATTAATCGGTATCTCGATTAATTCAGTGGATTTAACCCTGAAGATCCTGATGGTGAAATTCGAGTAGGTTATCTCTTGTACCCATTTTATAATACATATATATATATATATATATATATATATATATATATATATATATAATACACACACACACACACACACACACACACACACACATATATATATATATATATATATATATATATATATATAAATAATATTGGTAATATAGTTTACTATAGTCTATAATAAACAGTGCTCAATATCATTTATATACAATTTATATAAAAAATATGTTAGCGAATAGATAAAGTCAACCTCAACTCCACTTGGTAATAGACAGTTTTCGTCTATTTGATTTTTCAAACTTGTTTACCAAGCTTCGTTGACTTCATACCTTCACTACCCTAAATTATATATATATATATATATATATATATATATATATATATATATGTGTGTGTGTGTGTGTGTGTCTGTGTGTGTGTGTGTGTGTGTGTGTGTGATTACATTCACTTAATGTGTGATAAGTTAAGTTTGCACGTGTGTTCATTTTTGGAGATTCTAGGGACTGGAGTTCCAAGTTATTACCACCCCGGATCAGAATATATATATATGTATTATATACAGTGTCAACGAATTTCTCTGAAATTTGAGACTCAAAATCAGAAGATTTTTACTATAAACAGACAACACTTTATTAGTGTCCTTACTTTTATGCAGGGGATACAGCAGAACTTCATTAATAAGGCATTGTATCAATATTATCCAAGTATTGTATACTGAATTACTTGTCTTGAAATAGCATTTATGAAATTAATCTCGCCGGACGTTACTACTCTACTGAATTCAAGATTTACGGTCTTAAATCAAGGTGTCCAATCGTGCTGTAAATTATAGTTTGCTAGTCTCCATTACTACTGAAAGGGTGTTCAATCTCAATCCTCAGTGGATGCCAAATACTAGCGAACTTCTGTCACATCCTATCTTTGGAGAACGCTATGGAGAAAGACCTAGCTATTGCCACAAATCAGTTACCTAGTGCCAGACTTATTTAACTAGTATGTTAGTGGACATTTCTGAGACATGAATTGTCTAATGGTTATTGTCGTAGGGAAATAGAATAGGCGATCAGGGTTCAAATTCTGCATGAGGCTGTTATTATTATTAGTACCCTTTGGAAAGTAATTGCTCTCTTCATTCTTTTTCATAGAAAAAAGTGTTTGAGTTCCATTTATGGACCAAATATCAGTTTGAAAATTATTTGTATTCAATAGGACTGTTGGAAAAAAAGAAATCCTTAAAGAAACAGCATTTACACAATGTTGCAAATATGGGGTATCCAGCAAGGATCATACTCGTAATTCACTTGTAATGGATCTGCGACACTAGCCTGCTAGCTATTACAACACGATAGGATGTCCTTTATACGCAAGCCGTTAGCAACGTATAGGATTTGACAGAAGGTCCTAAGTATTTGGCATCAGGTGAGGATCGAACAGACTTTCCAGTTGTAGTGGATCTGCGAGACTATCTGACTTTTGTGTAAGTACACAAACAAATGTAAATATGGACACGATTCCCTAATGCATAAGTATAAAATAAACCTAAACAGGTTGATATGCCGTTAACATCTATAAGTCATTTGTGAGGGTAATAAAGGACTATTTGCTCGTAAATAAAACTACCATAAAATAAACTGAACCCCCATTTTATGACCGTGTTTTTGCAATAAATGCTTTATTTTTCTTGAACCCGTTATTTTACAATACTAAATATATTTCCTTTATCTATTTTAATATTTACTTCAATGTGTATATTCTAAAAGCTTTTATTTTGTGAGAATGGTTAGTTTTAAAGTGAGGGTTCGTTTTTAAACTTCAACTTTTTACTCGTAAATTCCTACCATAAAATGCCCAAGCCTAATTTTATGGCAGGAATTTACGAGTAAAAAGTTGAAGATTACTTTTTGTTGTTGTTATTTCTTTTCTTTTTGGCTTAGGTACTCTAAAATAAAAACGTCAGATTTTAATCATCGTCGACGAAAAAACAAAATTACGGTCATAAAAAGAAGGATCCAATTTATGCCTAAATTGTAAAACGAGCCCCCACTTTAAAACTAACCATTCTCACAAAATAAAAACTTTTAGAATATGCACATTGAAATGAATATTAAAATGAATAAATAAAATATATTTTGTATTGTAACATAACGGGTGCAAGAAAAATAAAACATTTATTGCAAAAACATGGACATAAAATGGGGGTTCAGTTTATTTTATAGTAGGAATTTACAAGCAAATAGTCCTTTATTACCATTTGTGAGGCACACGGTGAGTATCTGACTAGTCAGCATATAAATCTGCTATGCGAGCTTATTATTCATTAAATCATGGATGAGGCACTCTCGTATTGTATAATATTAAGATCGTTTCGTATGAGAAAGTCAGCCTTTTATTCTTCTTCTTCTTAACCCTGATTAAAGATGACATATACGAGACGTCCCATTGAGTTGCCTTTCTAAGTTAAACGACATTTTCTTCCTTCGGCCTGTTAGCATCCCAAACCCACTTTGGCACACGTTGCTATTTATCAACATACAGTTATGCAAATACGTGTACTTATCAGCGTATATTATGTACATTTAAATTACTGGCACTTTAGCTTGTCTGTCCAATCTTGCCCTGTTTGCATTTATGTATGAACATTGAGAACATGTAATCTATTTATTTTCAATTGCCCTTTTTCTTTTTTTTTCCTCGAAACTTTTGATTGCTGTGTCCCATCCCAGTTACTAGTATTTCGAATGTTGATTTTTAGTTGGAAAGCTAAAACTAAGTTAAAACTTTGTGCCACACAACATTTTAGGTCTATTACTCTAAAAAAAGGGGGGGTCGCGACGGTGTACACTTTTACTGGTTTATGATAATACTAATTATATATTAGAATATCGAGATTTTATAATTTCCACTTTTATTTTCTTCTTACCATGTCATAATACATATCTTCTAAGCTACTTTATTGTGGATCGTCTATCTGAGCTGGCTTCCCTTCCACCCTTCCTTCCTTCCTTTTCATCCCTCCCTCCATTACTTCCTCCCTCCCTCCTTCCATCCTTCCTCCCTCCATTCCACCCTTCCTCCCATCCTCCCATCCTTCTTTTTCGTTTTTTAATTGCAATCAAAGCAACTTCTCCAAACTTGAAACTGTAACTAGAACTAATATTTAAACACATATAAAACCGAAAATAAAATTGCATTAATAATAAATAATAAAGTCGTGTATTAATTTTTGAACTTCAACATACATATTTCTCCGTGTTTATATATAATCTCCCTCTAGCTATGGGTATCATAGTAAGACATTGAGCTCTTTACTCTAGATAAGACAATTGTTCTAAGAGAAGGAAAACTGAATTCAAACTTGTTAAACTCCGCTTATTAGAAATTTTAGGTCTATTACTCTAGAATAAAAAGGTCGCTACGGTGTATTCTTTTACTGGTTTATGATAATACTAATTATATATTAGAATATCGGGATTTTATAATTTCCAGTTTTATTCTCTTCTTACTATATTATAATACATATCTTCTTTAAGCTACTTTATTGTGGATCGTCTATCTGGGCTGGCCTCTCTCTGTTCTAACTTCCTTCTTAGGATTTTTCAGAAAATCTCATCCTTGTGTCCGTTGCTGTTTTTAGTAACGAACACAATACTTGACGTTGTTGTTAGGACGTCTTTATTCAACCTTAGTTAGAACAACACGCGCGGAGCAATGGTCTACAGACGGCAGATGCCATATGCATCTGTTCCGTTCAATCACCCAGCCAAAACTGACTTTCTAAGTATCATTCTATTCTTAGGCTTGGTTCTGGCTGATCATAGACCAACTACAAGGTTAGTAAAATCGTAGGTCCTATCAAATACTTATACGTTTTCGTGATTCAGAACTACCATTGTTTTTAATTTTTACACTACCGTATATAATCTATAGGTGCCTATCATTTATGTTACATTTGTCTTATTTTGTAACCTTGTTTCTTTTCGTTTCTCTTTCCTTCAAACTTATTCCCTGTTCTCTTACTTTTGCACATGCTTCTTTTTTTTGTTCATTCTTTGTTTCTCCTTTTCTTCTTTTTTTCTTCTTTGTTTATTTATTTCGATTTTTGCTTGTTTCCTTCTTTCCCAGCTCTTCTCATTTTGTGAGGTTCCTTCCGTGTTTTATTTTTGATTAAGTTATTTCTTTATTTTATATTACACACTTGCTTTCTTTCTTTCTTTCTTTATTTCTTACTTTCTTTCGGTCTTTATGCTTTCAATATTTTATCTGTTTTAATCAATTTTCTCCATCTTTTTTTGTTTTGTTTTTGCTTCCTTCCTTCTCCCCTCCATTCACTCATTCCGTTCTTCAATTCCTTCTTTTTTTCTTTCTTTCTTGTTTGCTTTCTGGTTTTAATTGTCTTTTTTCATTTATTTCTGTCTTTCCTTGATTCCCTTTTTCATTCCCTCCTTATTTTGCTTTGTTTTTTTTTTTCTTTCTGTTTTCCTTTTTTTTGTTTTTGCTTACTCCCTTCCTTCATTTCTGCATTTCTTTCTCTTCTTTTTTTTATTGCTTTATTTCTTTATTTTTTTTTCTTTTATTTGCAGTTTCATTTTCTTTGTTTTGTTTATCCATACTTCCGTCTTATACTTTATTTTATTGCTCTTTTTCTTTCTTTCTTTCTTTTTTTTCGTTCGTTCGTTCTTTATTCTTTTCGTTTTTTTCTTACTTTCAGTCTTTTAGTTGGTTATTATTTCTTTTTGTGTTTCCTTGTTTAGTTTGTGCTTCCTTCCTTCCTTCTCTCCCTTCCTTCCTCCCTCCCTTTCTCCTCCCTTCCTTCCTTCCTTTTCGTTGTTTAATTGCAATCAAAGCAATTTCTCCAAACTTGTAACTGTAACTAGAACTAATACTTAAACACATATAAAACCGAGAATAAAATTGCATTAATAATAAATAATGAAGGCGTGTATTTATTTTTGAACTTCAACATACTTATTTCTCCGTGTTTATATATAATCTCCCTGTAGCTATGGGTATCATAGTAAGACATTGAGCTCTTTACCCTAGACAAGACAACCGTTCTAAGAGAAGGAAAACTGAATTCAAACTTGTTAAACTCCGCTTATAAGAAATGAACTTATGACATATTCTGATCGTGTCGAGGAATTATGTTACGGTATAATTGTAAATAATATTGTCTATATGTGTATGTATATATGAGTTACATGTGTGCAAAAGTTTTCCCGCAAAACGTCATCTTTTCAACTGCGTATTCAGTCATATATTTGGTCCCGTACTATATGTGCTACGTCTAATTTAGTGAAGTACTGTATTAAGTAGTAAATGTAGTCGTGATCTTACGCAAATGTGATCAATGCACTTTTGGCTCGTCTGTTATCTTTGGGAATGTTTATCATTTTATTAGCAATCTCCAATATACAATTCCGAATTTTGGATCGTCGCCATACGCTATCAAAATCTGAGGTCGATATGGTGGGCGCCTTCAAGAAAGTTAACGGAGATGAAGAGACAGAAATGCAATGAAGATATGACCACAAAGTTGGGTTGTTTATAGCAGTTTAAGCTCAAGTCAGACACGTGATCACAGAATAATCTCACTCACTTTATTTGCAAACTTAACTTCGAAATGGATTCAAAAACATAAATACATTAAATAATACTTTCAAGTCGATTAATAAAAAATAAATTGTGTTGCAAATCGTAGTCTATTCCCAATTGTGGTGCGGGTTTTCACTTACCTTTGACATTTTCGTTGTGACATCACTTGTTACATAATTATTAGATTCCTAACACTTATGTACCATTAGTGTAGAAACCAAAATGGCTGTTATAATTTGCAGTTGGCGGCCTTGAAGGATTGAGTGACTCGGCTTGACCTCGGTCTGATCCTTCTCCTGGGGGATACCGTGAGAATCGGTGAGAAAGACCTTCTCCCGGTTTAGATTAGAAAGAGAGTTTAGTTCAGTATCGGCCAAACCACGAAGGTGGTAAGTCGTGTTAAGCGCTCGGCCGACTCAATCTGTGCAGGTAGTCTGGTGGGGATTTCGTAATAAAATATGATATAAAGCAAATCGAAGTCTTGGGTTATTATCTAAAAACTACCAATGACACAGGACTTCTGATAAAGAGAAATCCCCAATGGAAGACCAGACACGAATTCCCCGAGACGAAGTCCAGACGCTAGAAGAAGAACGTAAGATACCAAAGATGAGCAGAAGAATAATAGAAGTAAAAAGAGAATACAACACACTCTCTTGGTAACTAACGGACTGTTTATTTTGAAACATCATAAAATCTAACCGTCTCTCACACCTATAAGGAGAGTTCTAATGATTTAATTTTTCTTGTCGGTCTCATATCTGGGGATGAAAGTTAACTGGTATTGGAAGGCTGACATTACATTCAGGAGAAATTTGCTTGTCTTAACTTTTGCTATTGTTGTACCCAAGTGCCTCTTGTATTGAAATAGTAAATGAACTGGACTAACAAATCATTTCTAATAAACTTGATTCTCAATGGTTACCTTGACATATTCGCGTTTGTGTCGAACTAAGTTAGTCAATAATTAATAATATAAACGTTTATGTAATAATCGTCTGCTTCATTTCATTTCGGGCTACAAAAAAAACAGAAGTAATTATATTAACACAAGACAAACATGGCGAGTAAGCTTATCTCTGTAAACACTGAGAGTATAGGGTATACGAAGCATTCAAGGTGTTCCATGCTATGTGTTATATATCTTGCTACCTTCTGATTACAGGTGGGATGGTTAGTAAAGAAAATACATGTTGATAGTTCAGTCTACATTCATATATGTTCCTTTCACTAAACAGATCTATTACGTTGAAGTCACGGTGAAATCATCAGATACGGATTGATCACCGTAGTTAAACAGATCATCATATTGCACATCGTATGTAAATACATTAATTGCCTGCAGTTGCATGGGATCTTTCTATTTAGGTGATTTTGTTTTTATCAGGATCGTTTTCCCTCGTCCTCTGTTCGGGTATTTGTGGTTGTTTGGATTTTATGGCATGTCAACTGTTGGGTTATTTTATGACGAAGACGTTTTGTTTCGTTCATTATTTATGGGTTTTCAAATGTTTTTATTTAAACTCAATTTTAAATAAAATTTGATTTTTTTTCAAAATTATTTTTTCTGTTTAAGCCAGAGGTGAGTCCCTAACAAGTACTACCCCTCCGGTTCAGAGTGAAGCTGGGAATAATGTTGATAAAGGGGGTACTCCACATTTCCGAGAAGTCCAAAATTGGAACATCCCCAGTAGATGCATCTTAACGCCATACTCAGGACATCGCGTATTTATGTCTCATTTTATTTAATTAATTGTTGAAACATTTTGTGGCGGATTAAAGTTTAAAGCAGAATCTATTTATACCATTGTGGCCTGGTATCTTCTAATTTGATATTTTTCGAGTATCATCATTGATTACATCATTTGCCTTTCATGTGATTTTTATTCATCCATTTTCATCCCAAAATTTTTATCTCTATAAAATTATTGACATTATTTTTACAGTCGAGTAGAAAATCAAAATCTTTCGGAAGATGCGATCTAAATATATACAACGTCGGGGTAGAAAGTTTTAAATTCTGTTCATCTGATGATTTATTTCTGCGTCAAACGTTTTTCTTTTGTATCATTTAGATTTTTCGGATTGATTTCCTCATCATTATTGTGACATACACAAGGTTTCGACTGATGTGCCCTCCGGCTTTCTTCAGGTATTTCTTTTCTAACTCGGAAACTTCTCTTTTTGTCTTCTTTTCCTTTTATTTTCTAATTATTTAACGCCTTGCGATTTTTTTTACACCAGCGTTAGATAGTAGTCTTTCGTTGATGTTTGAGTGACAGCAAGTCTCCTTTGGTCTCCAGATCTCTCAGAGTATTTTAGCCGGACGTAAAAATGTTGTTATTTGGATGGTCTCGATTCCTCCTCTGATATCCAATTCTTCCAGTATTTTTCAAAATACTAGGGAATTGTTCCAATGGCAGCACCTATAATTGGTACCACCTTCACCCTGCTATTCCAAAATGTTGTTTTACTGTGCTGGCAAGTTCTATCTTTTCATTTTCACTCTGAGGTCCGCCAGAACGGCAAACCCCACCAAATGACAAGTTCTCTTCTTCTTTTTGTTAGTTAATACAAGGTCTGATCTAATTATTATTAGCCTTGTCGGCTGGGGCTTTAGAATACACCGACTGCACTACTGCAGACGGATAAGACCCTCCCCAATGAGGCCACCTTGTGCATGAGTAGTCCATGACATGCAACATTCCAGTTAAACTCTTACTTAAACTTGTCGGTCGGTTGGAGAGGCCCCCTCCGATCAATCGGATAGTCATGTCAAGCCCTAGCACCTATATGAATGTCCTAACCAAATTGCCATCATGGCAAGCCCAACCCCTTTTTATCATATATGTGCTTGAATGCGGTTCCGGAGGGTCTTCATATCATGGGAATGACGTTAAACTCTCTGTTTGCGAGGTTCCAGTTCTGGAGGTCTAGTGAGTCTGGAGCACACTTGATCACCGTTATTCCTGGTCCACTCTGACTCTGGTGTTATTACCTGTTAAGGTCCCATAAAGGGTTAAATAGAAAAACGTGTTTATAAAAAAATTGACTATCCATTAAGAATGAATCTATTTCAAAACTTGGTCGGCATTACAGGACAAACCAAGGTTGATATGCCGTAAAACAAACCAAACTGAACTTATTATTATTATTATTATTATTATTATTATTATTATTATTATTATTATTTAATCCTTGTGACATTTTTCACACTAGCTCTATCTGATGGATTTTCACTGGAATATGAGTGACAGTGTCTTCAGGATTCTTTTTTTTATATCTTATCCAAATTTAGCAGTGCCGTGTTCAAGTGGTCTCAGTTCTTCCCCTAATCAATTCTTCAACTCTCCTTTGCAAGTTTTTGGGACTATTTCAAGAGTCACGAGTATGATTGGCATTTCAGCCAATGGCATTTTCAATATCATCTTCAGCTCTCTGGCAAGGTTCTGGTATTTGTTCAACCTTTCCATTTTTCTATGTGACTCTGTACCCTGCTGCAATAACAAAGTCCACTATATGACATATTCTGTTTTTTTTTCTTGTCAATCAAAACTAATTGTGGAATTCCTGTTGAGATTAGGCGATTTGTTTGTATCTCAAAGCTCCAGAGAATTTTAAATGTTTCATTTTCAAGGACAGATTTTGTTTTCTGCATTTGTTAGTAAGATGTAATTTAAGTTACTTGCACAATTCCCAGTGAATCCCCTCTCCACCCAGTCGTGCCTGTCCTTGTATTCTTTTGTGCTATTATTATTATTATTATTATTATTATTATTATTATATTATTATTATTATTATTAATGGTACCATGGTGTACACTTAAAATATTCCAAGCACCAATCAAGACATTAAATCCATTGAACTAAATGGGAATATCAATGATACAACTAACTGGGAAGAATAATTAATTTTTATTGTATGAGTTAGCTAAAGGCTATTAGAGCGACCCTTTTTGATATTCTATTTAAAATCCCTGGTCATTAGACTTGAATTGATTCGATTTTAATTAAGATCAACATTTCTCAGATACAAAGGCTTAATTAATTTTTATATTACGGGTTACTCTCCGCTTGAGCCAATCTTTGAGGTTATTAAAACAATCGGAGGATTTGTGTTATTGAATAAGGCTAAACAGACACAGTTAATTGCGAACCAACCGGAGCCAAAATGCTTGCCAAAAAGAGATTATTTCAGTAATTAGTTCTTTTTCAAGATATACGTTTTGATTTCGTATTTTACATTCGGATTGGATATTTACTGAGTTTAACTTAATTTATTACAAGAGTGGAACTTCTACTGAAAATCGAAGTTTTAAGCCTCGATATTGATTCAATCCATTCTCGATATTTATGGCAAAACTCAAGAACTTTATGTAAATTAAGGCAAAGATGAAAAGTCCAGGAAACCCCATGCAAATCAATTGATATAATGCTAAATGCTCAGCTGAAATGTCACTATATTGCAGAACTTCAAATTTAGCATTCTAGCTACGATCAAGCATCTAAATTATGAGTTTTTCTTGTCTGAGACACGGAGCCTAATCAAGGTGAAATGGCCTAGTATTACCCATAACTGGTGGAAGAAATGATGGATGTATGTCTTTCCCAATGGTATAAGCGCTATAGGAAATGCAGACAGCATCCTCCAAAATTTGAACTCAGATCATTACATTACGCCTCATTTGGGATTTATAGTGTGTCTTACTTTGTACCTAAGAAGTATTTACATATTTTCCGCGATGACTACATGATTTTTTCCGAGGAACATATATAGATTTGAACGTATATTTCATTAGAGATACATTAATTTAGATTATAACACCATTTTCATTAACCTGCATCATTGAAATAATTTCTGATATCCCCAATTACACACCCACAAACACACACACACACACACACACACATATATATATATATATATATATATATATATATATATATATATATATATATATATATATATATATATATATATATATATATGAATAAAGAAAAGAAAGTATAGAATGGATTTTTGAAATGTTCGAAAAAAAGTGTTCCTTTTCGAACATTTCAAAAATTCTCCGCTTTTTCCAACGAATTTCATTTCAAATAAGGTTTACTCTGATGAAGGTCGAATTTTCTTTGTGTGCGGAACATTTCTACATTATTATTATTATTATTATTATTATTATTATTATTATTATTTCATTTGATTATTTAAAAATATTAATAGTTTGAATAATGTACACATGGATAAATTCCTGACTGAAACACGTGTAAGTAAAATTGATTAAAATATCCTATATTATCCATTCTATACTTCCTTTCCTTTATTCATTTTTCAACATACCGTCGGTTTCACTTCCAGTTTCATTTTACACACACACACACACCACACACACACACACACACACATATATATATATATATATATATATATATATATATATATATATATATATGATTGACACTTCTCCACTTATTCACAGAAGAAGACCATTTCTATAAAAGAGCTCGATTTTGAGCACGAAAATGGCTCAGATGTCCAGATTTAATTTTACAAGATAGGAATATTAATGTATGTCTCGATGAAAAAAACATTGATAAGGAATAATACATTAATTAAAAACGGTAAATGACAAGAAAACGTAAATTGAAATACAAACCGTCTGAAATTTTCAGATTTTTGACCAAATTTAACTGTCTCATGAAATTTTCCCATAATGATATGATACATTTTTATTGGATTAATATTGAGAACTGGCGTTTTACAT
This sequence comes from Doryteuthis pealeii, assembly GCA_023376005.1. Taxonomy (NCBI): domain Eukaryota; kingdom Metazoa; phylum Mollusca; class Cephalopoda; order Myopsida; family Loliginidae; genus Doryteuthis; species Doryteuthis pealeii. Next base: position 150,248,224 of record CM042138.1, on the reverse strand, counting down.
ATTTGTTTAACAATAAATTTACAAAATCTATTGAAGAGTTAGTTCACTTCGTTCAGATGTCATTATCCAAAGAAAAATAATACTTAGACACATTCGGAAAGTACAAACTAAGAAAGATAATAATTACAATTCAAAATTGACTTTCATTTAAATTATTAGTTTTCAAATTTCGATCAACCAATCAGAGCATCCAATGCACCATGAGCAGCAACGTACATAAATGAGGATATTGATGGCAGGAGCAAAGGTCTTCACAATGGCGTAGACAAATGAGTTCTCTCCTGAATTTCCCGAGGTGATAATTGACCATCATAGTCGTTGAATTAGATGCTGAAATATCTCCAACGAGCTCGAGATTCCCATTAGTACAATTAGAGCCATCACTCGAAAATGAAAGGAATAGAGTCTGACTACCGATATTTCTCAAAAATGCAGTTCCCTAAAGAAAGCGTATTGACACATTGCCCTATTTATCGGAAAGTAGTACACAATACATTAAAGATAATTAAAAAAAACAGTGAATGAATTCAAAAGGATCTTCAGTAAACTAAGTACAGAAGTAAGATGGTATTTACCTCACATATTTGATATAGGTAGGATGTGACCAAAGTCACAATTATGGGGTGTCTACCAAGAATCTATCTCGGGATTCAGTAGTAATTGGCTAGCGAGACTAGCTTGTTAACAATTACAGCTTGATAGAATTCACTTTTTAACCTAAATCGTTCCGCCACGGCAATGATGGGAATAGAATATTGCAAGAATGGGTCATCCAGCGAGGGCCAAACTCGTTATTTATTAGTAATGGATCTGCGAGATTAGATTGCTAATCATTATACAACGATGAGACACACTTCAACAGTGAGACAGTATACAATTAGTTCGTTACTCAACCCAGAACTGCATTTCGGGCACCTTGGAAATCTATTTGCAGAAGCCTAGTCACAAGAAAAGAATTTAACATTTTGTGCATCAGAATCATCACACGAATCCTCCTTCTTTCTGGGAAGTTAGCATTGTCTGAAACTCTATTAAAAAGTAAAAGTAATGTTAGCGGTATCAGCCGGACTTTGAGGGAATCTATCAAATTTCGCTAGCCCTAGACCAGGGTGATTGATAATGCTCAGATGGAGTGCCACACCATCAATTAGCTCCCTACTTTACCGCACAGATTAGATTATCCAAGCTTTGCTACTCGTGTGCTGTGTTAATGAGGGCTGGTATAGAACCTGGAACCTTGCGATTCTTAGGTGGATGCTCTACCGACTGAGAAAGAGATTAAAACAGAAAGAAAAACACTTCACGTATAATTAAAAACACCATTTCGACCGTACAATAAGACGATGGAAGTATAATGATTTAAAATTATATTTGTCCATGAATATAAACTAACTATACATCATCAAAGGAACATTGTAGCGTGTGACATATTACAGAATACGAGATAAAAAAAAACATCCTTCAATTTCTCCAATAGAGACTGGATTTTAACAACGGATACATATACTGAAATTCAAAGCAAAAAAGTGTTTTCAGGTAAAATAAATGTTTTACAGAAATCAAATCAGTTATCTGACGTAAATACTACTATAATCTTTGAAAAAGACGCGGTGACAAGAGTTTAAATCCTGGGCGAGGCTGGTAGTATTTTGCATAAGGACTAATAACTTTGTGAAATGTATGTGTTGGATTTTGTGTCAAGTATTCAGCTCTGTTACAAGTTGAAAAGCATAACTAACCCTAGAGTGCTGGTAAATGGTTTATATGCAGCTCTAGGTTATTCCATAATGAACTCTGGCAAGTTCACCTCCTGGGTTTTGATTGGCTGATGGTTTTCAGGGTGAGTAAAGATATGGATAAGTACCCACTCTTCAGCCACCACTTTGCACTATGCCAGCAACATGCAAGGACTGTATTTAAGTTACAGCTTGCATGTTGTTCTTGTCTGCTAACTCAACGGTAGTTTGAATCCCACTGCGACGGTGAGTATTATATTGTTTCTATATCTGGGGGATAACTTATGCAGTATAAATCAACATATCCCACTCCCAACTCGGCTAAGGGTACATAATAGCACAGACTAGGCTCTTTAAACTTCATATGACAACCGGTCTAGGAGATGAAACATTTTCAATTCAAAGTTGTTAGTTCGCTGAAAAAAGGAACATTGGTTCACACTCTAAACATTTTCAGAGGTTCGTAAATATATACAGAAAATCTGTGGAAGAACACAAAATACAAAATCACTAATAGAATTCCCAAATGTGATCTTAAGGTGATTTATCAACAGAAATTCTATTAATTTCTTCAAGAAGTTTATCAAATTATCCCGAATGTCCTGACAGCCGTCATATCAAATAAGGAAAATGTCATTAAATATTTAACTTTGTTTAAACGTTTTGCGCGTAACTTTCAACTATATTTCTCATTAAATTTATAAACAGACAAGAAATATATATTTATGCATTTATTAACAGGGGTTTACATCAGTGATTTTAGAGAATAAAAACATTATTTTCCTTGGGATTTTGAAATATAAATGGATAAACCAATCCAGACGAAATGATAACATATAACGGTGCAAAAGTGGTGAAAGAGTTACCGTGAACTCGGGTTAAAATCCTGAGCGAAGATAGCGTTTATACCCTTGGGAAAGGTATGAATCCAACTGTTTTCACTCCATATATATCTAAGTAGCTGGATGGACTGGGACCTTTAACCTTGGTATGGAAACCCGTCTAGGAGAATGAAAAATTCGAATTAAAACGTTTTAAACTCCGCTCAAAATTTGACATTGTGTCATCCGGATCATAGAGAAATGTTAGGGAAGACATATAACGATCATAAACAAGAACCGCCTTGTCGTCTGTGGCTATAAAACATTCACAATTTGGTCCGCTGTTTGCCGTGGGTGACAGTCCATGACGCTTAAGGACGGAATCCTGCTGGCTGAGCCATCCATGACATGCAACACACCCAGATAGTCCTTACTTATTCTGCTCGGTCAATTGGCTAGTCATAGTCAAGCCCTAGCACCTATAGGATTGTCCCAACCGTATTGCACTTATGGCAAACCCCTAACCCTTTTTCTAATGTATATGCTAGAAGGCGATGTCTGAGGGGATTAGTATACTGGGTATGAAGTTAAACGATACATTCCAACTTAATATTCGTGCAAGCTTCAAGAATGGAAGGGCTTGAATGATACAAATTATCAGTCATATGGAGGTCCGATCTCCCTGACATGCTGAAACGACAGTTCTTCCAGACTGTGGTTGTATCAGTGCTGCTATATGGCTGCACCACTTAGACCCTAACGAAGCGTATTGAGAATAAGCTAGATGGGAGCTGCACAAGAATGCTGTGTGCAGTCCTGAACAAGTCGTGGAAACAGCACCCCACAAGGAACCAGCTGTACGGTCACTTCACCCCCCCCCATCTCACAAACTATCGAGTGAGACGCACAAGGCACGCAGGACACTGATGGAGAAGCAAGGATGATCTCATAGGCGATGTTCTCCAGTGGAAGCCAACACATGGAGCAAGTGTGGGCGCCCATAGGACCTACATTGACCAGCTATGTGAGGATGCTAGTTGCTCCGCAGAGGACCTCCCAGGTGCAATGAATGATAGGGAAGGTTGGCGAGAGATTGTCATGGATATCCGTGATGCATGCGCGACATTATGGTAAAGGCTGAATAGTTTATATCAATTGTGATTTTATTTTAGAAAATCTCTACTGATCATTCCGGAAACAAAATCCCAGGAAGTTTTTTCCAAATCTGAAAAGAAGGAATACAAAAAAAAAAAAAAAAAAAAGAAAATTATTCCATATTCTTGTTGATTGCAAGAATTCTTTGCCAAAATTCTTATCAGATTCAAATAAAGGTTTTTTTCATGAAAGAATTATCATGAAAACTATATATTTTGGTTTAGAAGTAAACAACCTTTCACATCGTCTCTATACACAGATATATCCAGTTCTGTAGAGTTTACACAAATAATGTTTATGTCATAATCTTTGAAACTCTTTTCTTACTAATGACAAAAAAGATGTTCCTGATACCATTTTGTATTAGCATTATCTGTGTTATTCGGAATATTGTCCCCATCTTTATTGTTATTTGTACAACGTTTCGGTCGATATGCCCTCCGGCCTTCTTCAGGTATTTCTTGTCGGACTCGAGAACCTTCTTTTCGGACCCGGGAACTTTCTTGTCGTAGTCGGGGACCTTCTTGTTGTAATAAGGAGCCATCACGGAACGTTGAACCTAACCCGTTATTCAGTCCACGGGGGTATCCTGTTCTCATTCCCTAACCCATAGCTGGGGTAGAATTGTGTTAATTATTTTTCTATGTTACTGTCTCTACTCAGGATTGAACCCAGAATCCAGAGATAACTGTCACTTAGAACTGTCATAACCTAACTACCTTATCCACTAGGTCATGTCTATAGTTCATATAAAAATATTATGCCATTTTATATCTTATTTACAATAGCGTAGTATTGATATGTAAGGAAACACCTAAACGAGGAACCCAGACACCCGATAAAAGAAAAATCGTAAGCCGATAAGAGCAGGCAATAGAATAAATTAAAAAGCAATATACAACAATCTCCCTGTTTGTAGAAAGAATCTAATTCTATTTCTCAATTAGCTGATAATATAGATTTCTACCGAATCGCATATAGATTTTATTAATCGGTTGATAATGAGAATACGCTTAACTCTTGCCTAACCAACGGATATTGTCATAACATTTAAACTTTCAATTATTGTATTTTTCAATTTTCGGTCAAGCAGTAAGTTCTCTATTTTGTAATTTCATAGAAACAGATTTCAGGAAAAGTCATCATACAGACTTCAACTTTTATTTTAAACCGATTCGTCATATAATTATTATGATTATTATTTCTGGGCAACCAAGCAGCAATAAGAAGTGGGTGCTAATCCTAATAGAGAGGATAGAAAGGTCAATAGAGTTTTCTAATAAAGGACTAAACTAACTGATGACAAAAAGTAAGCGAGGGAGAAAAGAAGAGAAGCGTAACGTTGGTGGAATGAATAGAGATCTTTTGATGTTTACTAAACATAACTTGGACCATGTTCAAAAGATCTGGCTTATTTAACATAGAGAAAACATTGCCAGACTAAAATTTGAAAAACACAATTAAATGTTCAAAGATTTCTGACTTTTTTGCATAATATAAATAGATGGCCATGTCATTTTCTAAAATAAATGTCAGGTGCTCAAAAGTTTTCCGGGTTATTTGATCTTCGCCAAATCTGGCTCGTATCCACATTTCAATTGCAAACTGCAAGGATCGTATCAATTGAATACGGATATTTTTATTCTACCATTATTATATCTGTATAAATAAGTAAATATATACACACACACACACACACACACATATATATATATATATATTATATGTGTGAATATATGAATATATATATATATATATATATATATATATATATATATATATATATTCTTATTTGTGTGTATTTCAAATATCATACATATGTGGGTGTTCGTATATATACATATATATATATATATATATATATATATATATATATATATATATATATATATAATGATTGTGTGTAAATATGTATATATATGTGTGTATTTGAATATACATGTGTGTATATATGTATACATATATATATATATATATATATATATATATATATAAACACATATATATGTACACACACATACACACACACATATATATATACATATACATATACAAATATGAAACACATAAACATGTATTTACATTTAGGCGAGGATACACACGTACATAGATAAATATTAGATTAAGAATATATTATATGCCTGCATGCACATAGAAAATACATATGCACATGCAAATGCATATATATACAAATATTCATACATGAAAAACCTACACATTCATGTTCATACACACATGTGTTTGTATGTATGTACATGTGTATGTGTGTTTTATGTGTATTAGTGCATACACATATGTATATGTTTGTGTGCATGTATGTGTTTGATTTTATGTCTGAGTATGCATACATGATGCATGTCTCTGTGACATTTGCTATATGAACAAATCTGATCATTAATCTACACATTGCACGTTTTTTAGGAAATCATATATTTTATATATATATATTAATTTGAATCATACATCAACTTCATCATTTGCACCACATAAAACATTTGCCATTTAAAAATAAGCCTTAAAAGTTTGATTTAAATCAATTTGATAAAAATGATCAAAATTTCACTCACACCTGGAATTAAATGTTGGACTCCCTTTTAAAGCTAAAATCACGGATTCGTTGTAATGGTTTGCAAAATCAACTTGCATAGCATAAGTTATGAGTTTTATTCTGACTTGATATTCATATTTGCTATAATGAGCTAAGGAAAATAGATTGCTAGAAATTACTAAATTTCAGGAATATGTTTTCATTGTAATTTTGATCTACTCAATGTTTGTTTCATCCTATTTTCTGTAACGATATTTTGTACTGCTCTTGCGTATATCTGTACCTTTTCCCAAAAACAGCACGCATCGATTCTCCCCTTATATGTTATATTATATTATTATATATTATTGAGAACGGTATTAATCCAACTATTCTACCGCCAACAATGGTTAATATAGTAGGACAGACTCGGCTCTCTCATCTCGGTATGTTAACAAGTTTAGGAGAAAAAACATTCTGAACCTTTTAAACACCGCTTAAAATCTGAGCTTATGTCGGATCCTCCTCGTGTGGATTGGGTGGGTACATAATTATGTTCTATGAGGGGAATATGTGGAAATCTAGACAACCATTCTAATAATTTGATTTTGTTGTTCTTTAATCAGATTAGAGTATTCCCTCGTATTTGTTGCGTATTTACATTCATAAAATCTATAATTGCCATTCATAAGATCAATGCTGTTTGCATCACGGTTTGATTTCATAACAAGTGTATATACCATACAATACCTATAGAATACCCCCACCTAGAGTTATCTAGGAAATTCAGAAAACTGTTAGAGAATAAGTAATAACTCTCTATATATATTTACTACACGAGTGGGATGTGACACAAGGTTAGGGATAGTCCCCGTGGTGTAGTGCCTAATGTGATGGACAGCGACATTGTAGGGAGTTCGAAGTCCAGTCGTGCTATTACGTTTACTTCTGGAGGTAGCCTGGGAGAAGGTATGAACACCCCCATTCCTTCAGCTATGGGTTAAATAGTACTACTACTGTTGTACTATAAGGGTGGGTGTGGCACTGAATAACGCTTGGAGAACAAAGAAACAAAATTAAGAGAAACAAAATTAAGAGAAACAAATTAAGAACAAAACCAAATGCAATCTAAATTTCTTAAACTTTTCTTATCATGTTTGAATTTAGAGTTTTTCCTTCTCCTTGATTGGTTGCCTAATCAATGTTAAGAGCCCACTCAACCCTACTATTTACCCTCATCTGGGGGCTTTCACAAGGGCATTAGCTCTATGTGAAATGCAAACAGCCTTATCTAGGATTTGAACTTGAATCAACGTTTCCATTTTCAACGACGATAACCATTATACCACACACCTAACAATCAATAATCGAAACTCCCCACTAAAAATTATTCATTCTAAACAAAGATGTTCTAAATGATAGGCTGGCAAGAAAGAAGCAATACATAATATATATGTTGTATACCGTTCTAACATAACTCGGTTATATAATGGGGAAGAGACAGAAATGAGGGGATTTTAGATAAAGGGTCTTTACTTGTTACTCTTCTGCTTACTTTTGGTAATTCGTTGGTCGCCATATTTTTCTCTTGTTGATTTCTCGGGCAGTTTTTAAGCAGGGGGCCAAGACGCAATTCTGCACATAGCACCATACCACCAGCACTTAAGGCGTTTTTCCTGATAAGTTAATGCGATATTTTATTACCTCCAGTCTTTTTTCGACAAGTAAATGTAAATATCCCCCCCCTCTTTAAGATATTTTATGGGGGAGGGATAAATATTTACAATTACTTGTTGAAAAAAATATTGGCTTACTTTTAACGCCTTCAACCACAAAAAATTGTTGATAAAAACGCCTTCAACCCGCTAAAAAAATCTTTCATTTCTTTTTTCGACAATCAATTACAAATTTAAAAAAAATCAAAACATTAACTAAAAACAAGACATTAAACAAAACAGGTTGTTTTTTCAGCTATCACCGCCAAACGTTTTTTAAGGCAGGAGGCTGGGATGCAATTCTGAGAATAGCACACAACAAAGATAAGAACAAGAGTCTGAAAAATCAAAATTAAATTTTTGAATCATTTCAGTGAAACTGATTCAATGGAAATAAATCAAAATTCTTTAAAAAACAATACTGATTTTTTTCCGGCTGGTCTTTCTTGTTTAAATGAATCAACAGGACTTTGTTGTTTTTCTTAAAGTATTTTATTTAAAACAACCCAGCCCACATTCCACCGCGTGCTGAGTGTGAATCTGAGATACGTCCGATCTTGTCGAATCTCTAGTCGCATCTAATCTAAAATTCAAAACTAATTTACCCTACCTCTAATGGCGCGTTTTTCAAATGGTCAAGTAAAAGGTTATAACTCGTCAGTAACTGTCGAGGTAACTTTCCACTGGACTGCCGTTAATCTGAATCTAACGAACTCCTTATTCAAAATATCTTATTACAGTACGTACACAATTCATAAGCTGCCTATGAATTATGTAACACATAAACACAAAACCGATCTCCTATTATTTGACAATAGCCACCATACCAACCAACAACATTTTGGGAATATGATTATATGGTCTGATGAAAGCGAAATTGAAATATAGAAGCATACTTATAAAGGTTTCCTTTGATGTGGTGTAAACCAAGCAGACCGAGAATAGTTTTCCATTGCAACTATGAATCACTGAGGCAGATCCTTGAAGTATTGCAGGTTGGGTAAATCTCAAAGCTGTCGTTAAATTGTCAGAGGGAATAGACAAAACAATGCTGACCAATATAACAAAATTTTACTGGAAAAGTCTCAAGGAAAATTGCGAATGGACATCAATAAATTCGATAAGAATGATAAATAAACTTGATTGATTTTTTTTGTGGAATTGACTTATTCATTCTGTAATGATATTCATTTTTTGGTGGGGTGAGAGAGATTGGGTAAGACTTATGGGGAGGACAGTAAAATTATGTATTAAAAATATTGCAAATACAAACATATATGTATATGTATGTATGGACAGCGTGTTCAGTTAATGAATTTTGACATCTGAATTTTATTATTTCAATACGTTAACACGGCATAAATCAGAGAAATTAACATATACCATGTATATTTTGAGAACTTTCAGAAAAAAAAGAAAAAAAGAAAAACGAAAAGAAAATGACACTTATAAAGTTTTATACGTAGTGCAAGATAACAAACTATTCTAAGATAATTCAATCTTAAAAAAAAGCTTCTTTTTTAAACATAGTCGAAGTTTCTTCCTAAAAATACTATCGTAAGTTAGTTTGAATTCCGTTATCGCTATTACGTATACTTTACGATTAATACCGTTTCGTTTGTGGTTGACCAATGTTTTTGCAGTATTATTAGTGAAGGGTTCAGTATTTATGATACAGATGTCTTATATATAAAATATATTGCCCCTCCCAGTATCTCTCTCTCTCTCTCTCTCTCTCTATATATATATATATATATATATATATATATATATGTATATATTACTCACAGTTTCTCACCTATGTCATTACTCACACTTCATATGAATAATCGCAAAAGCAAGAAATTCTCATGTAGTGTATGTACACGCTACCCAAACTTTTAAGAGAGCTCTATCCGCATATATATATATATATATATATATATATATATATATATATATATATATATATAAACTGGTGACAGTATCCATTTCCCCCCACCAACCCCATACATACCTCATGGTAACATCCGCCCAAATCAACAAAATACACACACCTACGCACACATATGCATGTGAATACAAACGCTCACACATCAGTATTGTTCAGACGTTGCACACTCGCAGAATAATGTGAATGTGTGCGAGACCCGCTGACTTGTATACATAACCTTTGCACTGTCCATAAACACACATACACATTCATAACAACACCACACACATACGCATAACATCTCTATCATACAATCATACACATCTTATGTCTGTAAAACGGTTTGAAATTTTCGATTTTCCTAGTATTTTAACCAACGTGACCTGACGAATGTTTACGGTTACGCATGCATGAAACCATTGGTCGTGTCTGTTCTTTTGTCATCAAATAAATAAATATATAAAACCTTTATATACTTATATATATATATATATATTATATATATATATATATATATATATATACACACACACATATATATATACACACACATATATATATATATATATATATATATATATATATATATATCCGTGTGTGTAGTTACCCTTAATTTAGTTAACCTTTAATATTTACCAATATTTTCTTGTTAGTCACCGTCATTCTTAAAATCTCAGTGGACTCCATTTAATTGTTGATAAGAACCATAAATCAGAGTAAGTCTGAGAGGCGCAATTTCGAAAAGTAGCATATCTTTCCTAAATTGAGACTTTCTTTCTTTTACCGAATGTATTTGGTTTAATTATTTGTCTAGACGATATTTAGCACTTTTACGTGTGCAATATGAATAGAGTGTTCGTAGCCACTAATTGATAACAGATTTTATCGTCAAAGCATCGTATTGACGGAGAAAACATAACCTTGCTTATTAAAATAGATAAATGCCAGTGCAATGAATAGAATAAGGATCAATATATATATATATATATATATATATATATATATATATATATATATATATATATATAATAATTTTTTTTTTTTTTATAGAGGAATTATATATAATTGATAATTGAATCATATTACCACGACCAGACAACTCGGCAAACACCATTTGCAACATCCGGAGCACTGGACAGCTGTTTCGGCTCCTTTGGTCTCATCAGCAGTGCATACATGGCAATACAGGTTAGGTGGCTGCACAGTTAGAATTAATGTTACCATTGACTAGATGATTTGGCATTCTCCGTTTGTGGCATGGGCTGGTGGCCCAGTGTGTTAAGTCCCCGCTCTTCACGCTGTGGTCCGCTGGTTCAATCTCTTGTGGCGGAGATTGTGGTATGCACTACTGATGTGACCAAAGGAGGTCGAAACAGCTGTCCAGTGCTCCGGATGTCGCAAATGGTGTTTGCCGAGTTGTCTGGTCGTGGAAATATGATTCAATTATCAATTATATATATATATATATATATATTATATATATATATATATCACATAAACATATATCACACAGATAACACACACACACACACACACACACACACATATATATATATATATATATATATATATATATATATATATATCACAAACTATTAGGGTTATTCTTACCTTGGATTATAATCCGCTCTTCGGGGGTAGTCCGGTTGCTTCCGCCACTGGACTAGTGTTAAATTAACGACGTCATACCAGGGGGCATTCCCCTAGGCAACTCCTGTCCCCTTTATTTAGAGGGGCAGAAATGGGTTTATTGCCCTGTGCCTGAGGCATCCCTCTTGATAGGGGCCGGGTTAGCTCAGTCGGTAGAGCGTTCGGCTAGAAACCACAAGGTTCCTAGTTCGATACCGGTCCTCGCCAACTCAGCGTATGAGTAGCACAGGGATCTGTGTGGTAAAGTAAGCAGCTGATAGTAGGTGTGTCGCTCCAATTCAGACGCAAAAACAATCTCCTTGGTCTAGTGCTAATGAAAAGGGGATATACTCCCTCAATGTCCGGCTGTTACCGATTTTAGGCAGCCTCAACGACTTTACTAATATATATATATATATAGAGAGAGAGAGACAGACAGACAACAGAGAAGAGAGAGAGAGAGAGAGAGAGAGAGAGAGAGAGAGAGAGAGAGATGTGTGTGTCCCAACCTATCTATATTCAATATTGTTAAAATCTATGTATCTGTCTATCTATAGTAAGAGTAAAGTCGTTGGGGCGGCCTAAAGTCGCTATCAGCCAATCAGCGAGGGGATCTATCCCCTTTTCACTAGCGCTAGACCAAGGAGATTATTTTAGCGTCTGGGGTGGAGCGCCACACCTATAGTCAGCTCCTTACTTGACCGCACAGATCCTTGTGCTACTCATACGCTGAGTTGGCGAGGACCGGTATCGAACTAGGAACCATGTGGTTTCTAACCGAAAGCTCTACCGACTGAGTTAACCTGGCCCCTATCTATTTATCTATCTAACTTATGTGGAAAAGTTACCGTTGGTCAATTTTTCGTTAAAGTAAGGAGCTGGTGGTAGGTTTGTCACTCCACCTCAGGCGCACAAACCATCTCCTTGGTCTAGCGCTAAAGAAAAGGGGATAGACTCCCTTAATGTCCGGCTGTTACTGATTTTTGGCAGCCTCGACGACTTTACTTGTATATATATATATATATAGTTATATATTTCGTATTACCCGATGAATGCTTTCAGCAAGAAACCGCTGGTCGTAATACCGTTCCCGTAATTAAATAAATAAAAGCAAAAACTTTTATTTGTTTTGATTTCTCATTGAACTATCAACGCTCTATCACAGATATTGAGCACTCTTCTAATAACACTGTACGTTGGATTACTATTACTTTTTCTAGTATACTAGTGCCAACCATACACATTAATATATAGTTATATATATATATATATATATATATATATATATATAGAGAGAGAGAGAGAGAGAGAGAGATGTGTGTGTGTGTGTGTTTGCCAACCTATCTATATTCAATATTGTTAAAATCTATGTAACTTTTCCACATAAATTAGATAGCTCTATAAAGAGACACTCTATAGATCTATCTAATTTATGTGGAAAAGTTACCGTTGGTCAATTTTTCGTTAAAGTTAGGAGCTGGTGGTAGGTTTGTCACTCCACCTCAAGCGCACAAACCATTTCCTTGGTCTAGCGCTAAAGAAAAGGGGATAGACTCCCTTAATGTCCGGCTGTTACTGATTTTTGGCAGCCTCGACGACTTTACTTGTATATATATATATATATATAGAGAGAGAGAGAGAGAGAGATGTGTGTGTGTGTTTGCCAACCTATCTATATTCAATATTGTTAAAATCTATGTAACTTTTCCACATAAATTAGATAGCTCTATAGAAGACACTCTATAGATCTATCTAATTTATGTGGAAAAGTTACCGTTGGTCAATTTTTCGTTATGACTAGATACTAAGTAGAGAGAAGCATTTTGTCATTATTGACAAATGAAAAGAAAATGGCGATAGTGAATGTCCACATGCAATACTGCATGCTATTCCTTTTCAAGGTGGCAGCACCAGGAACGAAGAGGATAATTGATAAAATCTTTGGTAAATGGTTTGGTTGGAAGCAGTCTATGTCATGAATGATTTCCGAGAGTACAAGAAAGGTGAATTCGATTCGGAGGACTAATGATGCAGCCGTAGACGACAAGACTTTAGAAATGATGACTTGCAGGCTCTTTTAGATGATGGCCCTATTCACGAAATGATGGAATTGGCTGAAAGATTACGTGTCGATCAATCAACATTCGGAAAACCTTTGGAAAGTATGGAGAATTTTCAAAAATGGTGAATATGGGTTCAACATAAATTGTTAGTGCAAACAAAAAAAATAATAAAATCTTGGTAACTTTGCAGAAAGAAATGTACAAGAATGCTGCATACTGTCTTGAACAAATCCTGGAATCTATATACGATAAGTAAGTAAAAGTAAAGTCAACGGGGCAGCCTAAAGTCGGTATCAGCCAGTCAGCGAGGGAGTTTATCCCTTTTCACTAGCGCTAGACCAAGGAGATTGTTTTTAGCATCTGGAGTGGAGCGCCACGCCTACCATCAGCTCCTTACTTTACCGCACAGATCCTTGTGCTACTCATACGCTGAGTTGGCGGGGACCGATATCGAACTAGGAACCTTGTGGTTTCTAGCCGAACGTTCTACCGACTGAGACTTTGCGAAAATCGTTTGATTTTTGTTTAATTAATTAACTATATCCTTTAATTAGTAAAAATCAATACCCCACTTTGGTGTGTGTTTTAGTTATATGGTTTTAAGGTGTATGAAACATTTCGAATCTGAGTGACGTCACTTTTCGGAGTTACAGGTCGACACGTACATACCAAACTTTCTTTTATATATATAGATGTGGGGGATATATGTAATGATACTTGATTAGAAACGGGAATATATCTGTTATCATCACATGGATTAAAATGCTACGTTGCAAATGCCACAAAATATAGGGAAAACCCACGGAACTTCAGTTCAAAGCGTTATGTTTGCTATTCATTTTAGAAATACGAGGACCGAAAACGTTGCAAATTGAGCAACGAAGCTAATGAAGTCTACAGATAACGATTCGCAGATTTCTTTAATCCTTTCTTTCCCTAACTTCTGCCATTTGACGCCGTTCTCTATCACACCACAAAGACCTATTCACATAAACAGAGACAAACAGTCTCTCTCCTACCCCCCTTTCTCTCTATCTCTTTCTTTCTTTGATTCTTTTCATTAAAGCAGGGTCAAAATATTCTCTTTTTACACTTTTTTTTCCTGGCAGTTTTCTCTATACAGATTGGAATGGAGTGTATTTATGATTCTAAAATGAAAATCGCTTCAAAGAAATCTTATTTCAAAGAAAAATATTTTTTGTCGGGTGAAACATTTTCTGCAATTAGGGTATAAATTTAGATAGCTTTGCAGCTGTCACCACCAGTCTCATATTATATATATATGTATGTATGTGTGTGTGTGTGTGTGTGTAAAAGCACACACACGGGCACACAGACATACCCACACAGTGGTACCTTGACTTGACTTCTGAGTTTAATTTGTTCCACACGTAACTCAATTTCTTCGTATATCAAATATATTTTACCCAATGAAATAAAGTCAAATGATATTAACCCGTTCCAGCACACCCTAATCATCCTAATGTTTTCTGTTATGATTTTATGAGAATAATAGGCCTGTCGGGTCTAAAACATATATCAAAATAGAATGTATTGAATTTTGGGCTGTAATATATTTTGATGTTTATTTTTTCTAAATGATAATTTTATTTTGCGTAATAAATGTGGAAGATAAAATAGTTCTAGTGAGCACTCATATATATATATATATATATATATATATATTAAATAAATGGATACAATAGAAACCTACTCGAGTTTCCCCATAAGGATCTTCATTGAATATCTTATTCAATGAACACACGTGTAATCGGCTGTAATTAATCGGTACCTCGATTAATTAAGTGGATTTAACCATGATGATCTTTATGGTGAAACTCGAGTACGTTTCTATTGTATCCATTTCTTTAATAAATTTGCTCTACTTTGTATTTAGCACTTTGTATTTGTTATTTCGCTGACTTAACCCCTGGATTTTGTGCACAAGCCACCATTTATCTTTATATATATATATATATATATATATATATATATATATATATATATATATACAGAGACAGAGACAGATATATATATATATATATATATATATATATATATATATATATATATGCGTGCATGCCGGTGTGTGTATGTGTGTACTACTATAAAAAACAATCCCCACAGCTGAGTAAATATAGCACCAGCAAAAAAAAAAATAAGAATAAAAGAGAAATTAAACTGAAAAAACAAACAAACAAACAAAAAACAACTGCCCTGAAGACGTCCATGGACGTGGTCGAAAGCGCTTGGACAACATGTGGCAACTTCTCTACCTTTCCTGATATCAGGAAAATTACCCGAGGGCTTGAATTTTAACAACTGCAGATCATCAAGAAAAACATTTCGTGGTAATATAGAATATCTGTTATAATGTTGTATATATATATATATATATATATATATATATATATATATATATATAGAGAGAGAGAGAGAGAGAGAGAGAGAGAAAGAGATTTCTGAAGGCAATTGACAATGCAATATTTGTTGAAAATTATATTTATTTACCTTTTTTTTAATTCTAAATATTTTCGGAATAAAATTCCATCATCAGAGTTATTAGAAGTATTAAAAGTACTAGGTGTTTTTTTATAGTACTAATCCCACGGCGCTGGTGTAATCATCTGTTGTTTAAAAAGTTAAGGAACGCCGGATATTTGAAAAAGTTTTTCTGGTTATTTCCGTGGTGTTAAGTCCCTCCAGTTTTTCGTGTGCTTGTGGAGATTGTTCGAAATTCTTTTTATTTAAAAAAATTTTTTTTACTATAAATTTAGCCTCGCTCAGGCATAGTGAAATAAAGGTTTTTTTTTATAGTTTGTTTGAAGCATTGTACTTCTAATAACTCTGATGATGGAATTTCATTCCGAAAATATTTACAATTAAAAAAAAGTTAAATAAACATAATTTTCTATACATATTGCATTGTCAATTGCCTTCAAAAATGTCTATATTACACACACGCACAATGCTTCAAACAAACTATTAAAAAAACCTATATATATATATATATATATATATATCAGATATAGTTTATTGTCCTAACCAGGATATTAGATAACTCAACGAAGTTTAAGTTACAGAATCTATATTAGAAGGTAAGATGTTTTCGTTTACGTCATTTAATTTGGTAAATCATACACTTATAAAAAAAAGGTTTTAAGATCTGAGTAACATTGGTCAAGTAGAGATAGTTTTAATCTGAAAGGTAAAAGAAAGAATGCTTCACAATACACGTTATATTGATATTATGGGGATGGTTAATTCAATACCAATATGAATACGTTGGGTAACAATGTCGATCGTTGAAAACATTCAATGGGCAGCAATCTTTAAAACATGGGGCTATTTTATTAGTATTCAGTTAATAATAATAATAATAATAATAATAATAATAATAATAATATAATAATAATAGAGTAAATAAATTAAGAAATGAGAAAATCAATCTAAAACTAGACCACCCATCCCAGAATGCTTCACAAACTAGATTACCCTTCCCATCATGTCCCACTCCACAGTATATAAAGGGATTCGCACCTCATAAGAACCTTTTCG
>CM042138.1:150221108-150228608 GCA_023376005.1 Doryteuthis pealeii | reverse complement strand
CGAAAGATCCTATTGTACTTTTATGATTAAATATCTTTTGCTTGCCTTAACTCCAAACATGTTATATGGTCCCAGGGTGGGGGCATTTGGCCCCGGTTGAGAACCTCTGATCTACAGCATTGCACTTAGATTTGATGCATTCAGAATTATTAGCCTGTCAACAAACAACCTCATCGTTCTGTCCCCGGTTTCTCCTTTTCTTTTCTTCACTTTCTATTCCTTCTTTAATCTGGAAAGGTTTCGAAAAGAAGAGAGAGAGAGAGAGATAGAGAGATAGAGAGAGGGTTTGAGAGATAGAGAGAGAGAGAGATAGAGAGAGAGAGAGAGAGAGGGTTAGAGAGAGAGAGTGGGAGAGAGAGCGAGAGAGAGAGCGAGAGAGAGAAAGTTAGAGGGTTAGAGAGGGGTAGGTTAGAGAGAGAGAGAGTGTGTGAGAGAGAGGGTAGAGAGAGGGTTTAGGAGAGAGAGAGAGAGAGAGAGAGAAAGAGAGAGAGAGAGAGAGAGAGGGAGTAAGAGAGAGAAAGCGAGAGAGAGAAGGTTAGAGGGTAGAGAGAGATAGCGAGAGATAGAGGGTTAGAGAGAGAGTAGATTAGAGAGAGAGAGAGAGGGCGAGTTAGAGAGAGAGAGAGAGTTACAGAGAGAGGGGGTTAAAGAGAGAGATAGAGGGTTAGAGAGAGAGAGCGAGTGAGAGAGAGAGGTTTAGAGAGAGAAACGGGGTTTAGAGAGAAAGAGAGAGAGAGGGCATAGAGAGAGAGAGAGAGCGCGCGAGAGAGAGCGAGTGAGAGGGAGAGAGAGAGAGAGAGGAGAGGGGGGGGTTGAAGAGTATTAATTTGAAACCTGGCGTATTTTTCCACACCTCGTTCTTTGCCAATTGGTCGACTGACTGAAGCGTCCTTGTGACGCATGCGCAAATTAAAGGTGCAAGTTTATTATCATTCGAATCGGCAAGGCAATCTCTTTTTTTTTTAATCAAGCGATTTTTCAGGTTGATGCGTGGAGATTCTCAGATTCTTGGAATTTGGAAGTGCCGATTGAAAGACTTTCGAAAATTGATAGAGGAGTGTGAACGGTATCATAAATAAATTACAAGGGATGTGCAAAGGGAGTAAATTGAAAAATTAAAAAATGGACAAATATAGTGAAGCGTAGAAATAGAAATCGTCGGGGCGGCCTAAAGTCGGTATCGGCCAATTAGCGAGGGAGACTATCCCCTTTTCACTAGCGCTAGACCAAGGAGATTATCTTAGCGTCTGAGGTGGAGCGCCACACCTACCATCAGTGCCTTGCTTTACCACACAGATCCCTGTGCTACTCATGCGCTGAGTTGGCGAGGACCGGTATCGAACTAGGAACCTTGTGTTTTCTAGCCGGATGCTCTACCGACTGAGCTAACCCGGCCCCTTTAAATAGAAATAAAAGTGCGCAAAAAGAAAGAAAATGCCCCGGTCGTAGTGGCTAACGTGCTGAACTGCGACATGCGTCTAAGTGAGTTCGAATTCAAGTAGTGCTATTGCATTCACTTTTGGACCAATACCCTTGGGAAAATATGGACTAAAGAACCGGTTTATATGTCATAAACAGCGATGCGCTAGTTCAATATTTAGATTGATGAAAATTGAAGCAAACAGATGGTACTTTAAGCAATCTGATATCAAAATGATTTGATTCGGCATTAAATGAGAAAAACAAACGATTGATATACTGTAAAACAAATCAACAAAAACGGAATAAACGTAGCGAATAGGTTGAATAGTAGAAATATTAAATGTTGTGAGCAGAAGTCAAGATGAGAAGGGAATTGACGGTGTGTGTGGTGCTCCAACTCAGCAAAAACAATATCCCTGGTTTAGTAATAGCGAAAAGGACATAGACTACCTCACTGTTCGGCTGATACCGACAATAGGTCATTCTGCAGACTTTATTTCTATCGACATAAAGTGAAGAGAGAAACATTTTCGTATTCCCCCTTTTAGGTATAGTGTAACTATTTCTCTTTACACAAGCAAATTCACACGGTGAATCTGTACGAATTAAAAGAATTTATTCACAAAAAACAAAACTCGACTCGTCCTGTCGGTGGGGCTGTAGAATATACCGATTGCAGAGGGGTAAAATTCCTACCAAGTTTTGACCGCTGTTGGCGACCCGTGATGTTTAAAGATGGAATCCTGGTCGATGAGCAGTCCATGACATGCAACACTCCTCTTTATCTCTTACTTTGTCTAGACCAATGGTTCTCAACCTTTTCTTTTTTTACCCCCTTTTAATCCTATTTTACTATGGTAGACCCCCCCCCTCATAGCCATTTGTTGTTTAAAAAAGGTTTCCTTACGTTCTAGTCAATCCACTGAGTCGTTTCACTCTTTATCAACTCGTACGTCGCTCAATTCCTGAATTTGTTAAATATGCCGAAGTCACCACTGTCCAAAACTAACACCTTATAACGAGTTTCTTTTGTTGAATACTCTTCTTTTTACTTCTATTATTCTTCTGCTAATCTTTGGTATCTTACGTTCTTCTGCTAGCATCTCTTCTAACGTCTATTCTAGCGTCTGGACTTCGTCTTGGTGGTCGGTAGCACTTAATTCATTTCTTCTTCTAGATCAGTCTTGTTGCCAAGACATTCCTCAACCATAAAACCATATTATTTATGTAAGCTTTTATTTTCTTAACTAAACATTTCATGTAACTAACAAACGCGCGTGTGCAGTGAGCTTCAGCTAAGGCAGAAAGACCTTATCTGCCTGACGTCCAAGCTGAAACTGAGAGCCAACCAGGTCCCACGTGACTTCACGTATTACGCAGGCTTTCTGTAATATTCCATGGAAAGTCCCGCCCATGATATGAAAAGGGGCCATCCCTTCAGAAATACAGGGCATTGAGTTTTTTTTCATATATAAGGTGTGTGCTAGATCATCGCCCATACTTATAGACTAGTGAGATCATATGATCTATTCCTTGGCCAATCACTGGCTGTACTCTGTGGCTGATATAATACTTAACCCACCCTACTGGTGATAATTACTGCTCCATTCTTGGACGACCGACATAGGATTAAATCACTGGACCTTTACCAATAGGATAGGACTTATACGCTTACCAAAGGATCACCAAATGATTCTATAACATAGGACTTTATTTAAGCCTTTTTCAACTGGCCAAGGATGGCAATTAAAAACTTTACATTGTACTGGTTGGCAAGTTAGACTGGCAAACCATGAATAGTGAGTTCAAGCCTCACTGGGTGCAGCTTACATTCGGTTTTGTGCCACATCTAAGCGAAACTTAGAAAATAGGGCACCTTACGTAGTCTAATGTTTAGTGAGCTATATTAGCAGACTATTTGACAGTGAGTTCACTTCTCACTAGGCGCCCCATAAAGCAGGCCTTGTGCCACATCTAAGGTAAGCATAGTAAATAACTATATCTAGTTTCATTGTGGGCATAATTTGTATAGTCGAAGCCTATAAAAATTATAGGCCACGAACGAGACAAAACAAGACTACGCCCTATAAATCCGCCTGTTATGGTCAACCATGTTTTTTCTAAAACCCGACATGCTAAGAAGAATCAAGGGGAGCAAATAATTAAAGTGATTGCATAAAACAAACAGAGCAGAGAACAAACCTAAAATGTCATATTATGGATACTCTATTACCGTTACGCATGTTTCACGTGTATAACACTTAGACAGAAGAATAGTAAAAATCATTCACCGAGCGTTTTTATATCGTGATGTGTTTTCTCGTAATTGGATATTTTTACAAAATAATTTTATTCGAAAAGATAAAGTACTTTGGTATTAAGTCCCGTGGTATATTGTTGTGATAAATAGAAATATTATTAGATAAAATGATAAGATAATTAAAATTATAAATTTAAAAAGATTAGAAAAATAGAATAAAAAATAAATAAATGAATAAATTAAAATATAATAAATAATACGAATAAATAAATAAACGGATAATCTTTTTTCTCTTTTGTATTGAAAATGGAGATAAAATAAATTACGGTCAGATATATATATATATATATATATAATATATATATATATATATATATAGATAGAGAGAGAGAGAGAGAGAGAGAGAGAGAGAGAGAGAGAGAGAGAGAGAGAGAAAGAGAGAAAGGGTTTACGTTATTTATAAATAAAGATTTCTCAAGATCCGTGATAGCGCATATATAATTAAAGTTGTAGTCTTGTAGATATGTAGTCAATGTTCCTTGCTAATTATCAGTTTCTCAAACCAAGTGGGTTTTTGGGGTTTGGTTTTGTTTTATTTCACATCAAACCTCTTCAGTTCATTTAATGCCAAATTAAGTCATTTTGATAATCAAAGGACTCGAGTGGTTCCCCATAGCTAATGTTACTTAAGTGATCAACCAAAAAGTATTCATTAGGATCATCGCTGTTTAGATTTGTAATTTAGTGGGAGTCGGAGTTTTTAGCGTGAATTGACCGTAATAAACCAAATGGGAGACGACATGTGTATTTTTCTTCAGGACTCTTCTGAGTATTCTGGCAGATTGCAGAAGTGCAGTGTTCTGAATGGTTTCAATCCTTCCTCTGATTTCCAAACTTTCCAAACCCTTTTCTAATCCTTTTGGGACTGTTCCAAGTGCACCAACTACAATTGGTATCACTTTTACTTTCATGTTCCATTACTTTTTCAGTTCTCTGTCAAGATCCAGATATTTGTCCATTTTTTCATTTTCCTTTCACCCTGTGATCTGTTGGCACTGCAAAACCACCAGTTGACAAGTTCTTTCTTTTTGTTTATCAACACTAGATCTGGTCTTCTTGCTGGGATTAGGTGATCCGTTTTTATTTCAAAGTCCCAGAAAATTTTATGCGTTTCGTTCTCAAGAACAGATTGTGGTTTATGCATATACCATTTTGTTGTATGGTTAAAATTTAATTTTTTGCATATTATTATTATTATTATTATTATTATTATATAGCGTGAGGTATGGTCACGTTATAAGATAACGTGTTAGTACAAATGACAATGAAAATGGGTGAAAACAAAACATTTTACTGTTAGTATGAAACAGAGGAGCATAATATATGAGATTAATCCGGGTCAAGCGGTGTATAACACGGAATATATTTATTATCTCGTCTACAATTAAATTCACTTTTTTTCTTAAGCAATTTGATTCAGGATTTTTTAAGGATGAATATAATTTTCTTTCTAGACACAATCTGCAGTTA
Source organism: Doryteuthis pealeii (assembly GCA_023376005.1). Classification (NCBI taxonomy): domain Eukaryota; kingdom Metazoa; phylum Mollusca; class Cephalopoda; order Myopsida; family Loliginidae; genus Doryteuthis; species Doryteuthis pealeii. The sequence goes on along the minus strand of CM042138.1, from coordinate 150,223,396 downwards.
TATTCACCTCCTTAATAAGTTCCTCACTCAGGTACCTTTTTTTTATAGAACTGGTAGAATTTCGCTACATCCATGTTTATACTTCAACGGATACGAGCAGACACAAACATAAACAAAACATACGCACCTCGCACATACAACTACCAGTCATGTACTGTTTTTTTAGTGAAGAACATTGAACATTCGAATTGTAAAGGAATATACATTGTATACAAAGTTTACTCTTATATTTATTTTGTTCTTCCTTTAGTTTTCTACGCAGAACACATTTTCTTAGTATCATGTGTTGAAATTGTTGAAACCGACATTTTGATTTTTTTCTTCAACCCAAGAATACTTTACACATGTCCACAGGAATCTCACATTTGCCATACATGTTTGTATAATGTAATGTTGGAATATATTCTTTCAGAGAAGCTAGGATTAAAGTTGTATCATTTATTTTTTCAATTCTGTTCAGTGACACTGATGTATAAATTTTCATCAGTTGTACATTACATTATTAATTACGCAAAAACAATTCAAGTTGCAGATCGCCCTATGCCAGTTGTTTCGTATCTCATTCTGGTTAATCCCTTTCATTAATATTTGAAAATTATGCCTAGTGATAAATTTTATTTATATTGTTCATGTAACAACGACTAATTCTAAAATTATTTTTGTCAAAGCCTTTGTTTTGCGCAGAACTTTCAAAGGAATTTTTATCAATGTTTCCCCTATGTTTATTGTTATAGGTGATATAACCTATGTACATAAATGTAATGCGCCGACGACTACTATAAGTAGCAGGAACAATTCTGGCTTGAGACGAGGCAATGCGAGTCAGCTCGTAACTGTATGGTCGGACGCAATCTCCACCTTCTTTGTTGTAATTTCTACTCCTTTTTTTTTTCAATACATTTGTATCCATTTTACCAGTCGTTTGTCTTATTTTTTACCCTTAAAACCCCACAACATTTATTTTGTTAGTTTTTCTGTAGATGGGGTGATGGGGTTAAATCATATCATGTTTCTATTTCTTGTTCTCTTGTTATTATAGTTGTTTTTTTGTGTAATTTAGTTGGTAAATTACAGTTTCTCGCCTATGAGTTTATCAAAGCAAATGTTTTTGTGTGGTTGTTTGTTTTTCTTTCGCTTTGTGGCATGGCAACCTTTTTCGGTATTTTTAACGCTGTTTCATAATGCATTTTCGATTTGTGGAAAATGTTAATATTGCTAACCTATGTACTATCGATTTGTAAATATGGTTTTAATGGTGAATGGATGATCCAATTTGATATCAATGTGTATCGGCTGGTTTTTCGATTTTCTTTAAGGTTACCACGTGCTGTTGTTCAAATCGAATGTGACGTCTAGAAAATTAGAAGTATTTAACTTGGACGTTATGTCCAAATTCAACTGATGGCTTTTGAAAATTTCATTAATTATTTCCTTGTACAATCCACTTTGCGAGGATTACATTATTTTAAATATATTAACCCATCATCATGGTGAAGACCGAAATGTTCTTTCTTGAGTTGAGTAATATATCTGGGTTTTTTTTTCGTTGGTATAAGAAGTCTGCATTCAGAATTATTTTGGAAATTTTCCCTCGGGTACAATTTTGGACAGCAGTTATCGCTGATTTTATAGCACTTTATTAATTTGATTATTTATATTCAATTGTCCGCGATATTACGATCTTCCGTGTTTAATTGATTTTATCTGTAGTTGGTACATTTTTGTATGATTTCTGTACATAGCATAAGTCAAATTGTGTAAAACATGACATTCAAGTAACGGGTTCATAGTGTTCATAATTCTACTACTTATCGGTTTTATACCTGATCAACCTTAATATCACCGAGCACTCTTTTTAACGTTACTTATTTGCAGTTATTATATAATCGCACGCACGCACACACACACATACATACACACACACACACACACACACACACACACACACACACATATATATATATATATATATATATATATATATATTGATGTTTTAGGTCCAGTTTATATAAATTTGATGAAAAGGTTATGGCCTATATATTTAACTAATATCAATAAGTAAATGAACATTTTGATAAGATATAAAGTACTTACAATTAACGTCCACTGGAATGAAATATTAGAAAAAATAGATAAATTATTTGCTTTATTACGTGAAATCCATTCCACTTCAACTGGCTATATAATTTGTGTGTTCTCTTTAACATGTTATACCGGAATCGGTTTTGCAGTCTCGGAGTCACGGAAGACCATAGATTTCCCGCGCATTGGACTCATTTCCGGTTAAA
>CM042138.1:150208608-150216108 GCA_023376005.1 Doryteuthis pealeii | reverse complement strand
AAAAATAAAAAACACTTTTTTCGAAAATAATTTTTTTTCACATGAAATTTCCTCCTGACTGTTTCTAAAGTCCAAACTAGTAGAAGACAATTATAACATAAAAGAAATAATCCTGTATTTCCTATCACTTTTTGTTCATCTTTTATATATACTAGCAAATATATGCACCCTCCGGGTGCAAGTATTTAAGTTTTAATGTAATAAAATATTGTATTAAATTAGAAAGACTAATGAAACTAAATAAGAATACAGATAAAAAGATTTGAAACAGAGGGAGTATAATAACAGATTTGAAACAGGGGGAGTATAATAAAAAATGGAACAACTGAAACTTACTCTTCCATCACTCTCGTCTTTCATTGTTATTTTTTCTAATTTAAGTATTTAGTTATAAGAGGAAGTAAAGAATAAAATGACAGTTATTTTATCTTGTTAATGGATTTCATTTAAGATTCATTTAAGAGATTTTTGCTTATATTCATTAAAATAAAACCAAACAGTTAGAAATCAATAATACTAAGCACATATTTATTAAATTCGATTTTTTAATATTAATATGCAAATTAGTCTTCCCGTTCACATTGTAAACCGCTATTTCGTTGTATATATAAATATAATTGCATGTTGTTAGTATGTAGACATAGTTAACAGTATTAATAATGTAAGACAATTTTATTAATAATTAAGGTTTAGATAAAAATAAAATCATGGAGAATGTGATGTCAATAACTAAGAGAATTGTGACTTGAGTAGGAATATAGTTTCGGTTACAGACGGAAAAGCACACAATCTCCATTATAATAATATATATATATATATATATATATACATATATGTATATAAAGGAGTTACATAGCTCTTGGCATTTATATGTCGACTTATAACTCAGAAGAAACATGTTACTGAGCATTAAAATCGCGCATTAATTTTCATATGTTTATAATAAGGAAGAGTACAGCATTAAATTTTTGATTTTTATCGATGAAATAGTAGAATTCAATTATTAAATATCAATCCGTTTGTGGAATGCTTTACAGATCTTTATACGTAAGTTTATAAAGCACACAAGACTCGCCAAGTTTAGACATCACACAGATATGTAAAAATTATGTTTAATAAAACTCACGATTTTAGGGGTAGATAAAAAAACCCAATAAAAATCCTAAAATAAACGAATATTGTAATACATAAATTCTTAGTGAATTGTTTTTTTTGTTTTCATTTTAATAAGTAATTTGATAAATCTTTTTCCTCTTTTCTTGCTAAATTCTTCCACCTTTCTCTCACACTGTTGTGTTTTCGTAAAATCCATTAATTTCGATCATAGACTGGGTACTTCTGCTAGCACACACACACACACACACACACACACACACACATACACACACACACACGCACACACACACACACACACACACACACATACAGAGACACATATATATATATATATATTATTGCTATCATCTTTAAACCTTACCTGAATATGGTAAATATTTAAGAAATATTACGTTTCAGAAAGAAAGAGGAAATATTTGCCTACACCTAATTGTATTGCCAAATTTAATATACAATTAGCACGCACACGTTTGGGACACAAATCGATAAACAGCGTTTAATATTTGATAGCGTGTCCCTTATTTTCTATGGCGGTTGTCAAACGTTTAGAATAATCTGAAGTAAGTTTCTCTTATTACACTTCTGTTGAGAAATAAACTTGAGATTGCTCAAATTTTGAGGATTTCTCTGTGGAACTCTTTTCACAGATTTTCTCAGGTTTTTATGTCTGGTGACATTTTATACACTATAAACTCATTATTTCCAAGGCCTTTAAATACTAGTAACGCCGGTTTATCTCAGTCGGTAGATTCTAGGAATCAGGGGGTTCCCGGTTGGATACCGACCCTCGCCAACCCAGTGTATGAGTAGTACTGGGATCAGTGCGGTATAGTAAGGTTGTAATGGTAGGTGAGGCGCTCCAACTCAGACGTAAAAAATCTGCTTGGCTAGTGAAAGGAATAGACTCATTCACTGTCTGGCTGATACCGGCTTTAGGCCACCCCGACGACTTTACTTAAACACTATGTCAGTTTCCCCTTAGAATCAGCTCGGATAATGGTCATGTTCAATAATCTAAACCCTCATTAGTTAAACATTTGATAGATTAAAGCAAATTAATTGTGATACAAATCATTGTGAATGACCGTCCCATAATGGTGTAATGATAGTTTTGCAGACCCATCACCATTGAATAGTGAGTTCGATCCTCGCTGGACTCCCTATACTAGTGTCGCATCCTGGTTGTGTAAATACCTAGATTGGATTGTCTGTTTTTTTATTCAATAATATTTAGTGCCCTCTAAAATAACAGCCCCATTATAGTGATACTTCCACCCCTGCGTTTAACTGCTGGGACTGTATTATGATAGTTATATGAACTGAAGTTTTCTCTCTAGACATGCATCGAAATATTTGCAACACAAGATTAAATTTGTCTCGTCCGACTACGATATTTTGTGACAGAACGAAGCAGGGACTTTAAGAGGAGATAAGATTAAGATTAAGGCAAAGAGTAGACTAGATCTCATGTGACTGGACTTTAGAAAAGTGATTTTCTAATAATTCTAAGAATTCAGACCTATGTCTATTTCTTTAGTGGAGGCGTGTGGTGTAATGTTAACCGTTGAAGGAAATGGACTCACCGACACGCGTTTAAAACTTGGATGAGCCTTTTTGCATTTCACATGACGATAATACATTTTGGAAATGTATGAATAAATCTATTCTCACTCCAACTATGAGAAAATCGTAGGGTGAGCTGGGATCTTCAACCTCAGTTAGGCAACTAGTCTAGGAGAGGGAAAACTGATTTAAAACCTGTTAAACGTTGTCGCATCCTACTTGTGCGGAGGGTTGGTAAGTATATATATTTAGTATTATCTGCGAAAAAATAATTAACACAACTCCTATCCTAGTTATGGTTAGCGGAATGAGAACAGGATACCCACGTGGACTAAATAAAGGGTTAGGTTCAAAGTTCCGTGATGGCTCCCGATTACGACAAGAAAGTTCCCGAATTCGAAAAGAAGGTTCCCGAGTGCGAGAAGGTTCCCGAGTCCGACAAGAATTACCTGAAGAAGACCGGAAGGCATATCGGCCGAAACGTTGTACAAATAACAATGAAGATGGAGACAATAGTCCGAATAATGCAGATAATAAAAATCATCAAGCCTCATCTCAAACATTCAGAGAAATATATATATATTTATTTATTTCATTTCTTTGTTATACGTATTTTGGCATCTTTTTTCGCATCTTCTCGCATCAATCTTTAACAAAAAATCTTTGCACAGAACATATACACTATTAATATAATATCTATGTAGATCAAATTCTATAATTCATCTGATAGTCGCCAAAACTTCCCACTTAGCTTCTTTTTCTCACCATTATTAAACAGGCACGCGCGCACTAGTTTGAATATGCAAACAGACAGATCCACGTATCGGAAATTTCTGCATAACTGATATCTCAAGATTAGCTAACGCTTAAAAGGTTAGCCGTAACATTAATAATATACGTTATAATTTTTTAGAAGACTTTCTGTCTATATCTACCTTACGATTACTCTAGTAATTTGTTCTGGTCGCCGACAATGGATGATGTGATAGGTTTTTCAAATCATCTAAATTAATCATAATTCTTTTTACGCTATTTCTGCTTTTGATCTGATTAGGCAATACATTCCAAAAATATATTACTCTATTTGCAAAAAGTCGATTTGGTTTATCAAGTTAGTTTTTATCAAATGTGCCTTGACTGTAGATTTCCAGTTTGAATATAAAAAAATTATCTACCATAATTAGAAATCCTTTTTATCATATAGTGGTGTGTCCTACTAAATATATCTTTTTCACTTCTGTCCCAGGTGCCTACACATGAACTACTTACTCTATAAGAGTTTTGTAATAGGAAAGGGACACGGTGACACAAGCTCAAATCCTGGTCGAGGCTAGTAGCATTTAACATATGTCTAATATCCTTGGGAAAGGTATGCATTCAACTAATCTCACTCCAGCCATGATTAAATTGTTGAGAAGAAAGGGATCTTTAACCTTGGCATGGCAACCGGTTTGGAATAAGGAAAACTATGAATACAAACCTGTTAAACTCGGCTAAGAAATAGACCTTGTGTCACATCCTGCTCGTGCGGCAGCGTTAGTAAATATACATACAGGCATAGTAATCCTTATTTCATTCATCTCTGATATTTATTTCTGTAAGTTTTGCTAGTTATCTAGCTGGATATATAGATAGCTATACTGTATGTAGTATTTATAAATGTCAACCTTCTAATTTTAATTCTACTTGATGTTATGCATTCATATAAATATCGCTCTCTCACTCTGGGAAAATCGTTTCATTCGGATCAGTTACCTAATTATGTGCACCGTGTATAGGTCGAATTCAGTAACCTTCTATGAATGTCTCTTGGTAAGACTAAAATAAGTGGTTTTAGAAAGACTTGCTGGGCCCATTTCATGCTAGTTGATAATAAAAATCGCCCGTCATCTTATGCCTCTCCTCTTCCACCTTTGCCTGTAACTCCCCATCTATTTATTTCACTGAAATGTTCATTAAGTAAGTAAAGTCGTCGGGGCGGCCTAATGTCGGTATCAGCCAATCAGCGAGGGAGTCTATCCCCTTTTCACTAGTGCTAGACCAAGGAGATTGTTTTTTCGTCTGAGGTGAAGCACTACACCTACCATCAGCTCCTTACTTTACCGCACAGATCCCTGTGCTACTCATACGCTGAGTTGGCGAGGGCCGGTATCGAACTAAGAACCTTGCGGTTTCTTGCCGAACACTCTACCGACTGAGCTAAAATGGACATAAATAAGTCAGAAGTAGGCCCATGATGTAAGGTAATCGTCCTATGAAATAGACTCGGCGACACGATGTCAAATCCTGGACGAGGCTGTTTGCATTTTACATGGGGTTAATACACTTAGGAAAGGTATGCATTCAACTATTCTACCTCTGGATATGAGTAAATAATAGGACAGACAGGACCTTTAAATCCTTGGTATGGCAACCAGTCTGAATTAAAACCTGTTAAACTCCACTTAAAAAATTGACATTGTCACACCACACTCAAAGTTCTGGGTATGACCTTAAACTACGTCTAGAGGTTAGGTTCTAATTCTGGAGCTATGGGGAGTGTGGGTAGCCTTTCATGGTCATTACTCCCAGGTACACTCTGATGTATAGTGAAACGTCATTAGAGTTTTAGCTCTGGGTTAAATAGATGAAATATAAGTTTGAAAAATGAGTTTAAAATATTGAATACCCAACAAGAATGACTAAAACAAAAACGTCCTCAGCATAAAATAACACAAGGGTTGACATGGCTTAAAATCCAAGCAACCAATCAACATCCTATTTGTGTGGACGGGTTGGTACACACACACACACACACACACACACACACATATATATATATATATATATATATATATATATATTAGCAAATATATACACCCTCCGGGTGCAAGTACTTAAATTTTAATGTAATAAAATATCATATTAAATTAGAAAGACTAACGAAATAAGAATTTAAAAAAAAAGAAGATTTGCAACAGAGGGGGCTATAATCGAAAAATAGAACAACTGAAACTTACTCTTCCACCCCTCCCGTCTTTCATTACTAGATTTTTCTAATTTAACTATTTAGTTAAAATAGGAAGTAAAGAATAAAATTACAGTTATTTCTTCTTGTAGATAATTTTCTTTTAAGATTTACCCTTGAGATTTTTGCTCATATTCATTAAGATAAAAGCAAACAATTAGAAATCAATAATACCAAGCACATATTTATTAAAATCAAATTTTAAATATCAATATGCAAATAAGCCTTCCCGTTCATACTGTAAATCGCTATTTTGTTGTATATATAAATACAATTACATGTTATTAGTATGTAGATATGGTCAACAGTATTAATAATGTAAAACAATTTTATTAATAATTGAAGGTTTAAAAGAATGAAACCATGGAGAATTTGACGTAAATAATTAAGGGAATTGTGACTTGAGTAGTGATATAGTTTCTGTTACAGACAGAAAAACACACAATCTCCATTATAATAAGATATTAGTCACAAGTTTACCGTCCGCCCAACTTAAATTAAAATGAATAATCTTTAAAAAATGTAAAATACGAAATGTTTGACACGTCCTCAAAATGGGTTTATCTGTGTTTTAAAGCTTTTTACATCAAATATAGGCGGGGGATTTGTGAACTGTTACTGAATTTCAATGTGTCAAATATTGATTTTTATCCAAGGATTTAATTCGATTATTTTTACTGAATACTTGGGTAATTTTCAAACTTAATGGACTGGGATATCTTATTTAAATGAAATGTGCTTTGAGCAGAAAATCTTAGTCCCTTAAAATCGATACGTTTCTGCAAGAAAGAAATGTTCCGTTTAATTGAATCGAAAGAAAAATATTATTACATTTTCACTTCATTCATTCTTTTTTTGGGGGTAAATTTCCTTGTCAACTTTATGTGTTTCTTTTTCTTCTAACTCCTTCGTATTTTCAACTTTTTCTTCTCTTAAATGTTTCCCCTTCATCTTAACAGATTTATTTTCTTTATCACTTCTTCATCGACAACCCCCTTCATCTCTCTCTCTCTCTCTCTCTCTCTCTCTCTCTCTCTCTCTCTCTCTCTCTCTTTAGTTCATTCCCTTTACGACTTGACTTATTCACTGTTCAATTCTATACCTCACTTTCCTACCCTCCTTACTCCTATTCATTCCTTATTATTTTCTAACCCTTCTCTCTCTTCTTATTCTGCACTGTCTCATGTCCTTTGTTTCTTTCCCCTTCTTTCTTAACTGATTGTGTATTCGCCGCCTTCTTTTTTAAGAAATATCACCTCATACACAGAAAGAATGCGTATCGTGCAAAAGCGGTGCCAATAAGATAAAGTCCAAAATAAATGTTGCCCTCTTTTGGAAGATTGGCAGCAGGAAGACTCCACAAAAATCGATTACCTCAAACTTGGAACCCTGTGCGTACAAATCTATTTTATTTCTACAACATAGATAAAATACGGAAATATTTTTACAAAAGCCTTTTAGAGTATATGATTCAAAGACTAACCAAAGCTCCATCGACATTGTGTGTTGGGGGGGGGATAGGCTAACCAAAATAAGTTTTCTACATGTAATGAGTCACTTACACTCAAAAATTATAGAAATCAACCTATTCTATATTTCTGTCTCATTATTTATCAATAAAATACACAATTTACAAGCATATTCCCCGTAGAAAAGGATAGGATGGATTACGTATGGATTAACGCTTTCAAACAAGATCATAGTGTAGTATATGTAATTTCTATCTAGGATCAATGTGTCCCAACAAAAGCAATTATATATATATATTTACCAACCCCTCCGCACGAGCAGGATGTGACACAAGGTCAATTTCT
>CM042138.1:150191108-150203608 GCA_023376005.1 Doryteuthis pealeii | reverse complement strand
TATATATATATATATATATATATATATATATATATATATATATATATATATATTCTTTGTTGTGGTACCAAGTGTCTTGGTACAAGGTGATTATAGGCTGGTCCTATTCCCTACCAGTAGTTTGTTGTAGAGTTCAGGTTCCGCATGAGAGCTCAATGTTAATTATTATAGAGAGAGCAAAACTATTTGTGAATAAATAGGCCTTAAATACCATGGGTATCGTGATTATGGACCATTTCCACTCGTGGGTATCTGGGGCTCACAAAGCTTCTTCAGACCACGTATATCTTTTATTTAGACAGGCACATGGCAACATTCATTTTATATTTATTCGTTTCTCCCCGCCCCCAGGGGCGATATTAGTGTATTTTTTCTTTTCAAGTGTCATTTGATTGGTGGATTTTTTCCTGGTTTCTTCAGTTTATGTGGCGGTGTTTTTGTCAGACTATTTATGTCTGGTAGTTAATTCTTTATTTGAATTCTTTATCAATGTCCCCCCGAGTTCTATATATATATATATATATATATATATATATATATATATATATATATATATATAATACTTAGAACAATGTAATGATGCATAAAATATTAGGATTATATAATACTTGAAACTACAATTTTCAATTAAAAAATAGGATTAATTTATGTCTATCATATATGAATACTTGATATCAGATAACATTGTATAAAAAAACTATAATGAAATAACAAAAACAAAAATATAAAATGTGAATATAGACGTACAAGCAGCTTGATTCACTAACCTCTTGGCAGGAAATAACCCAGGCATATTGATATGAAGTTAAGATCAATCAATCATGATTCATTCCTTTATTTAAAAGTAATATGTCACAAACTATAAAAAGTTCGTTAATGGAAATTTTTCTTTAGTTATTGGATCAATAAAAAGTAAAAATGGCAAAAGTCAAATGCCGATGTGTAAATAGTAAAAGATACCAGATAAAAAGTAAATGGTAATAGTTTGTTTGTTTGGGTTTTACGGCGTGTAAACTCTTGTTGGGTTATTTTGTGCTGAAGACATTTTTTTTGTTTTATTCATTCTTGTTGGGTATTCAAAAATGTTTCTGGACATTTCTTTTTAAAATAAACGTTTTATCTATTTAACACGTAAATAGAACCTTAACAGGTACTACCACTTCGGGTCAGAGTCAACCTGGGATTAATGGCAATGAAGGTGTACTCCACACTCCCCAGAGCTCTAAAAAAGGAGACTCACCACTAGATGAAGTTTAACGTCATACCCCTGATATGAAGACCCTCAGCCAACGCCTTCTAGCTCATATGATAAGGGTTAGAGCTTTGTCATAAGAGCAATACGGCTGAGACAGTCATATAGGTGGTAGGGCTAGTCGTGATCAGGCAATTAATCAGAAGGTGTCTCTCCAACCGCCCGTCTAGTAAGGGAACAATTATGTGCTGCATGTCCTGGACAGCCAACCACCAGGATTCCATCCTTAAGCATTATATGACGTTACCCACGGCCAAGATGTAGGCTCATTAGAGAAAGCCTTAACCCTCTGCAGAGGTTTAATCGGTGTATTCTACAGCCCCAGTCGACCAGGCTTAAATGGTAACAATTAAGGGCTATAATAGGCAATATTCATTACGCAATATATGAGGCGAATTTGTTATAATATAATACTTAACATATATTTTGTAGAGAGTAATATACAAGATTCTCCATGGAAAAAGAGGAATAATGAAGTACAGAAAATGTCTGACTGACACAAATTAATCGATAAAGCCTTGGTAATTCAAGCATATATTACCTATATCTCTGACTGAAACTTGCCTTGCAATTATTTAGCACAAAGCCACAATTGGCTAAATATACATATAGCCGTGTCAGTGCTACTATATGTCTAAACCGCTTTGACTCTTACGGACGCTTTGAGAATAGCTAAATTGGAACGAGGATGCTGTATGATGTCTTGAACAAATCCTGGAAGCAGCACCCCATAAGAAATACAGCTATACGCCCATTTAACTTCTATCACGCACATTACGGTAAGGTCATATTAATGAGACCGGTTCCCGCTAGATTACTGATGTCACATCATGATGAATGTGTTCAGTTCTTAATTCAGTGACATTTTTAAGTAATAGCAGGTACTGTAAGCAACCTGAGTCGTTTGTTTATCAAAATGACTTGATTCGGCATTAAATTACTCAAAAAGGGTCAACATGCCGTAAAACAAAACAAGCAATCTTATCGATCAGCTAAGCCCCGAACATTACATGCTGGAGAAACAAGGACGAACTCATAAGTGACGTTCTCCTGTGGATACCTATACATGGACACACCAGTGTAAAGCTGACCAGAGAAAACCTACATTAATCAGCTATGAGTGGAATTTGGATGCCGTGCAGAAGACTTGGAAGGAGCGATGAGTGATAGGGTCGGGTGGTAAGAGATATTCATGAGAATCCCTAATTCCGGCACTACCTAATGATGATGATGAAATTTACGACGATAATGCTAATTATACATTACATAAATAAGCAGTTAAGAAAAACTGTGCATAATTATTACAACTATGAGGTTTTTAAGTAATACACGAGTCTTTTTGTTTAGTATTATTTGGATTATTCGGACTATTTTCCTCATCTTCATTGTTATCTGTACAACATTTCGGCCGATGTGCCCTTCTGGATTTCTTGTCGGAATCGGGAACTTTCTCAGACTCGGGAACCTTTCATTTGGACTCGGGAACCTTCATGTCCTAATCGGGAACCTTCTTGTCGTAATCGAAAGCTATCACAGAACTTTGAACGTAACCCTTTATTCAGTCCATGGAGGTATCCTGTTCTCATTCCGCTAACCATAGCTGGTGTATAGGTGTTAAGCTATTATTCTATGTTTTGCTGCCCTTGACCAGGATTGAACCTGTAGTCTAGAGATAACTGTCACTTAGAACTGTTTAACCTAACTCCTTTATCCACTAAGCTATGTGTCCAATTGGACTGAGTTTCCTTTGACGGATTTGAAGAAAAAAGGTTTTTGTGAGATAGAACTTTTCATTAAGCGAACAAAAAAACATCAAAATATGAACAAAATTCACCTTTTTTCTGCAAAATTCACATTGATTACTTGAAGACCTGTTTAGAGCAGATACATTCGTTTCTTTTTTGTTGGGATTTCAAAGTTAAAACAATCAGGTTTAATAAAACGATGTTCTGATAGTATCCTGTTCAATATGGTGTAAATAAATTGCCCATTTCTTTGAGGAATTCCAGCTCTGTTTTGATGTCTTTAGATTCCAAGTCAGACAGCACGGAAAATTATTATACGCGATAGTGATAATTAGTTTTCCATACAAAGCAGATCTCCGTGTATAAGACTTACATCTTAGAGATATTAATGCAGATGAGAAAGCTTGAAGCAAGAAAAAGATTTGTTGATCAGTGTTTAATTGATGAGATTTGAAGGTCCTGCAGTCAGAATTGCAAGGACGAAAACAAGAGAATGTTGAATTATCGGTGAGAAGGTTTCAGGGATAAGAGTAAATAAGATTCGTCAAAAGAGAATCTATTTTTCATAAATACTCTTTATATCCAACAGCGACATCTTTTAATAATATTAGGAAAAAATATTCGTGATACACTGAGGAAATGTGTACCCTTTGTTGGAATAAAATATATTATTTTTTATCATACATTTTTCTCAGCATCAGATATATATATATATATATATATATATATATATATATATACTCTGATATATATATATATAAAGATATATACACGTATTTTCGAGATATATATATATATATATATATATATATATATATATATATATATATATATCGAAAATACGTGTATATATCTATATATATACATATATATATATATATATATATATATATATATATATATATATATATATATATATATATATATATATATATATATATATATATATATCAGTCAGTGTGTAAGGTTGATACAATCACTCTTGAAGAGACAATAGTAAGCCAACGTAAAGTATTATTCTCATATATATTTTTATATATATACAATATTGGAAATATACAATACATATAAACATAAAAATCAATAAATATGTATACATAATACTATTGATACATGTACACACACGTGTGTGTTTGTGTGTATAAATAATATACATGAAGAAGAGGTATATGCCAAATAGGAATATTTATTTTATGTATATTTCCTAATTGTTCTCAACTAGTTACGATTATAGTTCATAGTCAAGTGAAAAAGTATTTCAGTCTTTATCGGAGTTCATATGAGCCAACAGAACTGACGAAACTGTAGTGTTGGCGTGGAATATACATTTGTTGAGTGCAAACCATCTTCTAATTAAACTATCTTCAATTGCTTTTTGTATACATATATCTATTAATCTATTAATAATGGAGATTCGCTTCCGGTTTTTGTCTGTAACTGCCGACGTCATATTACCCAAAATCGTCATAACATAGAATAAATACAGTCACAATTTGAACATGCAACATTTGACAGTCCTCATTGTTTTTTAAAACAAGTTTTAATAAATACATGACTGGTATTATATATCTATATATAGTTTGTTTTATTTTAATAGATATTTAAAGTTTACATTTCAAATTGTTTTATTTTTTAATCCTTTAATGAATTTGATGATTTTACATACTTAGGGTACAAACTCGCTAACATTGAATTTTTTACTCCACCCCTCAGGCAATATGTATCAAAATTCCATTTTTACATCGCCCGGAGGGTGTTTTTTATTTTGTACTAATTCTTGTAATGAAGGTATCTAGCTAATGTGTTTTTATTCGGTTTGGAAGCGATGAGTTTTGAATTAGCCGTGGATGACTACCGGTTTATTTATTTGTTTTTATAGGTTTTTATTACCGACAGGGTAATTGAGTTTGATATTAAATCCAAATGGCATACACTTTAGAAGACTTTGTACATTTGTTTTCTCTTCTATCAAGTTTTGATTTCATGTTTATATATTTTTCAATGTTTTCTATTATAGAGAATTGAGCTTCTCTGTTAAAATAATCACCATTTGAGCGGAAACATTTTTCTACAAATATTTTCTGTGATCCATAGATTGAATTATATTTAGTCTAAAATGAAAGGACCATTCTGACTTTCTAACATATTGTTTTTGGCATCTTGTGCACACCAGTAAATTACATATTGGCTTCTGCAATTTGATTTCTGATAAATTTAATAAGAGTTTTAGTTGTGAAACTCGTAAAAATGATGGTTGATTTCAGTTGATTGCAACATAGTTATTCTGAATATTCCATGGTTGGTAAAATTTAGTGATTTTTAGTGGGATTTACAAATGATTATTTGATTATTCAGTTTGATGTTGCAAACTTTTCAGAATATATTATTTTCGGATGGCATGAAACTATTGGTAATTATATTTTACTATTATCCCTGTTTTATAATGCCCATGTATGCCACAACCAAGATATGAAGAATACAGGAAACCTTTGATACATATAAATATCTTTGTGATAGTAAAATATTTTTTGCAATAATGCTTTTGAATAACCGAAGAAAGGTACGGGAATGTGCCACATAGTTTTGAAAATAATTGAATATAACGCTGGATTCGAGGACATTTCTGTGTTATTATGGATATTAATTCACCCTTTAAAACATTCAAATTTAAATCTATGTGTTTCATTTACAGAAAAATCCCTGAATGAAAATATTATTTCTAATTACTACAGTATTAAACAAAGATTCGCTTTTTTCAACCTATCTACTTATTTGGTTGAATTTTACGAATGCTTTTAGAACGTCATCACATTTCAGAACAGATAAATATTACCCATAATACATTGCTAGCAATCTTTTATACTTCTCGTCCCATTTGATAACTTTCTGAATAAAGCATCATAACATCACTACTTAATATCACCCGTAAAATAGTTGAACGAGCATAAAAGAACTAATAAAAAACTAAGCACTCGAATATTAGCATACTATCATTTATCCTCTCAATAGTCATTTTTTTCATTTTTAAATTTACATACCACCGGAATTATTTACAGCTTACGCATTATATATCGTGCACTCATACAGTCTTTGACAGTTGGGTGTTTGCACACTTTCTAAACTTATTTTAAAGTCTAAAGTCAATATGCTAATACTTATTTTCGAGATAGTCAAACAGAGTTGAAAGATAGGCTGCATAGCCTAGCTAATAACGGAGAGAAGATGTATATATATTTACCAACCCCTCCACACGAGCAGGATGTGACACAAGGTCAATTTCTTAAGCGGAGTTCAACAGGTTTGAATTCAGAGTTTTACTTCTTGACCGGTTGCCTAACCAAGGTTAAAGAGTCCAGTCAGCCCTACTATTTATCCATAATTGGAGGGAGGTTAGGATTCATACCTTTCACAGGGGTATTAGAGCTAAGTGAAATGCAATTACCACATCCAGGATTTGAACTCGGAGCGACGAGTCCACTTCCCATGACTTTAACTTTTCCTTCTCCTAGACCGGTTGCCTAACCAAGGTTAAAGAGCCCAGTCTGCCCTACTATTTATCCATAGCTGGAGGTAGAGTAAGATTCATACCTTTCCCAAGAGTATTAGCACTAAGTGAAATACAATAACCACATCCAAGATTTGAACTCGGGGCGACGAGTCCATTTCCCATGACTTTAACCATTACACCATGCGCTTCCTAGAGGAGGTGTATAGTCGAGTTTAAAATATTTAGTAATTGTGTCCATTATTCAAGATTGTCACTTGTGAGTTACCTATAAAACAGCGATAGATTTGTACGCCATTCTAAAATCAGCAATGACGCATGAAATCATTTATCCAGGTAATGGTTAACCGGTGGATTTGACCTGTTAAAAGTTGCAGTGGAAACAACAATTGCTTAATCAGTAAAGACGAAGACAGATGATGTTAATGACTCATGAAGAGAATCAAAGACATTATTTAAAAGAATCACAGGATTAATCTAACTGACATTGTTCTAAAATTAGACATTATTCTAAAGACATAGGGAAGTAAGATCATGAAGCGGAATTATAGAAAATATGTCTAAAGAGAAATATCTGAGAAAGAATTTATCTGAAAGAGAATAAAACCTTTGATATGGTTATTAATATGATGATGCTTTATCAGGAGCCAGGATATAGTTAATTAAATTTGCTTTCTTTTTACAATAACGTGTGTAATTACCCCTGAATGTCATATCAAATTATTGCAATTCAATGTTTATTTATTTATCTATGGTCTGATTTATATGGATATACATTCAAATCGATGAAGGACGCATTCTATATAATCTATTTCTTATAGAATCTATGTCTTATTGACGAATATCATGAACGAACAAAAATATTTGTCCTTTATTTACCCAGGTATGTAGGGAGGGAATCCACATGGCGTAGTGGCTAACGTGCTGGACTGCAGTGTCGTAGGATGCAAGTTCATACTCCAGTCACACTATTAGGACCACTTTCAGACTACCGTTTGAAAAGATATGAATCTTATTATCCTTTTACCACGGTTAAAATGATACCACTAATGTTCTTCTACAAGGATAGCTTTGGCATTACATTACACACGAAAGTTTATACGCATTAAACAAAGAATCCAATTTAATAAAACTAACCATATGCGCGGTGCATTATGGAAGCAGTGAAATTGTAGGAAATCCGCGACGAGTCTGTTTTCATTTCATATAGCGCTAATATCCTCGGGAAAGGTATGCATCCAACTAATCGCACTCCTCCTAAGGTTAAATAATAGACATGAATGCGCCCTTTAACATTGGTTATGATACCATTCTAGTAGAAAGAAAATTCTGGAATCAAACCTCTTAAACTCCGCTTGAGAAATTGACCATGTGTCACATCTTACTCTTTCAGAGGGTATATATATATATATATATACATACATATATATATATATATATATATATATATATATATATATATATATATATATATAAGTGTGTGTGTGTGTGTGTGTGTGTGTGTGTGTGTGTATTTACCCATAACACCCGTCAGAAGCAGGATGTGACAGAAGGACAATTTCTAAGCCGAGTTTCACAGGTTTTAATTCAGTGTTCAATCTCCTTGATAGGTTGTCAAATCAAGGTTAGTATGCCCTACAATTTATTCAAAGCTGGATGGAGAATAGTTGACTGCATACCTTCCCTAAGGGTGTTAATATTATATGAAAAACATACAACCTCGTCCAGGATTTAAACTCGGGTCAATGTATCATACGACGCTAACTGTTACAAGACGCGTGCATCCAAAAGGGTTTGTCACCCTGCTCAATCATTGTCGCCCCTTTTTATTAATAGTGTATTTATTATCATTAGCTTTAAAACAATATTCAATGCATGGACTATGGTCACTCAAAGTCTCTGCGAGTAAGGAAATTCAAGGCAGTTTCTTGAACAGAGATCTCTTTGGCATACAATACGGAGACTGTATCCTGTTCAGATGGATAAGAAGCCCCCCACCAAAAAAAAAAAACAAAAAAAAAACGGTGTGTGCTGCGTATGAAACTAAACTGTAACTTAGAGTAAGGTTCCAGTTCTGGAAATATTTGGAGAGTGGAGTACCATTTTATAGCCATTATTCCCAGGTCCATTGTGTTCCGGAGTTGCAGTGCCAGTTATTTTCTAAACAATGCGTCAATCTGTATAAAAATTATTCGTATTCGATAAAACCGGGGAAAACATCTTAAATAATAACCTCACAAAAATGTACACATGAACGTGACTCCCTAATTGCTAGGCATAAAATCACCCTAGATGCGTTAACCTACCGTTAAAATCAACCAATTAGTCAATCATATTGGAAAACTAATAATAGCATTTGAATGCGATCGATTAACCATAGTGGTACTACCTGTTATCTCTCGTCAAATAAATCTGTTTCAAAATTATTAATATTCGACAGGACCATGGAATACAAATCTAAAATAATAACTGCACTAAAATGCAAACGCGATTCACTAACTTCAAGGCATAACGTTCTCCTAAGCGGATGACATGCCTTTAAAATCAAGAAACCAATCGATCATATTAGATATTAGATTTCATATTACTAACAGTGGAATGTATTTGATTAACGGACCAATATAAATTAGTATAAACATGCGTCCCCCAAAACAAACAAACAAACATTTGCATGTAGTTCACACAGACTACCTCAGCTGGAAATTGAACTCTGTCCCCTGATTCAATCGCCCTTGTTTTGTTAGGCCAAATTAACACATTCCTACACTCACACACCTACGCGCGCAGATTGTGTGCATGCAGAGATCTTATTCAATTTCTCGGGACATTTCCTTCTTTATTTCTATTATTTCAGACGTATTTTGTAACCTCGCTAGATATTCACCAAATTAATGTCTTTGCATCGTGCGTAGTACAATGTTGTTACGGATCCAATTCGAAATAAAAACATGATCAGAACAAAGGAAGAAAATACTTATTTATTTTCATTTTTCCTTTGGCGATTGATTTCGTGCAAATACGTATAATAGATTAATCTTCTTTCTTGTCAATATAACTGCTGTTCCACTTTTGTTGTTCGCTGGATTTATTGAAGAGAGAAGAAAAACTTCGACAAAAGATTATTCCACAACAAACTATTTATCACACGCACATCCCTTTAATAGGTTTGTTTAATAAAATACTGGCGTCTTTTTTGGTGAAGTTTCCTAAGTCCATAATTTTTTTTAAAGAGTAGCGTGTTTGTATGGTTTTTCTACGTCGGAAAATTGCATATCCGATTTTGCAAAGATGGTCAATTCTATCATCCTATTACACCCAGTCAGCCTCGAGCTTCCTCATTTTGAAACAATTGCTATACACGAGTTTGAGTTGCATGGTGTAATTGTTATAGCCTGAAGAAATTAGACTGGGTGACATGAGTTCAAATCCTGGACGTGGTTGTTTGCATTCTATATAGCATAAAACTGATAAAACCCGCTAAAGAAATTGACCACCTACAGCACCATGTTCGTGAGAAGGAATTGGTAATTAAATACTAATTGGAGGCAAATATTGGAAAACTGAGACACAATTCAACAGCACTGGATGCTTTTGTCGATGTTTTGAATGTGACAAACCAAAGTGGACAGCAAGGTGCCTAACTCGCCTGATGCTATCCTAGTGCTACTCGCCGAATGTTTCTCCATAGATTTAAATCCATGGTCTTGAGCCTAACCGACCTAGCCTGATCTTCACTATTGTGCTGTGATCAACTCCGCCTTCACTTTTTTCACAACGAATGTTTTTGGTAATTCCTACAGCGTTATATCTCAGTTCGAACTCCTAAAACAAAAGTTTCCAAATAAGATTACCTTGCTCGTTCATCTGTGTGGCTTTCAAATCAGACACAAAGTGAAGGAATGGAAAACATTACAGCGAAACAGCTACAAAGATATTATTAATAATATGAACATTCTTCAGATTGAATTAATTCAATTACCTGATATAAGCTCTACAAACTAAAACGTAACAGAATATTTGTATTTCCAGTGTTTTAGACGGTCGAAAAACCTCCATACTCCACCATATTGGTTGAAGGGCTGAAAATTATGGTAAAAAGAGAAAGTTTTTATATCCTTTATGTTTGATTAAAATAGACATTGTGCATAAAACTATGAATAAACTATTTAGCTAACATTTAGTTAATAACAAATTCCCGCAGTCGAGATATAATGATCATATCCAAAGTGATTTTCTTAGGAAGAGTATGAACATCCTAATCTCCATATAACTGTTCTTCTAAAAGGATGGATTTAGTAGTAAATAACCCACGAAGGATGATATGTCACTCAACAAAGCAACCAAAAATATTTTTGTCTCTTCATCTTTGTTTTTTTTTTTTACCTCGATTTAGAAAATATTGATACAAATTTCTGCTAGGGAAAAAGCGTGCATCCTATTTGTTTCTACAAAGAATGCATCTAAAATGTATTTCCTCCAAGAAACTGTAGGGAAAGACCTGGTCGAGTAGTGGTTAACATGCTGGACTATATCGTACTAGGCGAGTTCGAACTTCAGTTGAGGTATCGACGAATGCCTTAGGGAAAGGTATGAACCATCTCATTCTTCCAGCCAAGGGTTAAATAGTACGTCTGCTGCACTGAAGGATTGCTTAGCATTAAATAACCCACAAAGGATGAAATGCCATTAAACAAAGAAACTAAACCAAATCAAACCAAACCAAACCATTTTGAACAACCTGACAAATATTTGCTTCAGTTAATGTAAATGTGAGAAAATGCGCATCTGTAAAAAAACATTAATAAATAAATAAATAAAATAAACAGCTGCGTAATTCATAAGGTGGGAAAAGACGTTGTTCATTTGAGAAATATTTTTAACTTTTCTTAATATTAGTCGTGCTGAATCTTCGAACGGCACATGTTGGATGTTTTTTTTTCCTTAATGCCCTTCCGGAGGGCATGAGAGAAATATTTAAAAAATCCCAAAAGTAATGGAGCAAAAGAAATTACGAATAAAGAAAAAAAAGGGAAATTAAATGGATATTGTGAAACGTGAAAAACGGTAACACTTCAAGCAAAGCGAACTGCTCTAAAAAAATAAAATAAAAAGAAAATAAAAAGAAAGAAAAGAAAGAGGAAGTGAATCTTCGCTCAATTCTCAGCAATGCATGCAACCTTCATAATCATTTTACTAATTCAGGTAATTTATCGAGCCTTTTTATTAGCCATTTAGAGCATAACTCTTGATTATAAAATACGAAATTGGATCATTAATTACGTAGCTTAACTCACCACCCACCCACACACACACGCACGTGCACACGCAGACACTCATACACATCATAAGCACCCACAGACACACATGTACACAAACATCTACACACACACACATATATATATCAGTAGAGTTTTCATAAAATATATACACACCCACTACACACAGACACACACAGACACACACACACACACACACACACACATATACATATATATATATATATATATATATATATATATATATATATATATACATATATATATATATCTTAGATTTTCCTCCTGGGTATTTCCGTGTAAAGACGTGCATGAAATCTTATGCAGATAAATATCCACATAATTAAATATATGTACAGAATCTAGCATATATATATGCATTATTATATCATAGTGAGCACTCTTCTTATAACACCGCATATCTTGTGCCACCATTAACTCAACAAGTGAGAGAATTATAACCATACAACTTTATTATATATATATATATATATATATATATATATATATATGTGTGTGTGTGTGTGTTTGAAAAAAGAAATAAAGGAAATAAAGTAGAGAATGGATAAAATAGGATATTTTACTCAATTTTACTTACACGTATTTCGGTCAGGAGTTTATCCATGTGTACATTATTCAAACTATGATCATTTTTAAATGACCAAATGAAATGAAATAATGATAATTTTAAAATAATAATAGTTTGAATAATGTGCACATGG
>CM042138.1:150166108-150186108 GCA_023376005.1 Doryteuthis pealeii | reverse complement strand
CGGCTCGTGGGTGAGCCCACGTTAAAACGAGGACTTGTGCCCAGCCCATAGAAGTGGGGTATTAGGCAAATACCTGTAGATATGGTCAACAGTATTAATAATGCAATACAATTTTATTATTAATTGAGGGTCAAATTATTTTTTTAATTTATTTAATTTTTTAGGTTTATACATTTTTAGAACTGGGGAGGACGGCTACCCATCGATCTGTTTGGATGAGACATGTATGCAATTTGAGGCAAGGTGATTCGAGCTTTTATCTTGAAGAGGTCACTGCAAAAGACGCACATTTCGGACGTCCTGGACACATATCACAACTTTCAGCCTGGCCAGGTCAGGGATTTCTATGATAGAGTTTGCCTTTCAAAATTTGATCTTCTCCGCCATATATGTGGTCAATCACGCTTACAGCAAACAAGGGCAATACATGTATATTCAGTAAGCTGGACATTTGAATATTTTGAGAGCTCACAATAGATCTCTGTATTTATTTTTGTAGAAATGGGCTTTTTCTGTGACGAGGTGGCAATTAGCACACACACACATATATATATATATATATATATATATATTTATATGATAACATACTATAAGTATCTTATCCACTGAATTAATATCGATTAATAGCAGTCGATTTCACGTGTGTGTTCATTGTATATATATATATATATATATATATAACCATGTTTCCACGTTTCAAATGTGGCTAGATCCAGCAACTTCTTGTAGTCGGGAGTGAAACCCGGTTGACTTTTCATCAGAGTAGCAGAGTAGCGACAATAGATCATCAATGTTGCTCGGGCTAATATTTTTAATATAATTTACTATGTATATTTTAGAATAGAAGATCGTTTTCATCTTAAACATACTTATTCCTCTAAATATGATTCATCAAAATCCTGAGTATGTGCAAGTTTTGTACCGCTGATATTTGACAATGAACATTCTACAAAGACATAAACGTTATTTTCTTTTATCCGTTATATTCTACAAAACAAATAACTTTAAAACGCTTTAATCTCGCCTTTAATATTTGATGTTAAACTCCAAATGTTATGCCATGTATTATTAAATTCCTCAAATAATAAACAGAAACAAAATATATTCTGCAAAATATCACCGTTAATTTAAAAAAAAATATATTCCTTAAACAACCGTGTGTAAAACACATTTGAGATTATTTTTATTATTCTATCAATCTATTCGAATGAAAAATGTTATTAGAATAATTTTGTGTTGATGTTCATGGGCTCCGAAAGTTACAAACCACATCCTTTTTTCCTCATTTAACATTATTATGAATAGAAAATGTTAATTAACATTTTAAGACATGAAGATAAAATGAAAGCGATGAAAATATTGAGTTAAAATAATTATTCGTGATGATTTTAGATAGGACATTGACTCCAACTAAAGTGAAGGACGGATGATTTATTCTGAGATGTTTTTAGCACTTCGAAACCACTATATATATATATATATATATATATATATATATATTATATATATATATATATATGTGTGTGTGTGTGTGTGTGTGTGTGTGTGTGTGTGTTTGTGTGTGTGTGTGTTTGTGTGTGTGTATAAATATACATACACATATATATATATATATATATATATATATATATATATATATACGCTTGTCTCAATATATACACATATATATATAGCATACATATAAGTCAGTATATACATATTTATTTATTTATTTACAGATCTATCTATATATATATACCTAAATGCATTTGCATATATATATATATATATATTCACACACAAATATATATATATATATATATATATATATTCACAAACACACATACACATACGCACACACACACATATATATATGTGTGTACATATATATATATATATATATATAGGCATACACATAAATCTGTATATATATATTTTTTATCATTATTTACAGATCTATCTATCTATCTATATATACCTAAATGCATTGCATATACATAATATATATATATATATATATATATATATATATATATAAATATATATATTCACACACAAATATATATATATATCACACACACACACACACACACACACACACACAGACATATATATATATATATATATATATATATATATATATATATTATATATATATATATGCGTGTAAGTGAGTGTGCGTGTTAGTATTTGTATCTATCGTTCTATCTCAGTTTCTTTTCATCTACCAATTGAATTAAATATCAAACGCGATAGGCTCTTGCATTTGTGAATTTTGAATCATCACGCTTTATTCACAGACATGATAACGCATTTAGAGAAGAATTGCAAATCTATGAACGTTTTCGGGGGAAAAGAACTAATGAAAATAAAATCATTTGTTCTTATTAATTAGATACAATAGGACTGTTATGAACCTAACAAAAATATATAATTGAAACAAATGATAATACTTATCTTTAGAGGAAATCTAATCTCTAGCCTTGCATTCATTGATGTCAGAAATGACTGCGTGCAGCAGGCACAGAGGGAAATAAAAACAAAATAATTAAATACATTAAAATGGTGGCGCTGTGTGGGTGTCTCTGAGCATGCGTGTTCCATGCGCTAATCGGTAAATTTACAACAATCTCATTTTGTTTCGATATTAAAATGCAGTTTCTTTTTCTCATATTTTTACAAAGTTTTCATCCGCGCTCTGGTATTTGTCGATTGAATTATTCTATTTGATATCTTGTAAAAAAGAATTCACCTTGAAAGGGAAACAGAATCGTTGTTCATGGCGGTTAAGAATATTTGTAGAAGGAAGCTAC
Source organism: Doryteuthis pealeii (assembly GCA_023376005.1). NCBI lineage: Eukaryota > Metazoa > Mollusca > Cephalopoda > Myopsida > Loliginidae > Doryteuthis > Doryteuthis pealeii. Next base: position 150,183,316 of record CM042138.1, on the reverse strand, counting down.
ATTGTCAAAAGATTCAAAGGAATCTTGAAAAGAGGATATGTGAAAAGGAAGCGCGTGTTGTAATGGTTAAAGTCATGGGAAATGGACTCGTCGCCCCGAGTTCAAATCCTGGACGTGATAATTGCATTTCACTTAGCACTAATACCCTTGGGAAAGGTATGAATCCTACTCTCCTCATGCTATGGGTAAATAGTAGGGCAGACTGGGCTCTTTAACCATGGTTAGCAACCGGTCTAGGAGAAGGAAAACTCTGAATTCAAACCCGATAAACTCCGCTTAAGAAATTGACCATGTGTCGCATCCTGCTCATGCGGAGGGGTTGGTAAATATATATATGTGAAAACAGAGAGATACACTCTGATATGAAAATATAATTTTATGTACAAACACTGTAAGTTAGCTTTGACAGAATACAAACGCATTTAATAGTGGGTATGAATGGTAGAAATGGGGTGTAATTTTGCAAATGACTAATAATCAGTAAGAGAAGAGAAAGTGAATAGAAATGAATAAACGGATAAAAAAATCAACGCATCACATCGTGGTGTAATAGTTATCAAGCTAGTCTTGCATATCCATTACTACTGAAAAGCGAATTCGATCCTGGCTGGATGACCAATGCGTGTGACCTTATATCCCACACAATCCGTAACGAATGGGTTGGGTATGGAATCGAATAGAAAACAGATTTAAAAAGTAAGTAGTACCGCTGTTCCGATGAAGACATTATTTGGAATGAAAAAATATCAATACCAGGATCTTCCTAAATGTAATTCATGCCTCAGCCATTCAACTGCACATTGGGACTTAAATTAATTGACAACAAGGGACTGAAGTAGTTGTCGTCTATGGCATCTTCTAGATAGAAACAAAAAGAGCGCATTCACGTACACATTTAACACGAGAATACAGTTAGGAAAAAATGCCATCTGCATCATTTAAAAAAAAAAATAATTTACCTAAAAAATGCTATAGCAAGACAACAACTACTTCAGTTCCAGTGTTCTTATGAAGAAGAGATTTTATCTCGAAATCTTAAGAATAAATCACAGGTTAACAAACAACACCATTGTTACCTTATTATTTTTTCTTTACACTGCATTGTGATAGCCTTCAAAATCAACCTCCAAACCAATATATACACAATGCTTCAAGCAAATTTAAAACTTTACACACACACACACACACACACACACACATATATATATATATATATATATATATATATATATATATTAGCAGCGACTACCCGGCGAAGCCCGGGTAGTGGAGACAAAAACATGGTTTAATAATCGTTTGCAAATCTATTACTACTGAATACCGAGTTCGGTCTTCGAAGGAGGACCCATAAAAATCACCACGTATAAACGATTTTAATTTAATTCTGCCTGTTGGGAGGTCAGGGAATTTTCTTTGTCAGATTTGAGGGAATGACATTATATGGCAAACTTGCAAATCGGTCGAAAAATTAAAACATATTACAGGTGACCTAGAAAAAAAAGAACCCAAATTATTTATTTTCCCATTAAACTAACACTAAACCCCACCTCTAATCCTAACCCTAAAAACAGAAAACAAATTATTTATTTATTTTCTCATTAAAGTAACTCTAAACCCAACTCCAACCCTAACCCTATCCCTAAACCTCCCAAGTAAAAATTAACAGTTCTAATACAAAATTTATGCGTTTTGTTTTTTCTGGGTCACCCTAAATTTTCCGACCGATTTGCAAGTTTGGCCCATCACATAATGATAAGGTAAGAAATTTTAATCCAATGATTAACTATATTTTTTGAATAAAATATAAATTACGCAATTTGCTAAATTTCAAATTAATATTTGAAAAAGAAAAAAAGAATTAAATAAAGTAATCAAATTTATGTAAAACGATAAATAATCTTATAACATTTTTAATTCAAAAATGTAGTCGATCGAGTGTCAAATTATTATAGTTAAGTATATAAATTTGATAAGAATTTGAGTTTTCAGGTATTTCCGTGAAATGTATTAGGTAATCTAATGGTATTATGTCTTGCGCACTTTCTACATTAGTATCATGATTTTATTTGTATTTCTAATATTAAAATGAATAAATTAACGCGATTATAAAAAATTAAAAAAAAAACGTTTTGTTTACAATTGACGAACGACGGGAATTTATTAAAAAAAAAAGTTGACTTTTCGTTAAATGTTTTCGTTTGATTTGTTATTCAATTCGCTTTAAAAATAATTCAATGTATGAAGAGACATACTAATTACATATTCAGAAAGATCTTTTTTCTAATCAAATAAATATTTTTAAGATAGAAACAGAAACATGCGATAAATAAGATTTGATTTTATGTTAAAATTTAAGCATGAAAAAAATAATACTATGAATTCTAGGCCGAAGCCAAACATATATTTTTTTAACTCGCTGTAAAAAATAATTCCATTGATAAAAACTCAATCAAATTACATATTTAGAGAGATTATTTCATTCTCTTTCGAACATTATGGATATTTTAAAGAAGATTGAACCTAAATAGGCGAGAAAAAATAATTTGTTTTTATTTTCTCAAAATTCAGAATGAGAAAAAATCATACAAATCAGCTCTCTGAAGCCAATTTTTTTTTTTTTAACTCGCTGTAAAAAATAATTCAATTAATAAAAACGCATGAAAATTGCATATTCTGAAAGATTATATTATATTCTTTTCAACAATATAAGTATTTTAAAGATTGGACCAAGAATATATGATATATTCCTAGCAGAACGGCTTAGACTGCGAAATTTATTCGCAAAAAATATACATTTCTGCTGTAAATTGGTATAAATCGCTGTAACAAAAAGTTAGTCAGGGGACAATATTTTATTATCATCAGGTTCTGGTATATGGACAGTTCCGCAATTGGGTGATTTCGGCTTAATTAATTGATCATATCCCTTAATTAGTAAAATATCAATAACCAAATCTGACGTGTTTCTTAGTAAGAAGGATATTAATCTATATGCAAGATTTCAAATCTGAGTGACTTCTCTCTTCTTTGTTATAGATCGACACGTATATACCAAAAACTTACTCTTATATATATATATATATATATATATATATATAATATATATATAGTAAAGGTATGTCGAATAAAGGAACAACACTCAGACAAGTGTATGTAGGAAATATATTTCGCTAAGCATAAGCTTAGCTTCATCAGTCGTTTATTTGATCTTTAAATAATCATACAACCGTTTCAGTGGACGGGCTTCTATAAAACACTTGTATGATGCTTTAATGATCAAATAAACGACTGATGAAGCTGAGCTTAATGCTTAGCGAAATATATCTCCTACATACAATTGCCTGAGCTTTGTTCCCTTGTTCCACATATCTTTACTACATTCTGTCGGATTTACTCCAATCCTCCTCCTCATATATATATATATATATATATATATATATATATATATATAAGAGAGAGAGAGAGAGGAGAGAGAGGAGAGAGAGAGTAATGTTTTTATTTATCACATTTCTTTCTGTATTTCCTGTTTACCCTATGGTATTTCCAAACAACCAATCAACCATGTTATTCATTTTCTTCTTCCCCCACACACCTAATAATAAATATGTGGATTCCCTTTATTGGGAAATCTTTTTATAGTTCTAAGTTTGAAAGTATCTGTTCTTCGCTACACAAGGACTGCTTTCTCTCTGTCCTCTATAATTCAAGTATTACGAAATGTATCAAACAAATTAAATTCGTCAGTGAGTATAGATTGGGAAAATATTATATCAAATTAATCACGCACACGCTTGAAAAATAAATACAGGAGATATGTATTATTAGATAGTTAATTACACCGTCCAGGGATACACACTACTTAGAAGTATAGATAATAACATCATATATGAGTCTTTGTATTGTATCCAGAATTTTGTTTTCCAAGGAGGACACCGTCCAGGGATACACACTACTCAGAAGTGTAGATAATAACATCATATATGAGTCTTTGTATTGGCTTCTTTCCTCTCTTTTTCACTCCTTTTTGTTCCCTGTCTGACAAGGAGTAGCCAGGTCGCACAAGCCACCCATGTGTTGGTGTTAATGTGGCATGCCTTCATATTTCTCTGACAGACATCTTTAAACTACTGGTCGGCTGCCCTCCGCTAATTCACCATATAGTAGGTATTTGGGAATGCGGCCTTTGTCCATCCTTCTGAGGTGGCCGAGCCAACCCAGGCGCCTCTCGCAGATGATGGCAGGCATGCTGTTCATGTTTTCTCGTTCCAGCACTTCTGTGTATTGGCACTCTGTCCTGCCAACGTATAAAGAAACACAGTTTATAAAAAATCTGACATGTGAAAAATTAATCGAAAATATAGATTACCATCACAATCATTTCAATTTATGAGTAAAAGTAAAAACTTTGTCATTATTTCATCAAACACTTCATCAGAAATGAATGAAAAACTACAAATCTGAAAACGTAGACGATTAAGAAAAATAGGGGGAGGTACAAAAAAGGAAACAATGATAGTGAAAGAAAGAGGAAATGGAGGAGAGAGAAAGTATCTGGGTGTCAACCGAAATATAAAACTGAGTTAACTTAAAATCAGAAGAAATATTGTACACAATATTTTATTGTAAATAAACATGTGTGAGGAAAAAGAAGACAGGGCAAATGTATATACGTATGACAAATATCTAAAATATGCATCCATGGTAGAGAAATAAAAATTGGTTTTATCTTTATATCTTTTATTATTTATCAATTGTCAATCATAATCTTATTCTCACCAATTATAATTTTTGCTAAACTAAGTGCAATAAGGAAAGCAAATCGTTGTTTCAGGTCGTTGGTAGAATGAGAAATAATGGCTAATTCTGTAAGTCGGCGAAGATACTGTGGATTAGTTTTATTACTGTGGCCAGGGAAAAATTAAAATCTAACATATGGGAGGAAAGGGTATTTAGGTAATAATTTATTTTAATGGCTCTTTAGGGTTAGGGTAAAACAATAAAAATGTTCACCAATGACTCTAAAAGCACAAACAACATAAAAAGACATTAAAAAAGATTATTAAAGAAACATCCTTTCTCCCACATTACAGCCATACTATTAATCTTCCTAGTCCACAATAATAAAACCAATCCTTTGTTTGGTCTATGAATTGATTTGATTGTCTGTATTAGTTTATCTACCTTTTACATTTATATTGTCACATACATACACACGCACATACACATACACACACACACACACACACACACACAAACACACACACATATATTTATACATACATAACACATATATATGTAATAAGACACATAAATACATGTACACGCACACACACGCGCGCACACATACGCACAGACAGACAGACAGACAGACAGATAGACACACACACACACACACACACACACACACTATATATATATTATATAATATATATATATATATATATACGTTAATGTATGAGTAGTAGCTTACCGGTGGGTACGAGTACGATCGTTGGAAGCGCACAGTATCCAGGGGTTAAGATGAGAAAAAACAAATACAAAGTGCTCAATACAATGTAGAGCAAAATTTATTTATAAAACGGATAAAAGTAACCTACTTGAGTTTCATCGCATGAATCGTCAGGGTTACATCCGCAAAATTAATCGGGTTTCGATTAATATCAGTTAGTACCATGCATGTCCGTTGAAACGGTCTTATCTTTTTAAAAGATAAGACCGTTACAACGGACATGCATGGTACTAACTGATATTAATCGAAACCCGATTAATATATATATATATATATATATATATATATATATATATATATATATATATATATATATATATATATACCAAGCGTGTTGGTAGATCCTTGCGGAGAGAAAAAACCCGGCAGAGAGTTTGATTGTAAAAATATACTACCAAACATCAACCAGGAAGAAAAAAAAAATTTTGAAAAAAAGAAAAGACCAAGATATTCGTACAAAAAAAATAATCTATTGGTATAGTATTTGGCAAAAATAAAAAAACAATTTATATGTATATATATGTATATAAGATATATATATATTCATATAACCGCTAGGAGAAGCTAATTTGTAAAAAGTGCTCGATACCTAAGTAGAGCCAAGTAATAAGGATATCTACTGAGTCAGACGAACCTACTATTAGTTTCGCATAAAAGCTCTTCAGGGCTAAAATCTGACTAATATATATAAACAATCACTATTTAAATTAGGTATATATTTACTTTTCCAATAATATATACTACTGTAGTGTATTTTTTACCTAACCCTTCCACCAGGATGGGACACAAGGTCAAATTCTAAGTGTCGTTTAAACATTGGCCTCGTGTCTCATCAAGGCTTGAATTCAGAATTTCCGTTCTCCTAAACCGGTTGCTGTACCAACGTTTACAACCTCACTTTACAATTTAGCCAGAGGTGCAGGTGTAATAGTTCTATACATTTCCCAGGAGTATTAATTCAATTTTAAATGCAAACAGCTTCTCTAATATTTGAACTCGTTGCACCGTGTCCATTTTTTATGCGATAACCATTACACGACGTCATCTACAGTAGATTTTCGGTGATTTTAAACTTATTGAACTATTTTCTCTATTATTGGGAAAAGGGATTTTACAGAAATGAAACTAGAAAACACTGATCAATTAAGGAAAACAATAATAAACAAAAAACAAAAAAAACTAATGTCAATTTAATCAAGCACTTGTTTTCTAATTACTTCTCCAAATGCTGCACCCATTTCTCTCAGTTGTTCTCACAACAATCCTTGTCTACATCGATTTCTCCAAAGGCATCAACGATTAGATATTTTAAACCAAGAGAAATATACTTTTATGACGATATAAATAAAGGGTGGTCCCATCATCATCATCATTATCATGTCGGGATGGCAGCACGGATATCCATACTAATCTCCCGTCAGCTGTTCATATCGCTCATCGCTCTGGGGAGTTCCTCGGTACAGAATTCAGAATCCTCACAGAGCTGATCAATGTAAGTCTTTGCTGGACGGCCCACACTGGCGTGCCCATGTTCAAGCTTCCGCAGGGAACGTTGCTACTGACTTCGTCCTTGCTTCTCCAACAGTGTCCATCATGTTTTGCTCTTCTCAGTGGGATGGTTTGTGTGATAGGGGACACGTGGCCGTAAACGGCTTTGTCGTGCGATGTTGTTTTCGCGATATGTTTAAAACCACACGCAGTATTGTTGGAGCTTATTCTCTACGGGCTCTGTTACGGTCTATGTTGCGCAGCCGTTTATTAGCACTGATACAACAACGGCTTGAAAGAATTGTCGCTTTAAAGAAGGCTTTAAAGTGTTATTTGGGTCTATCAATTTTTTTCAGTGAGAACTTTGGTCACGATTTGGTTACAGCTCTTCTTCTATTCTTATTAAAATTATTTATTTTTTCTTTGGGCGTGTTAAAAGTTGTCTAAGATCAAACGAATTTTACGAAATTATATTATGTATTTTTATTCATGAATGCGCTCGTAAATTTTTATTTTTCCCAAGCTAACATTTGAGGATATTATAAGAAAAAACAGAAATACAATACAGGTTCTCATCATATTAAAAAGAAGGCTTTTCGAGGTCTTCAAGAAATGGGGAAAATGCTGGTTGTCAATATCTAGGGTACTGTGTTAAGATTTTATTAATTATTCAGTGAGAGAGAGAGAGAGAGAGAGACAGACAGACAGACAGACAGACAGAGTAGAGAGACAAGCAAACACACACACAATATATATATATATATATATATATATATATATATATATAGAGAGAGAGAGAGAGATAGAGAGAACGAGAGAGAGAAAGGGAGAGAAGGGAGGGAGAGAGAGAGAAAAAAAAGGGAGACAGACAGACAGACAGAGCGTTTTTTGAATTTCAATTGGTTTGATTTCAAATTTGGGAAAATCAAATTCAAATTTGGGATATTAAAAGAAAGGCAAAGTCACTGCTTCCCACCATTTCAAAATATTTCATTTTTACATAAAACCTTTCCTGTGGGTTTCGTCTTTCGATTCTTCAGCTATATGCCACTTTGACATGGTAAGAATATATCCAATATAATTTTGAAATTCAATTCAGTATGTAGACCGAATACGAGCAAATTTATTTATCTATGAGGTCAATTTTATACCATCATATATAACGTGTCTCACTCTTTTTACTGTAACTATGCACTGGTAAACTATCTTTGTTTACATCAAATTAGAGAACAAAATATTCGAGATTAATATGATATTTCTTCGATTGCTCCTAATGCTAATCTAACATTCCCAAACAAAAGTGTTATTATTTCAATAATTTGTTTAATTTATTATTCAACTGATCAAGATAATGTTGAAAACGCTAATCGAATTTTGAAAAAAAATATTTGGCGGTGTATCTGTGCTCAAAACGTCAAGGTAAAAACGATTCTTTTGTCAGAAATTACTCTAGAGTACTGTATCAGATATTGGCAAATGTATCACCCCATTAGAGTTTTTCACACTCGCCTTTGCCGGGGAAACACTGGAGACCGAGTGACAGTAAGTCTCCATGACTCTTCTAAATATTCCAGCAGATCTCAACAATGCTGTAAAGTGGATGGTCTCGATTCTTCCTCTGATTTCCGGTTCAGCCAGACTCTTTTCTAAAGCTCTGGGGACCCTTCTTAGGGCACCAATTACAATTGGAACGATCTTCAACTTCATGTTCCACAGTTTTCTTCTTCATGCTAAATTTAACAGATCCGCCCGTATCTCAAAATACCGGAATATTCTATGCTCCATCTCATTCTCTAGGACGAATTCTGGTTTGTGCATATACCATTTGGTAGTATGATCAAAAGTTAATTTGTTTTACAGTTCCCAGTGGATCACATTTCTCACCCAGTAAAAGCTTGTTAAAAAAACTCAGTTCAAAACCCTTGTGTATCATCATTAAAAATATACTTACAACAATAAAATGTGCATCCGAAACACAAACACACATAAACACACACTCAGTGAGAGACATATATATATATATATATATATATATATATATATATATATATATATATATATATCAACCTCTCCGCACGAGCAGGATGTGACACAATGTCAGTTTCTTAAGCGGATTTCAACAGGTTTGAATGCAGGGTTTTCTTTCTCCTTGACCGGTTGCCTAACCAAGGTTATATAGCCTAGTCTGCCCTACTATTTACCCATGGCTGGAGGGAGAGTAGGATTCCTACCTTTCCTAAGGAGTATTAGCGCTAAGTGAAATGCAATTACCTCCTCCAGGATTTGAACTCGGCGTGACGAGTCCATTTCCCATGACTTTATCCATTACACCTAATCGATTTGAGTCAAAAATGTTAGGAAGCCTAACATTTTTCACACACACGCACACACACACATATATACATGTGTGTGTGTGTGTGTGTGTGTGTGTGTGTCTATATAAGATTAATAAGTCATCCACGAATTATAACTCCAGAGACGGCTAGAATATTTAATTTGAGTATATATAGAGAGAGTCCATCATGGATGATGGATGGATGATGGACGAATCCCGAAAGACATCCTGTATGGAGAGCTAACATCTGGTAAAAGACAGATTGGTCGCCCCCTACTGCGATTCAAGGATGTCTGTAAAAATGATCTCAGGTGCTTTGGCATTGTCCCTTCCAGCTGGGAAAATTTGGCTCAAGACCGCCCTCGGTGGCGGAAAAATCTTCATAGAGGCCTGTACACGTCAGAATTCACCCTGATACAACATTATGAAGCTAAGAGGTCCATAAGAAAGCAACGGCAACAAAGCATCGGAACATCATCATCTACAGGGACAACCTACAAATGCAAAATCTGTGGTCGAGAATGTTTCTCAAACATAGGACTTCATAGTCACAGGAGGCGCTGCAACCTCAGGGGCACACAAAAACTTTTATCATAGTCTTTCGAGACTGAATTGCCAATGATGAATGATGATAGAGAGAGTTAAAGGAGCCAATGATTTCTGCGTCGAGAATTAATGTTTGACTTTGCGGATCTTACTGTGACTTAACAATTTATATATATATATATATATATATATATATATATATATATGTGTGTGTGTGGGGGGGTATGTATGTAAATGAATGTATAAGAATGTGTGTTGTAAACACAATCAATTAATTCATTCATTCATTCCAAATCAAGAATGTAAACCAAATGTCGTGTAATTAGTTTTCAGGGTTCGACTGCATGATCCTTACTCCTCTAAATTTTACTCTAGTGATTTTCAAGTGACAAAATGTTTTTTAGAAAATCTCGTCAGATAAGCATAGATTTGTGGGTTTACAATTTAATAAAGAATTAAAAGAAGGTCCTTTGGCAAAAAGCCTTGCCAAATTTGATTGTCAGCTTTGAAAAAATAAATAAACGTATTTCGTGGAGCCGAATAAACACAATACGTGATTAAATTAAGAGTTCTTCAATTTTGTGTAATCAACAACTGTAACAATCGTTTTTTTTTTCTAGGAAATTGAATAAAAATTTGTTAACACCATCTTGTGAGTAAAATTGTATCTCTCCCTCCTCCTCTCTCTCAGTTTCTTTATCTCTCTCTGTCACTCTGTATCTATCTATCTATTATTATACTAAAGCTGAGATAATCATCTTTTAATTCCTAAAGGTTTTTTTCCTGTTTAGTTTAATGACACAAAATGCATACTAAAATTTACCTGTCTTTTAGGATTGCGTTATGCTAGAAAAAAATCCATTTAATTCGTTCTAATTAGTCGTAATTAGCAATTAAGTAAAAATATGACACGTCTCTTACTCACATTCTGCATATTACGTTCACCGTCTATGCATATCTTCATTACCTCCTCCTTATATCCTCTATATTTGAGTAAGAGGGAGTGGAAGAGTCTTTGTGATAGAGACATATAACTACTCTATTTGAATATTAGGATTCAGCGACAATGATCCTTTTCAATTTAAATTAAGGCAAACATTTCCTTTTTTAAAAATCTTACGTAAAAAAAAATCTAATTCACTTTTAAAACTCACTTTTCTCTAATCCTAGGGACTGCCAAAAGGTTGTCTCATTTTCATTTTAAAAACTAACTGAAATTAATTAAATCGATTATTTAAGGTCGAATTTTTGTCAGTGCATATCGCATAAATGCGTCCTGGCCTCTTGCTAAAATTCGACCTGTGCTACTTATTAACTCCCTAGCCGTTTGAATACGTTTTTCTCGAAAAGCTAATGCAATATGAAAGCGATATTCTACCCCCACCAGTCTTTTCTCGACAAGAAAATGTAAATATTTTCTATTTGTTTTTGTTTATTGTTTTTATTTTCGAAACTCGGTCGTATGAATTTAAACATTTTTGACCGTTGGCTTGAATTAAAATAAAAAGAAAATACCGAAAAAAAGACATTTTAAAGTGAGGGTAAAATACTTACATTTTACTCGTCGATAAAAACCTGGGCGTGGCTTAGTTTTAACGCTTTCAAACCACAAAAAAATTATTCGTCGATAAAAACGCCTTCACACCGCTAAAAAATTATTTTAAAGAGGGGGGTATAATATTTACATTTACTTGTCGAGAAAATACTTAGTGGTGTGAGGGGTAAATATCGCTTTCATATGGCATTAACTTTTCTGGGAAAATGCCGTCTACCAGTTAGAGAGTTCATAAGTAGCACGGGTCGGATTTACAGCTAGGACCGCTTAGCGTTTTTAGGACAGGAGACCAGCACGCATTTATGCAATATGCACTTTTTGTATAAGTCGAATAGTAGTAACATAATGAGCATCAGTTAAAAAAATATCAAAATAATACTATACATTTAATTTATTTTTAATAGATTTTATACTTGGCAGTACCAAAGATGACATACAATCCGTATTTTACAAAATAAATTTAATCCCTTCCGACTGAAAAAAAATACCATAAATAAGGGAATTATCCGATTTTAATTAACTTTTAAGTGTTAATTTATCAATGAGTGAAATTTATAATGCATCAGTTATTTTATTTCAAAACTTTCTGATTTTTTTCAGGTCACTTAACATTACCCTCCCCCTTATTTTGGAGGTGAAAGATATCGGTGGGTTTATATAATTTCGAAACTAATTACAGTATAAATAAAAAGACAAAAACCGAAGGTGTAAATAGAAGTAAAAAATTGAGTACAAATTTCATCACACAATTTTGACCGGTAAGATTTTCCGAAAGAAAACCGTTACTTAAAATTCAGCTTGATAATGAATAAATCTTCGTAAGACATTGGCTCTCTATCACTGAATCAACAGACAATGAGTTGCTTCACATGGTAACTCCGGAATATAGAATTCTTATGCGTAAATAATTTTCTCACAGAAATAACACTGAGGCACACAAAAAAATCCCCCCCCAAAAAAAGAAAGAATGCAGTCAAGATAGCTGGTGGTAAGTAAACTATATTTAAATAGATAGTGAATAACACATATAATGGATTAATGTTATGCTTTAAAAAAAGGAAAAAAAATATATGAAACAGCTTGGTACCAAATAATGAAAATGTAAATAATGTTGATACAATTAACACACGGATGAGCCAATACCCTCAGCATTCTATAGTGTTCTTAAATGTTGAACGTATTTACGAATTAATAGATACTATTTAATAGATAATCCGGGATCAATCACAATGAATTTTGTTAATAAAAAATAAACACTTATACGTATTTACCCTATCTCTCCGAACGAGTAGTCATTTTTTAAGCGGGGTTTATTAAGTTTGAATTCAAATATTTTTTATCCTAGACCAGTTGCAGTGCCAAGGTTAAAGATCCCAGTCTGTCCTACTATTCAACCATAGTTGGAGGGAGAATAGTTGGATTCATACCTTTCGGACGAGTTTTGGCCTTAAATAAGGCCTCATCCAGGATTTGAACTCGGGTCACCGTGTCCTTTCCTTACGATGATAACCATTGCACAACACAACTCCATAAAGAATTATACCCTAAAATGGCAATAACATGTATTTCACCAAATGCATAGGACCGTTGATTGATCGATTTTATCGACATGCCAACCCGTATAGGGATATTCTAGGCCTAGAGTTTAGGGGATTGAGTTATATGATGTAAAGTATTACTAAATATTATAAATGATTTGCACAGTTACATGGTTTCGAGTATTCCTATCTAATACTAATAATTATATTATAACAAGTTATTATGGTTCTAATAATAACTCATAATAATCCTTTAGTTTATTATAGTTTCAAGTATTATCCTTAATACAAATGATTTATAGTTATATGTTATATTCATATAGGATACTAATCATTTTTATACAGATCGATTTGACTCACATACAGTAGCTTAACAGGTGCAATCACCCATGAGTACAGCTGGGAGTAATGACAACGCTATATATCCATCAAAGGCAGTCTTGTCTATACACAGGATACCACTGATTTGTTTGTGGAGTAGTGGTTCTTAACCCTCTGTAAGGTAGAGAGAAGAGTAGTCTAAGTTCGAATGGGTGGTTGGGCAATTTGTGTTTATGAAGTACGAATAATTTTTGAGCATATATATTGACCTATATGTCGGATCTTAATAGGTACATCCACTCAGGCACAGATGGGAACAAGGAGTAATGGCAATAGAGACGTAGTCTACACTCCCCAGATCACCAGAACTGGGACCTCACCATCAGTTAAGTATCATACCCAATTTAGAGATAGGTATTAAACCTCTACAGGGGAGAAATATAGTGAATTCTAAACCCGACGACAGGCTGTACAGCAGGTAAGATATTGTCAAGTTTCAAATAAGTAATTAGTTGTATTCCCAGTATTAAAAGAAAAATAATAGAAAATGAAAGTCCAAAAATATTACGAAATATAATATAATTTGAATGTTTATATACTTTACTGTATGGCCTCAACTACTTCATATACAGACTTCTGATGTCATTTTTATTCGGTTGATTAGGTTGGTTGGGTGAATTTTATGGCATGTAAATCCGTGAGTAATAATGCTGAATCTAGTTTCCTTATATATTCTTATTGGGTATTCAAATAAATTTAAACTTTCTTTTTTAGTTGCATTTTAAAAAATCATTTTTAATATATAACCCACAAATGGGACCCTAACAGATACTAACACTACGGTTCAAAGTGGACCTGGGCGGAATGAGAATGAAGGGGTACTCCACATTCCCAAAACAACAGATTTGAACCTCACTACTTTATCGTCATACCCATCACTCTTAGTCGGGTTAAGTAAAATGACATTTTCTGGAATAAACAAAAGTAAAATATTTATTATACATAATTTTCTTCTATTTCTATTTCTACATAGTTCGAATTTAAATTTATTAATGTATTGTTTAACTTTTATCTTATTAGTTTAATCTTAACAATTTGATTTTATTCTTATTCATGTATTATTTTCTTTATTTCTACTAATACAAATTCTCTTTCTTTAAATTTTAACAGCCAAAAAAGGAAATTGAATATAGAAACCCGTTATATTTAATCTATATTAAAATGTTTCCTGGGAGAAGGAACTTACAATAGATTGTCATTGAAATATTTTGACTTAATAGCTAACCCCACCCCAAAATTAATGGCTTTGTTTTAGCCTTTTCAAATTGTTACCGTAGGTTTTATTTTATTTTTATCAAACGGTAAGTTATTTTTTCTTAAGAAATTTGTATTAATCCTTATTGTTCTTCATTTGTACATAGTTTTATTTTATTTCTTTTTCTAGAAGGTCCAATTTTATTTTATTCATAAATAATTTAATTCTAATTTCATAAATGAAATCTTAATAGTTTAATTCTATTTTCATTTATAGTTTCTTTAATTTATTTATACATATTTCTTTTTATTTTACCATTTAATTCAGATTTCAATTCTAATCACATTGCCAATTATGTTATTTGATAAATCAAATGAATAAAAATAGATTTGTTCTAATTATTTCAAATGTCATTGTGATTATCGAATATTCTATGAGGACAGGAAATCTGTAGTTATTTCATGTTTTACATCATCTGTAGGTTTTGTTTCCATCTTACCTAAAATAAAATCCATTTTGCTAGGAAATATATCATTGTCATTTGCTTTCAAAAAGAACTTGATATTTCCCCAAAACTTTCTGATTTTGCAGAAGCCATGGTGCCAGTAAGACAGAGCTGAGTTAATGTAAAGCAAAGCTATATATTGTCAGATAAAGAAAAGGAAAGAGAGAGGCGGGAAGGATATGAGAGTAAGAGAGAGAGAGAGAGAGAGAGAGAGAGAGAGAGAGAGAGAGAGAGAGAGAGAGAGAGAGAGAGATTGGGGAAGATAAAATATATATGAAAACCTAGGAAGAACCGTGATTCACGATTCATGATCGTTGTCTCTATGGCATATATATGTATATAGGTGTGTGTGTGTGTGTGTGTGTGTGTATGTTTGATTGTATATATATATATATATATATATATATATATATATATATATATATATATACGCATGTACACACAAACATGCTCACACACACGAACACATACACAAGAGCACACACACAAAGACACACATATGTATTTATGTTTTGTGTGTGTGTGTGTGTGTATGTGTGTGTGTGTGTGTGTGTGTGTGTGTGTGTATGTGTGTGTGTGTGTGTGTGTGTGTGTGTGCGTGTGTGTGTGTAATATTTTCGCTTTTTGTGCTTTCTCATTCATAGAGTCGTCTCTTGTCAGCGGGTTATGACAGTGGTGTCCACTCCATCAAATGGAGAAAAAAAATCCTGTCACAAAGAGATTTTCCTTTCTTGCGTTCACAGTGAAATAATTCAAAAGGCCTTGAATTTTGGCTAATCTATTCAATACCTTAAGCAAGTTCCTTTATACACACACAAAAAAAAACGATTGGCAAGCCTCAGTAGTTTAAGATAAAAGAAGAAAAAATGTCAAAGTAAAAGTAGTGAAATAGAAGGGTTCAATTCTATTCAGTATTACTGAGAAATACAATATATTCTTCTCTAATAACAGAGAATACTATAACGGCATTAGTAAACTTATATCTTAGAAAAATAGAGAGAAAGTTGGTTGAACACATTCAAAAGAGAAAACTCAAAACGGAATTTTTGTGTTAGTGAAATGAGTGTTATTCACATCTTTATCAATTCTGAAACACAGATAAACCTGTTAGTGGGTAAAGGTATATGAATCTATATCTAGAGTTTTCGCTTGATTTCTGCTGAAACTAAAGAGATTTAGATTCTGATTATATTATATATATATATATATATATATATATATATATATATATATATATATATATGAACAAAAATTATTATTAAGACAATCAGGAATATTTCTTGTTGTTGTTAATCTCAACTAGTTTCGACCTTCGGTCATCTTCAGGAGAACATTTATCATTTGAAGAAATTGTTGATACATTATTAGAAAGGGAGCATTATAGAAGAGTTATAAATGTTCAAGTGTTATAGTGGGTTTAACATGCTGTTAAAATCCGGGTAGGCGAGTGTGTTTGATAGTAGCATGTTCATTTGTTGTGAAGAACCTCTATATCTATATATATATATATATATATATAGGTAGCTGCTAAAATTGTATAACTGCACTGATGAGAGGTGATACCTCGAAACACGTGTCTGTAGCTTACCCTATTATATGTTCCCAATTTCGGTTGAGCAGTTTATTTAGAAGGGATTTAATTGCAAAATTCACCGTATTCGGTGTTTAGCTAAGACTCACTTTGTTTACAAAGTTTGAGACCTCTGGGTGAATTCATTTCCGCTTAGAAATGTAGCGGTTAAATAGCCTGCTATACTTGGCAGCTGACTGTGGCCGTATGGCTAAGAGGTTTGGCGAGCGTAAATTCGTTCGGGTCTCGAACTCGGCCAGAGGTAGCTGCTAAAATGGTATAACTGCATTGATGAGAGGTGATACCTCGAAACACGTGTCTGTAGTTTACTCTCTCTCTCTCTCTCTCTCTCTCTCTATATATATATATATATATATATATATATATATTATATATATATATATAAGTTAAGAGTAAGGAAATGAATCCGACGGTTTAAGTACAGATAAATGTATATGAAAACACACAATGCTGTTAAGATGAAAATATGATATAAAATATTTTCATTTTAACAGCATTGTGTGTTTTCATATCCTTTATATATATTATACACACACACACACACACACATATATATATATATATA
>CM042138.1:150156108-150161108 GCA_023376005.1 Doryteuthis pealeii | reverse complement strand
CGATTACAACAAGAGATTGTAGATAACCAATGAAGCATTCAGCAATTCGAACAAGATTCTTCAACAAAGACCATGTTCTGTCCATGGTATGAATACAGCTACCACCCATCATTAACGCTCATACTGTTCCACACTTCCTATTGTGTCCTGGCTTCTGAATGATTAGCATTGGTGAAGAAAAATTCTGAATGTGATCTATGCTAATGTCTCTAATTTGAAAAAGAGAAATAGTTGTTATTGTAACACGATGGCTTATTTTGTTGGCGTCAACTAATTTTTAACGAAAAAGGAAAAGTGTAGAAAACTTTTTTTGTGTTAGTGTCATTGGGTTTGATCAGGTACAAAATGCAAAAATAAAAAATATCAAGTACATTTTTGGTTTTGCATATTGTTTATATATACAGGAAAGATTGCAGTGTTAATATTAAAAGATTTGACATGGCTGTCAAATCAAAACGGTGACCTTGGGGTGCACACTTAGTTCACCTCAGTCCGATGACCCATATATAGATAGAATTGTTTATATCAAAATAATTCTCGTTTTAAAAAGGAGCGAACAGACAGTCAGGAAGTAGAGACCGAACGTAGAGATCGACGCGTTCAGATTGACACAAACAGTCGGCACCGGGGATGATCGAGTTTGGATCGAAAAACGAAATTTGTCACTGGAAATTTGTTACCGGAAATTCTTAATTAAGAAGGTTGCAACTAGAAAATCTAACTTTTGCTGCTAAAATCGATTCCAGAATTTTGCATAAAACAAAACGCCAACCGAAGAAGCTCATCGTGTTTTTATTTATCCAAACAAGTGTGCAAAACATATTCATATATTATTCCTACTCATCATATATGAATAAAAATAGTAGTTATTGTTGATGGTGTGTTGACTGATTTTTTTAGAGTTGTCCGTTAACCTGGCAGTTTATATTTACTAATTTCTCAACCCGTCACAAAGACACTCCGACCGAGTTGCGACGATCCCAGTTCTACAGAGGGTATTGAAAGAGCAGCTGACCGGAGGCTCATATGGTAGTCACGGAAATAATTCATATCGTTACCACAGCATACTATCCCCGGATCCCAGTACCGTGTGATATTTGGTACCGTGCCAGGGTACCAAATGAACCTATTACATTATGATCCCAAGAAATCTTCAAATTATAGGCCGTATAATACATTGACCATTTACTGTAAAAAGAATGAGTACAGACGTGGAGATGCGTTGTGTAACGGTTATCGTCTTAGGAAATGGACATGGCGAGCAAAGTTCAATTTCTGGACGAAACCGTTTGTGTTTCTCTATACGCTAATGCCCTTATAAATGCATGAATCCATCTCACCACCAGCTATGGATGTATAGTCAGTATAGTCTTTTGGTAGTTGTGGAACACATACAAACCGGAATTTATGAGTTTTAAACAAGATGGACACATCTTCACACTAGATGGCAAAACTTTGAAAATAGTAAACCGGTTCACATAATATCTCAACACTATCAATATACGCATTGGAAAGGCATGAGCTATTTTAGACAGATTATCGATCATATGGCGATCATGTCTTATAAAACGATAATTCTTCCAAGCTGTTGCTGCTTCAGTACTAATGTATGACAGCACCACTTACACATTAACGAAATGCTAGGAGAAATGGTCGATTGTAACTATATGAGGAAGTTGCGTGCCGTCCTGGACAAATCCAGAAAACAGTACCCCACAGAAAGTAGCTGTATGGTCACTTACCTCCTATCACATAAAAACATCCATGTATGGGGAACAAGACACACGAGACACCATGTTAGACATACGAAGGAACCCATCAGCGACGTTCTCTTGTGGACATATACACATGGACAGAACAAAGTGGGTCGATAAGCAAAAACCGGATGTTTTGAGAATGACTTGCCAGGAGTGATGGCCAATAGGGACGCGTGGCAAGAGAGAGTCATGAGGACATGAGAATCGATGCTGTCAACATTACTTAATATATATATATATATGAAAATAATAATAATGATAAATCAAGAAAGAGAAACATTATTTGGTTTACCCCCCCACACTTTCAGCAAAACCGTTAAAACGAATGTGGGTAAAATATTTTTCCAATTAAGGAAAAAACACCTAGACAAATCGCCTACATTAAACAAACTCTTTAACAAAAACAACCTCAAAATAAGTTATTGCTGTATGAACAACATTAAAAACATTATCGATAAACACAACTTTAAAATATTTAATGGTAATAACAACAACCAGATTAATAGATGCAACTGTCGCCTTAAAATGCGATCTCTGCTTAGAAGAAAAGTTGTGTATATTACAAAATGCAAGCAATAACTTGTTAAATAAGAGAAGTGAACTCGGTTCGAAATGTAGGCATTTAAACAAATCTTTACTGTGTCACTTACCACCTGACCCTAATTGATCCCTGAATTTCCGCTCTCCTTTAATTTATAAAAAAAATAATCTGAACACCGCGTGCATTAACACCAATGCAGGTTTGTTTGATTATAATGTTTTTTTAAATACAAATTTAACGTCATGACATTACATCACGTCAACACAAACCACGTCACATAAACGTTAAACAAGCCACAGTTAAAAAAAAACAATTTTTAGTTTTACATTTCCCATCGCGTGTAAAACGCTTCATATAAACGCTAAAAAATTTGGTTTTTAACATCTCAACCATTTCACGACTGGTTTTTGACATCTCAACCATTGATCTCATCTGATGATTGGATTACCATGAAACTTTAAGTTATGAGTGTGAAACCATAATATAACCATTGATTATATATATTATATATATATAATATATATAATATGTGTGTGTGTGTGTGTGTGTGTGTGTGTGTGTGTGTGTATTTGGGCAGCATTCTTTCATTTATGCATGTCGAATTAAACAAAAGGTACGTCTCCTGTTTAACGATTTTATTAACGATATTTTTTAGCTGTCTGGCCAACTTTTTTATGGATGGAATTCGTGGATTAGTCCACCGAAGTTCATATCCCGAGTACTCTCGACATCTATTAATACACTTTGGAAAAAAATGGAGCACATCAACCCTGTTGATGGCACTTCGAAGTGCCGAAAGTGCTCGGGATATGAACTTCGGTGGACTAATCCACGAATTCCAACCAAAATATAAAAAAAGTTGGCAAGAAAACTTAAAAAGATCACCGATAAAATCGTTAAACAGGAGACATGCCTTTTGTTTAATTCGACACACACACACACACACACACACACACACACACATATATATATATATATATATATATATATATATATATATATATATCAGTTGTGACTCAGAGGGTCTGGCTTGTCTGGCTCAACCCGATTAAGCTAAATTCAAGTGTATCTGTCAAAGCAACAAAAATATTTCGTATTACGTTGTTTTAATTCTTGACTTCAGCTGAAACCAAAATTAATTGTTTTAACTGTCTCAAACTATTGACTTAAATACATTTCGTTGATAATGATCATAATAAGGAAGAACGAAAGCTAGTCGGGCTTTTAAGATCGGAGCCCTACCAAGCTGAAGGTATACTTAAGAAATAATATATTTATTCCTTTAATTTCATAGATAACCTTTTTAAAAATATCATATGACTTGCTTGCCCTATTTCTCAACGAATACGCCTTTTTTTTCCCATATCGATTTTAAGTAACTTCTTTTGTACAGTATAAGATATGAAGTTAGAATAATAGATAGAGAAGAACATGGGAAGAGAAGACGCCTCAAAGAATCAGCACATATGATAGGCTGTACTGGGCTGTTAAGTAGACCTAGCATAGAAATGAATACAATATAGTAACCATAATTAAGAAGGCCAGATCAGATTTAGGGGGGGGGACACAATATGAGTCTAGGTAAAAAAAAAAATCATACATAAGTAAACTAGCGTTTGTGGTCTATCTTTGATACGTCGACGAAAATCAAATAAAGTATGAGCCTGACTCGTCATTGACTGGGTGTTAAGGTTAGTTACGGTTTGTTGAGGGGAACAACGTGATGTGGAGTATTGAGAGACACACACTAAAGCATTGAAATATATACAAACACAAACGAAATAAGTTATAACAATAGTATAATTCATTTCTGGCCATTACCCCTCGTCAAACCAATGCAAGTTCTTTCTGACAACCCCAAATCCCATTGCGCCAAGAGAGCCATGCGGCCCCCGTTGAGAAACTGTGTAAATAAAGATTACAATTAAGAACTTTTTTTATTCTATCTTTTAAATCTAAGAAATTGAATACTAAAAGCGGCCATTTTGCATAGTTCTGGTTAAAAAAAAAAACAACAGATAAATATTTAACAAAATAGTTTAGATTTATTTAACATTTTAAACGAATAATAATTTTTCATTTTAAATCATTATATATATTATATATATATATATATATATATATTATATATAATATATATATATATATATATATATATATATGTGTGTGTGTGTGTGTGTGTGTGTGAGTGCGTGTGTGTATTTATGTATATGTATTGGAGAAATGAAAATAAAGAGTTCGATTACAGGTGTTAGACCTGTATCTATTTGTTATAGGTTACAATACAAGTAAACAAGCTATTGTTACTTTTGATTTTAAAGCTGCGGACTAGACATTTATCAAGACAACGCACCTATAAAAAAACATTTCAGCTAGTTTTAATTTAGTTATATATGTATATAGGTGTATACATTGCTCTGAGTCGCTTTTGTATCCTTCCGCGGTTAACTCCTCACATGGTACCGGCTTTGGTGAAACATCTATACTCGTATATATTTGTATGCCCCACATGTATTCGTGCTAGCACCACACACACACACACACACACCCACACCACACACAAAACACACACACACACACACACACACATATATATATATATATATATATATATATATATATATATATATATATATATATATATATAGTCAAAAATCAATGGCAAAATGAATGAATGGATGAAATAAATATGAATGAAATGA
>CM042138.1:150126108-150151108 GCA_023376005.1 Doryteuthis pealeii | reverse complement strand
CAACCGGTTCTTATTGGTACTGAGACCAAACTCGATTAATACATTTA
The DNA here is from genome assembly GCA_023376005.1 of Doryteuthis pealeii. NCBI lineage: Eukaryota > Metazoa > Mollusca > Cephalopoda > Myopsida > Loliginidae > Doryteuthis > Doryteuthis pealeii. The sequence continues at coordinate 150,151,061 of CM042138.1, read as the reverse complement.
AGGAATCATATATAAAAAGAACTCCATTGTCATTGGTTGGGGGTCACATGGCCACAAATATAAAGCGACGGTCAACAGGAAGTGAGGTTAGTGAAAGCCCTGATCACCCTGATTGGTCTCTTTGGGGAGAAATCCGATGTTAAAAGACCAGAAATATCCAATGATTCGAGGGATACAACATCGCTGATGACTCCCCCCACCGTCAATCATCTAATACATGTACTTTGTGAAATTTGGATTATTCGGACTTTTGTCCTTATCTTTATTGTACGTTTCGGTCGATGTGCCCTCTGACATTCTTCAGGTATTCCTTGTAGGATTCGAGAACCTTCTTTTCGAACTCGGGAAAATTCTTTTCGAACTCGGGAGCATTCTTGTCGTAATCGGGTGCCATCACGGAACTTTGAACCCAACCATTTATTCAGTCCATGGGAGTACCCTGTTCTTATTTCTCTAACCATAGCTGGAATACAGAAAACAATAAAGATAAGGACTATAGTGCGAATAATCCAAATAATAGTAATTATCAAGCTTCATTTAAAAAATTCAGAGAAATAGAATATTACCTGTCAGAGAGCAGGTATCGTTGTGCCAGAGAACAGGATACAAATTACCACATTTATGATAGTCTGAAATTAGCAGGATCATGCTGAGAGTCAACTAATAGGGGATGAAGCATGTATATTTGGTTTCTTTGTTTAATGTCATATCAACCTCCGCGGGTTATTTAATGCCAAATCCATCCTTGCAGAAAAATAGTAGTGGTACTATCCTTCCTTAAAGTAGTAGACTAAGTTCGAACTATGATGTAGCAGTTCAGTACGTTTTCCACTTACACCATCAACTCTTAGGGTAAGCGCTCCGCAATAACGCTGTCATGTGGCTGTGAAGTTTTCGGAAACTATGATTAGAGTAAAAAGACTGCAATAGTATAAGCTTGTTTTTAATTTTTATAATGCTTTTTTCATTGGATATTCCCAACTTTTATTTTATACGTTTCTCGCTCATATTTTCTTTGTTATCATTGTGTAATATTGTAAGCAAATTGTACCCGATGCAAATACATAAGGTATAAGAAAAAAACAAAAACAAAATGAAAAAAAAAAACATTAAAAATAACAAAAGAAACAACAGCTGACGAAATACAGGCGAGTTGACTAAATTCAACATCTCATCACATAGGTATGGTTTATAATAAAGTAACAAGTAAAGCCTATCCCGTTTTATCAGTGCTAGGCCAAGGAGATTGTTTTAACGTCTGGGCGGAGCACCACACGTAGAATCAGCTCCTTGTTTTACCGCACTGATCCCTGTGCTACTCATACGCTGAGTCAGTGAGGACCGGTATCAAACCCGGAATCTTGTGGTTCCTATTCGGACACTCACCCTTCTGAAAATAGCAGTTAACTAATGGTTGGCAGCGTCACCAGGCCACTAGATCGTGGCGTGGTCTGGCATGACGATTTCACCCACCTGAGATGTTGTATACCCTTTCTTTACTTCTATTATTCTTCTGCTCATCTTTGGTATCTTACGTTCTTCTTCTAGCGTCTCTTCTAACGTCTCTGTTCTTACTGGTTGGTCGTCCTTGGTTCATTTCTCCTTCTAGGTCAGTCTTGTTGCCAAGACATTCATCAACCACAAAACCATATTATTTATTTAAACCTTTATTTACTTAACTAAACATTTTTCCTAACTAATCACAGCGCATGTGTGCAGTGAGTCCCGGTTAAAGCAGTTACATCTTCTCTGCCTGACGTCCAAGCTGAAACTGAGAGCCAACTAGGTCCCATGTGACTTCACGTATTTCGCGGGCTTTCTCTAATATTCCATGGAAAGTCCCACCCATGATATGAAAAGGGGCCATCCCTTCAGAAATACAGGGGGTTGAAAATAATCTATGCATAGATTATGTAACAGAGACAGACACGGTAGTGCTTTTTTTTATGTGAAACCCAATAGAACACGAAATATTTCTCCAGTCAACCTCTCTATTTTGATAGCTGGAGTATGGAGATATAAGTATTCGTGTGAACGGAAACGCGGAACGATTCAAAGATACGGGGACGAAAAAACTAACGGATATTTTTTCTCCACTATCCATTGCCACTTATTCCGATGACCTCAGAGATTGAATAGTGAGAATAAACCAATAAATGCCCAAATGCTTGAGAGGAGTTGTTTTTTGTGTGTTTCTTCCCACCCCGCAACCGATCATTTCAATTTGTCAGGTCATCGCTGACTCGCTACTCATGTAGGTATTTACCAAATCCGTTCAACAAGCAAGTATAGGGCTTCTAGTAAAGATCGAACTCGCCATTTAGTAGTAATGGATTCTCGAGATTAACTTTTCGAGACTAAGAATCAAACCACGATTGAACGGTCAACGCTACTATTGAATATTGATTGGGACTGTTCGAGAAGTAGGACGACCAAATAAGCAACGTTCTCTTGGGATGTCACAAGAACATACCAGCGTTGAGCGATCAGCATAGACTTACATTCATCAATGTTGTGCAAACACCGTATGTCGTTTAAAGAGCTTACCAAAAGTGATGTCTGATAGGGACAGGTGGTAATAGAGAGGGGGAGAGTCAAGGAAATCCATAATATCGTTACAACTCGATCATATATATATATATATATATATATATATATATATATATATATATATATATATATATATATAGTTGGACAGTTGAAAAATCGTATATGCGAGAAACTATCAATTACCAAGCGCCATTGCTTTCAGGTCCAGGCTACCCTAACTTAGATATACATGATTTATCATTGATATTGGACACACTTTACTCATGAATATAGTATACTATATTATCAATGGGTTAAAGTAGTTTAACATACGACTAGATGTCAGAAGATACCATATGGAGTTGAAATACACACACAACACACACACACACACACATATATACATATATATATATATATATATATATATATATATATATGCATGTATATTATATCAGTACGTAAAGTAATGAGTAGATACAGCAGTAACTGTGCTATATATATATATATATATATATATATATATATATATATATATATATATATATATATGGTCAGGAACTGTTGTATCTAATGCCAATATCTTCCCAGTATCAGTTATGCATAATCATAATATAAATACTTTCCTGAATTATTTACACTGTATCGGCTTCGGTGTACCCCTAGATGTTAGTGCGTATTTCCTAGTTGAAATGATTAACCATCGCATTATCACCACCGGTAACAAGAAAAGAGAACTTTTTTTGCGCATGCGAGTCTTTATTATCTCGTCTATATTCTCCCTTATGATCTGAGATGCCTTTAGAAAATTGAATTATTTTCACGGTTATGAGGTGAGTGCGAAAAACAATTTGTCGAACGAGGGCAGATGATGAGACGGGCATGGATATAAAAACGCTTTACGCGCCAAGAATACAATTAGACCTACACGTCTAAATCGCCTTCCTTTCTTTTATTCTTTCTTTTTATTCTTTCTTTTTATTCTTCCTTTTTATTCTTTCTCCCTCTTTTTCTTCCTTTTCTTTCTCTCACTCACTCAGTTTCTTTCTTAGTTCTTTCCGTCTTTTGCCTTTTCTTATTCTGTTTCTGTATTTCAGTCTTTCTGTATCTCTTTCCCAATCTCCATCATAGTATTTCCATCTCTATCATTCAATCAGACTTGGGTGAACGACCACAAAGACAGGTTTGATTATTGTGAACGGAATTGTATAAATCGAAGCTTTTGTTGCCATTCTCTCCATAGCCGCCATCTTTACATCAATTCATCTGTTTTTGCCACCACCTTGAAAGACCCTAAAAGTTTTCTTCTCCGCGTGGAAGCTGTACAATGGAGTGTATCGTTAAAACAGGAAGGATACCTTACGGTCAAATGAGAGTGAAAAGAAAAATCGTGTGAATTCTTCAGCTTACTATAGAATCAAATAAAAACCAATCTAGAAAAAAATATTCTTATCATGATTACTTGCTCTATTGTTGACTGCCTTGTTTCTTCACAATCATTACAACACAGATATTTCATTTCATTTCATATCTCATTGTGTGCCTGAATGTGATAATATATTGAGTAGATTATTTCGTCGGATTAGTCCTTTCGCCATTTAACTCTAACATTTGGTCAGCTCCAAAATAATTCCTGTATTTTCTATCGGATATTGAATGGAGCTTTATTTTTTTTATGAATTTGCTACTCAGAATCTAGCGGCACTGTACGTATCTCAAACTTTCTTACCGATAATACTTATTGAAATATTAATATCATCTGATTATGAACATAAACATAATTGCACACATAATTTAAAAAAAAAACATTTATTTCTTAAATATTACATATTTTGGTATTATGGATATATATATATATATATATATATATATATATATATATATATATACATATATACCAATGGTGACTCCCAAGACAGGCCTTTTCGAACTCACTCTGAGGACTTATTCTCTTAATTCTATCTATTTTCAAGCAATATAATTCTATGAGAATACATATAAACATATACATATATATATAATCATCATAATCATCACCAACATCATCAGGTCTTACTAACAGCACGGCTTCCCATGATTCTCTCCCTCTCATTCTTGCCAATCGTCACTCTCGGTTATCGCTCCTGGCTGGTCTTCCACTCGTCATCCAATATCCACTCAGGCCTGATTGATGTAGGTGTTTGCTGGCCGGCCGACACTGGTGTGTACGCATGTACTTTTCCCACTCGAGAATGTCACTTATGAGTTGGTCATTGCTCTTTGTAGAAGTGTCCATCGCGGATTGATTGTCTTACCTGGATGGTTTGTGTGATAGGATGTAATTGGCCGTTCAGCTGCTATTTTGGATACGGCTTCGGATATTTTTCAAGACAGTAGGAAACATCCTTTTGTAGTTCCTATATAACTTTTTTCTCTGAGCGTTTCGTTAAAGTCTATGTGGTGTAGTCATACAATAGCACTTACACGGCTACAGCTTGAAAGAATTGACGCTTTATCTTATCAGAGAGATAAAATTTCTATATAATCGATAATCAGCGTATAGTAGTCTATGTCTTTCCTATTCGTATATCAAAATCGCTTTCTGCAGAGGAGATATTACTTCCTAAGTATGTGGACTGGTCTATTAGTTTTAGAAGCTTACTATCTAATATGTATATGTCTCCATCTTGTTTAAAATACATCAAATCCATTTTATCTGAATTCATATAGGCGTCAATGTCTCTTGCTGCCTTCTCTACAATATGCATCATTGATCGGCTTATTCCGTATATTTACAAGAAACGCTAGCTCATCTATATTGTTCAAATCTGTAATATAATAATATATATATATATATATATATATATATATATATATATATATATATATATAAAATTATATATATATATATATATATATATATATATATATAATATAGACACGCTTAAACAAGGCTCTCCTATTAAACAGATATCAGCTCTCTGTAATTTTGACATATACATCTACGTAGGTATTTTATCAGTTAAAATTCCTCTTCTTGTTTGTAGGTACTGATGGCCGAGCGGTCAAAAGTCTGACTGATGAAAAATTGATCGGGGTGCAAACCCGGTTGCTAACCACAAGGAGGAGACGTGACACGTCGAAACAGTGTTCGTAGATGAGTAATATATATATATATATATATATAATATATATATATATATACTATATAAGTTTTATTGAACTGTACAGACAATTCCTCGGACAAGTTTTTGGTTGATCTGTTCCAATTTTCAGGCCATCTTTCTGGTGTCGGGGTGTAACTGGTATAACAGTCCACCAAAGGTTCCCAAACGAGCGCTTTCGGCAATACAGTTTTCCATCCTCAGGTAGGAAACGATGGTATGGTTTCGTGTCTCGTTTTTAACGAGAACGAGTAGTAGCAAGGAATTAGAAGTGAGAGGTAATAACCATTGGTAGTGGGAGGTTGTAGGAATAGTAGTGGTTCGAGCGAGCGTTGCATTAGTGATTTTTTGTGTAGGGGGGCACAAGTTGTGAGACACCAGAAAGATGGACCGAAAATTGGAACGGATCAACCAAAAACTTGTCCGACAGGAATTGTCTGTACAGTTCAACAGAACTTGTATAAAAGAAAAAATGCTGCCAAAATACACTTATATATATATATATATATATATATATATATATATATATATATATATATATATATATATATATATATAATGGAAAGGAGATTTGAAAACAGATTAAAAAATACAATTTCAGATATATTATATTTTTGTTATTGCATATTTGAATTGGCTATTTACCAAAATTGTCCATGCATACAATTTCATAGTATCGCCATTCAGCCACGAAATTATATTTTACTCAATTATTACGACACAGATAGTATTTTATTTCATTTCATGTCTCATTGTCTGTTTTAATGTGATAATATATTGAGTAAATATTAGACTACACCTTTCTATATTAAACTCCAATAATTGGTCAGCTCCAAAATAATTCCTGTATTTCAAATCGAATCATGAATGGTAGTTACTTTAGGTCTTCAGTACCCCAAAGATAGCAGCATCTCAACCTTATTTAAAGATGACACTTATTAAATGTTAATATCATCCTCTCCTATAAACAGCTCCTCATTTTTTAAACCAGACCCTACATTAAAGATGCCCACTCTCTTTTTAGAAACTATTCCGCTTGCTTGTCCTCACAAAACCGGAAAACATTCGGCGGTCTCTATACATATCAATGGGAAAGGGGAAATCCTAAACGTCCCAAGTTTTGTTTCGTTTCTATTTTGTTTGGGTAGATTTTTTATTCTCCTCCCGACCTCTCTATCTTTCATTCATTAGCGTCAATCGCAGCCTCAATCCTGCTCCGGAACCTGGAGCAAGCTGATGTTACAGTTTCCCCGTGAAAGATCTAAAAAACTACCTTAATATGTCAATTAACTGGGCTTTTGTAGTCTTGGTGACTTTCTCAACACCCCACATACATACTAATCCATGGGATTAAGATCTGGGGAGTTCGGAGGCCAAACATTGGGAGTGGTATCGTCGTAAAACTTTGTTAACAACCATTTTTGATTTTTCCAAGAGGTATGGCAGCGGGCTGAATCCGGCTGCCATACATATGGCCTACCATTGGCTACCCTTGTTATCCAGATCTTGACTACTGTGTTTAGCAACTGGTAGGTTTCTGAGGGTCCTCCAACACTTTTTTCTGTAGATTTTCGATGAATTCTGCTGTACGACCGCTTTCAGATCGTCTGTTATGTTGTTTTCCTCTAGCCACAGCCTTCTAGTCTCCATTGCAATTCTCCAGTTCATGCTTGATTCTTTTTACAGTGTTCAGGTAGCATTGGGCAGTAACCATAATCTTATTTTCATGGCCGTCGCAGATCATCATATTACAAGTTATTCTCTTCCATGATTCAGGTGGGCACCAGTCATCCAGTCTATCTGTCATCCCTTATATAAATAAATAAGGGCCAAAGCTTTTAAATGATGCGTAGTTGGCGTCACTACCTCCAACCTACGGTGAAAATTATCCCGAACACCCTACATGTATGTATATATATATATATATATATATATATATATATATATATATATATATATATATATATATGCCCGAAAATGAAAAGCAATATCACAATATATTTCAAGTGTAAAAAATAAACTCGCAACTGAGAGTTTACAGAGGACGATCCTCAGTTGAGCTAACATTAAACACGTCGGAGTTTTTGTTAGATTCAACTGAACGAATATCAATTGTACTTGGGATTGTACCATATAATTTTTCCCATATTCGATTAATTCGATAAATAAAAGATCAAATTTGGTAACGAAATCATCAATACAAACAACAAAACACGATGCAATTCGTAAAACAAAGTTGAAAAAAAAAAAAGAAAAAGGAAATAAATCCAAATTCATACGTAGATGATATTTTTGGTTATTGAATATTTGAACTGGATGTTTTCCAAAATCATTCATGCATATAATTTCAAAAAATCGGCATCCAGCCACGAAATTAGTTTTACTCAATTTTTATGATTTTTTGCTGCTTATTAGTAAATAGCATAGCAATATCCCAGAATATGGTGATCTGCGACAAGGCGAACGTCAGCAAAATCAATCTTTGTCTTATTTCTACAAAAATGTGCAATTCAATCAATTCCTCATTCTATTAATCATTTATATATTGTCAAATTCAATCAATTTGTAATCAAGGTTTTCTTTTTTTTCAATTTTGGAGCTCTTGAGAGTGAAGAAAATCCCTTCATTGCCATAACTCAGGTCCACTCTGACTCAAAGGGGTAGTACTTCTTAGGTACCATCTACGCGTTAAATATATCTGTTTGCAAATCAATGAAAATAATTTATACCAATTTATTAATTTACCAATAAATTAATTAAAAATCTAACATAAAAATATTTCTAACACACACATATATATATATATATATATATATATATTATATATATATATATATATGTGTGTGTGTGTGTGTGCGTGCGTGCGTGTGTGTGTGTGTGTGTGTGTGTGTGTGTGTGTGTGTGTGTTAAACCCTCGACATGAGGAGTATGTGATCCGAGGTGAATTTCTTAAGCGGAGTTTAAGAGGTTGGAATTATGACTTTTCCTTCTTCTAGATTGGTTGCCTAACAAAGGTTAAAGAAGCTACGCATAGCTAGGAAGGAATATAGTTTGTTGAATACCTTTCCTAATTGTATTAGCGCTATCAAAATGTAAAAAAGTATCGTCTAGGATTTGAACTCGTCTCATCGCGTCCATTTCCTACGACGATAACTATTACACCACGTGACTCCCTGTTTATTTATACACGTCAAGTTATTTATTTTAGTTAATTGATATACACTAAATTAATGAAAATTATTTCTGCTAACTTATGAATCCATTTTATTTCAGTTCAAATAAACGTCAATGTCTCTTGCTGCCTTCTCTACACTATGCACCAATCTCCTTGGTTTAGCGCTAGTGAAAAGGGGATAGACACCCTCGCTGTATGGCTAATACCGACTGTAAGCCTCCCCGGTATATAAATAACCCGACAAGTGTTGACATACAGTAAAAACAACTAATCAACTTTAATAGATAATTATTTTCATTACGATTATCTTGTCATATTGTGATTTTCTTTCTCGGTCAAAATGTAAAAGAAGAGAAAGTGAAGTACTAAAATGATGATGGGATCTCTCTTTCCGTAAATTCACGTCAAACCGATGAATATTTTCGGTCAAGTCACGTTTGAAAGCCACCGTTACTGATAGATCCCCCTAGTTAAGCATGATTAGCCTGTTAAATACTTACATTGGATACTACATTGGGTTAGAGATACGTGGTTTAATGGTTAGAGTCGTGGGAAATGGCCTTGTTGACCCGAGCTCAAATCTTGGGCGAGAATGTTTGCATTTCATATAGCTCTAATACCCTTAGGAAATGTATACATCTAACTACTCTCCCTCCAGCTATTGGTAAATAGTAGACCAGTCTGGACTTATTAACCTTGGCTAGGTAACCAGTTTAGGAGAAGGAAAACTCTGAATTCAAATCAATTAAACTCCGCTTATGCAATTGACCATGTGTCCCACCCTGCTCGTGCGGAACGGTTACTAAGTATATTCATTGGGTACTACAAGCGGCCTGATATCAAAATGACATCATTCGAAATAAAATAACCCGGAAAGTGTTGATATGCCATTAAACAATACCCAACCAATCTACCGGAACATTCGTTAAACATTTATACACGAACTACAACAAATTGACCAATTGCACAGACAATTATTGAATACTTTCCGTCCGCTAAGGATGCTGGCGTAGTGTCCAAAATAAAATTAAAAAGTTTATCTGCATCTGTACAAGTGACTCTGCATGCCAATTCTTGAGTGACAGTCTTTGGTACACTGAATGCATACAAACTGTGATGCTTTCTGGGGCTGTTGGCTTTTCTCTCTCTTTCTGGCTCTCTTTTCAGTCAAGGCTACTCTCCTCTCTGCCTCACCCCTCTCCGTGCCTTGTTAACGTTGAGGCACCAGGCAGCTCTATTTTGAAGAATAATCAAAGTTCAAATTACCATCGAATTGGGAAGACATGGTAACAAACGTTTGTAACCCAATACACACCCGAATAATTGGAACTCCACAATATCATTCAAATTAAGCAGCCAATCAGAACTCAAGGAATGGAATCACCCAAATCACCCAAATTTATGAATGGATCATTCTTGATTTCTATATATACCAATTATCTTGAACACTGCTTCAGTTGTTCTTAGCTAGCTGCTGTTATTCAAACCAACAGTAGACTAACTGACTTCAACATATTTATTATAGCATTTACCTCTTACGTGTTTGTGCCAATATAGCATATCCTCATAGCTCTCCTGCAGACACCTTTAAATCGTAGGCGTGGTCTACCAACCGATCGGGAGCCTTTTACTAATTCGCCTACAAAAGATATTTTGCACAGACAATAAATAGCAGATAAAACCCCAATGACATTGTCAGAATCCCCAGTAATTATTCAAAAAGGTTTAAGGAGTTCTTTACACCAACCATAATTTGTTTATTTGTCCACTCACAGAATTGAAGATCGGTAATTCTACAAATAGATAAAAATGAATTTTGAAGCGATCGTGTCACTTGAATACAATATTGTACTAATAAAATCCGAGATACAAATACATGTTTTGTTTAACGACCTGTACGTTTTCGTTACTGCCTGTGTCCGTGTATACATGCGTCTTGTGTGTGCACATCTGAACGTCATTATAAGAGAATTGAACATTTCTTCATCATGACAGAAAATGCAGACAAGACTTGTGCTGATAAACGAGACGTTTTTTGCTCGAGGACTAATAAAAATAGTGCTGTACTATTGATTTCTACGAGATACAGGATATAATTAACTGAAAAGACATTCTCTTGCTCGAAGCCAATTACCTGTAGGACAATATCATGAGATTGTTAGCAAGAAGAGCAACTAAGGTAATCAGGCTTACATAGTGAATCTACTTGTCTAGTCTAGTAATGGCGATCATATATATATATATATATATATATATATATATATATATATATGTGTGTGTGTGTGTGTGTGTGTGTGTGTGCGTGTGTGTGCGTGTATAGATTGATTGATTGATTGATTGACGAACCGTGTTTACGGAAGATTCTATAACGCCAATCACAGCAGGAACTTGGAACTTGTTAAAACTGTAGAGTAATTCGTGTACATCATGTTTTTTTCTTCTGCTTGTTGTTTATATTATAACGTTTTAGCTGGTCCAACCTTCTCGACCCTTACATGTCTGTGCAATTCTCTAATCTACAGATATATCAACAATCTACTGTGATTCAAGTGGCATACATGTGAGCACATACACACACAGACAGACACATACACACAAACACTCACACATACTCAAACACACACGCACATTTTATATATTTAAAAAAAATCCCCCCCCAAAAAAAAAGAAATTTTAATATAACACTCCTTAGAAAATAAACTAACGATTTAGAAAAAAATCAAAAACAAAAAACGATAAAATAAATGTTCTTATTTACGAGATTTAATTTTCAAATTGAAAGACGTCCTACTACCAAAAATTCAGTGTATCTAAATTTACAAATGTTTTGTCATTGAGTTATCTTTCCAAAAATGTAAAATTCATTTTTTCCAACAAAAAATACGATGAAATTTGTATGGGATCAAAAACAAAAGCAATCGAAAAAGTAATTAGCCTTTTCAATTCAGAGTAAACATTTATTTAAGATAAAAGTTCTTATATTACTTCATATACCAAAAGTTTTATTAAAATTGGATTGTTAGTATATTTTAATTCATTTTTTGAATAATTTGCTGTGATCACCCTTATCAGCAATCTCCGTAAAGTGGGCATATCTCAAAATATCCATCATACTGAGCTTTGACGACACTAGTAAGATAAAGCGAGCATATTTCAAAGTATTTCGGTACATTATGGAAGCTGTTATGGCAAAAAAGTTACTTGGGAGCTAGGCATGGATGCTGCACCCTGTCTTGAACAAATCTTAAAATTAGCATTCCACAAGAAAACAGCTGCCTCATTACATACACCATCCAGGTGAAACGAACGGAAAATACTGCGCACTATTGGAGAAGCAAGGACGAAATCATAAGTGTCATTCACCTTTGGGCATAGACACAGCAGTGTACGTCGACCAGAAAAAAAAACTACATCAATCAGGTTTCTGCGGTTTCTTGAAGACCTACTGAGAGAGATTGCATATAGGGTCGGTTGGCATGAAGGAATCGGAGGAATCCGTGCTGACAGAGGAACATGATGTTGATTATGATGATGATGATGATGATGATGAATATGATGATGCGGACATACTTACTTACGCTGAGGATGATGATGATGATGATGATGCGAACATACTTACTTATGCTGCTGCTGATGATGATGACGACGATGATGATGATGATGCGAACATACTTACTTATGCTACTGCTGATGATGAAGATGATAATGAAGATGATGATGATGAAGATGATGATGATGAAGATGATGACGCGGACATACTTACTTAAGCTGATAGATGTGAAATGCCTTTTGCATGTGTTTTTCCCATGTATTCAACGTTGTAAGCAGACAACAACGCAATTCGTTTTGGTGCTCTGCGTTTCAGAAACAGGAAATTAAAAATCTTTCGCGATGGCGACACACAATGGATGCGGTTGATTTTTAACGATTACGAATCATAGAATCAACGGAACGTGTCCAATTCCCGACCCATATGAGTTGAGAAATCAAATTTTGTTTCTTTTTAAATGCCTATTGACAACTTATTTCAGTAAATTTCGAACTGCAGTCATTGAAAATATGAGGGAAATATATTGTCAATAGTCAGAGATCAACATAAGCGTCACTCAACGTTAATATAATATATATATATATATATATAATATATATATATATATATATATATATATATAACACATGACGTAACTGATAATTAATCTACTAGTGAATAGCGTCGATAATATAGGGTCAGTTTTTGTGTGACTGTGTTGGGTAATAAAATTCGTCTGTTTTTAGTACTGCAAGTTTATAATAAAGCGGTGAGAAATTATATTTTTATGTTCGTGGATTGATTAGATTTATAAACTTATTAGTTTTGCAAACATATCTAGGGTTAATCTTATGCCTAAAGGTTACAAAATTGCATTCATTGTACCTGTATATTTACATTTATGTGTAGTTGCTTATTATGAGTGTTTTTTTAACACAAAGTTATCGTTTCAATTATTTTATCAATCTAATTCTAATAACACTGGTTTACAAAGAAATTGAGGCAAGCACAAAAAAGGTGCTTTACCTAATTTGGGGCTGCAGAATTCAGATTTGAAATCCGTTTTTACTCATCACCTCTATTTATTTTTTTTTTAGATATTCATACTGTACATTTTGTACACATACGGAGCAGTGAGGGATAAGCACGGAGACAGATTCCACCAAGACATTACGAAGATGGAGAGCAACTACCAAGGCAAGTGGAACCCCGGCATGATGGGAGACTTCTGCTGGATGCTCTTGCCTGACATCCCGGAGGCAAAATACAGCAGATCATCTAAGAAAACACACTTCTAACTGTCTGTGGTACTATAAATTGAGTACATTGTGTCATCCAAGTATATTTATTCCGTCAATGTTCTTTAAGTATCCTGTTTTTTCTGTAATAAGCTGCTGCAACCGTTGAAATAAACACGTATATACTCTGTATATACTAAAATGAGACTATTTAAAAGACAGAAAACTAGAGGTGATAGAGCAAAACTGTTTATAAATTTGAATTCAGCACACCCAAATTAGTAAAAAAAACACCTATTCACATTCTTGCCTCAGACAAAAAATATTTTGTAAACCAGTGTAATTATATTTTTTAGCAATTATTTCAATCTAATTACATCTGTTTATTTACATACAGTTATATGGTTTCAAACAACTAATAGTAATCCTAGGAAACAATTATAGCTTCAATAATCTAGTTTAATTTTAATATTCAGTATATTGTTAATATAAAGAAAATCATAATTCAAAACTGATTGTCTTTAAAGGCATGTTAACTCATGTATGATTATTTTATGTATAAAGTCTAGGTATTCACGTTCATTGTATATTCATGTTTACTTTTTTGTGAACTCATTTCCTCAGAGGTTTAGCTTTTCCACGTGGAAGTATTGAATGCGAATATTTTTGAAACTGATATTGTAACGCTTTTACGTACAATAACCGACAATACTGAATGAAAAACGGTCTCTTAAATTACAGCAGCATACCTAATTGATTCTACGAAAAAACGAGTACTGTAAGCAATCAAATATCAACATTAATTGATTCAACAATAATTAAGTCGAAAAGGGTTGAAATGCCGTATAACAACCAACCAACCAACCAACCAACCAACCAACAAAAACCGACATTTAATGTTTTCCTATTGTACCTAAATAAATATAAAGTAAAAAAGTAGGGGTAGCCTAAAGTCGGTATCAGCCAGACAGCGAGAGAGTCTATCCCATTTTCACTAGCGCTAGACCAAGGTGATTATTTTAGCCACACCCACCAATAGCTCCTTACTTTACCGCACAGATCACTGTGCTTCTCATACGCTGAATTGGCGAGGGTCGGTATCGAACTCGGAACCTTGTGGTTTCTAGTCGAACTACCGACTGATTTAAACTGGAATAAATTTGTTTTTTTCTTTCTATAAATAATGTCTCACAGGACTTCAAATTTGCTAATTACTCTTTCCCCCTTGTATCTGTGCTTTGTAAATCTTTTTACAAATCCTAATACTCATTTTATTTCTTCCTATCATTCTCTCATAACTCTGATATTCTAGTTAGAACAATATTCATGCCCGTGAGCGACCAAATAAAGAGCACTTCAACCTGTGATGGCTGCTATTCCCTACTTGCTGTCTTCTACGCACAATGCACCGTAACGATATATAACTTCATTCTTACTCATCAAGGGAAGAAATTCTGGATATTTTGTTCTGATGGCCCTAACACCTCCCTGTTTGGATATCTAACTATGGCAAACACGCTTGGGGTTAATTTGGAGGTTTCTCACACCTTACAAATCCAAGGAACCAATTGGATATTTTTAAGGAGATCCTAAAGGACATATTTTATTCATAGGTGTAACCCTAAGCGATACCAAGACTCCAGGTTAGAGTAGATCTGGGATAAATGGCAATGAAGAGGTACTTCCCACTCTACAGTTTTGTGTCATACCCAGGAATTCTTCTTTTTATGCGATCTTACTGGATTTTGATAATTAGTGGAGTATACCAGATACAACTATTCTCATGTTAAAACTTAACGGGTACAAAATATCATGTTAATTCTCTTAGTACTGTGGTAAAATTGAATTCTCAACCTTTTTCATCAATGTAAAATACGTGTAAAATAATTGTATTTATCTCCAGAATTTCTTAACATACAGTGTTACATAATCTATGCATAGATTATTATCAACCCCCTGTATTTCTGAAGGGATGGCCCCTTTTCATATCACGGGCGGGACTTTCCATGGAATATTTCAGAAAGCCCGCGAAATAAGTGAAGTCACGTGGGACCGAGTAAACTCTCATTTCCAGCTTGGACGTCCAGGCAGAAAGCATGTCTGCCTTAGCTGGTCTCAAATGCACACGCGCGTTGTGTTAGTTAGAAGAAGAAGTTTAAGCAATAACAGTTTAAAGAAATAATATGGTGTTCTTGCTTAATGAATGTCTTGGCAAAAAGACTGACCAAGAAGAAGGAATGTATCAAAGAGGAATAGCCAACAAGAATCTAGAAATAGAATTGAACATGGCGAGAAAGAATAGAAACGACTAGAGATCAACAAATGACCAAAGAATTAAGTAATGCAAAATGCATCTCTCTGTCTACTTGTTTATCTCCCTCCCCTCTCTCCAGTAAAAGAACACTTGTGTATATACCTAACATGGGTATATGTGTATGAGTATGTAACAACGGTTGATATACACCATTGAATTGTAAACAATAGGTGTGTCAATGTTTACATGATTAAAGTTAAAGTAATTAATTGTATTCCAGAAGGTAAGTTAAGAATGTTATTCAATATGGCTTGTTCTTGTTTTTTTGTTTTTTTACCCCTGAGCATGCAATTAAATGTGTAACTAACTGTAAGAATTGAAATTCATTCGGTAAGGTTCAATAATAACAAGTAATTGCGTCAAAGATTAATAGAAATCCTTTCTGTAGAATATAGAGTTATAGGGATCGGCCCCTATATTTTTACGGCATGTGGAATTGACCAAATTAAAATAATTAAGTTTTCTTAAATAACTAGTTTTACAAAGGTATATCATGAGTTTAATTAGGTAAACAAAAGAGAATCGAAATAATATTAGTTTGGAAATATTTTAGAAACAATAGAAACAATGGTTTAAATTCATCCGATAATTTATGTCACCAGAATTCCACAGATACCAAAATCATTCGATATTGCATCATTGCAAATCACTTGATATTTGAGGAATATTTTAGCTTAATGATCACAATAGACAATGACAATAGGAAAATTATAAAAAGACCCTTTTAGCTGAAAGAAGAGGAGACGGACAGTGAGGAGCTTTCGCTCTTCCTGGCTCGACAGAGTTGGAGCGGATGCTCCTAACTCGACAGTGGGAACGTCCGAAAACATCAAATACGACTGAACAGGTCCATCCATTTTTCGTCTCTCTCTCTCTCTCTCTCTCTCTCTCTCTCTCTCTCTCTCTCTCTCTCTCTCTCTCTCTCTCTCTCTCTCTCTCTCTCTCACTCAACAACAACAAATTCCAACTTTCAATCACAAGTTCCAATCACAGACAAAACTACTATCATGTTGACACAAGCAATCACACTAATATAAACACCATGTCACAGTTGTCACACACAACTATGCACAAACACAATCAGACTGCAACACCACTGAAAGAACAATGAAACTATTAATTGTATTTATGTATATAAAGTTTGTTTCCTTTATCAATGTCTTCTTCTTTTGTTACCTATGGGGACCCATAACTCGGATCAACTCCTCAACCACACACTAACCAAACAAACACAGTCCCTACACAGTTTAGATAATCGTAATATGTCGAAATAAAATGGATTCGCCAACCCGATTTCAAATCCTTTTGCATTTCACTTAGCGCAAAATCTCGAGAAAGATATGCATCCAATTATTCTCCCTCCATCTATGATAAAAAAGACGCAGAGTGGACTCTTAACCTTGGTTAGGCAATCTGTCTTAGAGAAGGAAAACTCTGAATTCACAGTTGTTAAACTGCGTTTAAGAAGGGAAGTCCCCGTAGCTTAATGACTACTGTACTGCATTACAACATCGTACTAAGCGGGTTCGAACTCCATTCACGCTATCACATTCACTTTTGGATTGATATTCTTGGTAAAAGTATGAACCATTTCCTACAGCAGCAATGGCTTAAATAATGCAACTACTGTTCTTCTACAAGGTTGACTTTGGCATTAAATAACTCGTAATGTTTGATATGCTAGTAAAACAAAGAAACTCTTAAGAAATTTACCTTATGTCACATCTTGTTCATGAAAATGGGTTGTTAAAAATAAATACAGGAATCTAAATCATCTTTGAAAGAAATTTAAGCTAAATATTGTATAAATGTGAAATAATTTCACCAGGTATTAGAAAAACATAAGAAAAAGTCGAAAAACTGTAGTAAAAGTAGATCTAGTGTAGCTGATGAACAAAAACCAAGAAAACAATTTAGAGTATTCAAAAAATAATAGTTGATCCAGTACAAGAAAAAAAAAAAAAGAAACCTAAAAACAAAAGAGATATTGCCCTGAATTTAGTTGTAAAGCCATAGCAATTTAGCCTTGAAATATCCAATTAGAGAAACATGTCCGATGGATCCTATGCTGATTGACAGAGCCGTTCTTCAATCAATATTGTCGCGAGGGGCTGATTTTATAATTAATATCGGGGATTAATCTAGCATTAATCAAAATAGCTCAAAAGGCAAAGGAAATTTGTGGAGATTTGTGGAAAATCATCACATTGTTTCCGGGAGGTGGGTGCGTGAGAGAATTCAAAACCATTCTCTCAAAATAGCATGATCACAATTTTAGTTATACAAAGAGAGCTATTGCAAATTTCTGCTAAATAAAAATTTATCCCGGAAGGCAACCTTTGAGCACATGCACAGAGAAAATACCACAAATATCGGTTGTTTGTTTACATCACGATCATACAAAGCGACACTGCATTCAAGAAATGGTGAGAAGCCTGAAATCCACTCTTGATACACACGCTCCGTAGGGTCCTGATTGTCAGCATCAGAATTATGCGCACAGTTTAATCAAAATAAATTTCAAGCCTTCTTTATGGACGGAATAAAATGGGATAAAACGTTAGAAAATATTATAGCCCTTAATAGAGAAACATTTATTTTTTTTGTATTCTGAAAAGAAAAGAAAATATGACAAACAATATATTTGTATCATCTCATATTTTCTTCTAAGATTGTAAATTATTTCAGAGAAACTTCATATATCGATTTCAATAAATATACATAGAAAATGTATTTTATTAATTTACTCAAACATCATCGTAATCATAAGTACACGCGTACACGCGTACACTCACGAATACATAAAAGCACAGATATATATATATATATATATATATATATATATATATATATATATATATATATATATATATATATATATATATATATATATATATATATATATATATATATATATATATATATATATATATATATATATATGTATTTAATATACCAAACTTGTTGGTAAATCCTCGCGGTGAGAAAAACCGCCAGCAAATAGTTTGATTGTAAAAATATACTACCAAATATCACCCAGGGAGAAAATAATTGAAAAAAAGAAAAGACCAAGATAATCGTACGAACCAAAGATAATCTATTGAAACAATATTTAGCCAAAAAAAAAAAACAATTCATATATATATGTATATATATATATATATTATATATATATATATATATATACTAGCTAAGGTACCCGGTCCATGACAAAACTAAAGAAAAAATAGGAACACCAAAGAGTGAATGACGATGTATCTCATGTTAGAGATTGCCGATCTCTTAATTTATGTAGCTCATCTTGGAGATTGCCTGTCTCCAATTTTATGTAGCTCATCTTGGAGATTGCCTCTCCTAATTTTCGATCTGACGTGAAATATGTAGCTCATGTTGGTGATTGCCTGTCTCCGAATTTATGTAGCTCATCTTAGAGATTACCTTAAAAATTTAATTTATGTAGCCCATCTTGGAGATTGCCTGTGTCCTAATTCATATAGCTCATCTTGGAAATTGCCTGTGTCTTAATTCATGTAGCTCATTTTGGAGATTGCCTGTCTCCTAATTTATGTTACTCATCTTGGAGATTGCCTGTCTTCTAATCTATGTAGCTCATCTTGGAGATTGCCTGTCTCTTAATTTATGTAGCTCATCTTGGAGAGTGCCTGTCTCCTAATATATATAGATCATCTTGGAGATTGCCTGTGTCCTAATTCATGTAGCTCATGCTGGATATCACATGTCTCTTAATTTATGTAGCTCATGTTGGAGATTGCCTGTGTCCTAATTTATGTAGCTGATCTTGAAGATTGCCTGTCTCCTAATTTATGTTACTCATCTTGGAGATTGCCTGTCTTCTAATTTATGTAGCTCATCTTGGAGATTGCCCGTCTCTTAATTTATGTAGCTTATGTTGGAGATTGCCTGTCTCCTAATTTATGTAGCTCATCTTGAAGATTGCCTGTGTCCTAATTCATGTAGCGCATGCTGGAGATCACCTGACACTAAATTTATGTAACTCATGCTGGAAATCACCTGTCTCTTAATTTATGTAGCTCATCTTGGAGATTGCCTGTGTCCTAATTCATGTAGCTCATGCTGGAGATCACATGTCTCTTAATTTATGTAGCTCATGTTGGAGATTGCCTGTCTTCTAATTTATGTAGCTAATCTTGAAGATTGCTAGTCTACTAATGTGTCTAGCTCATGTTGGAGATTCTCTGTTTCCTAATTTATGTAGCTTAAATTGGAGATCACCTGTCTCCTAATTTATGTAGCTCATGTTGGAGATTGACTGTCTCCTAATTTATGTAGCTCATCTTCGAGATTGCCTGTGTGCTAATTCATGTAGCATATGCTGGAGATCACATGTCACTTAATTTATGTAGCTCATGTTGGAAATTGCATGTCTCCTAATTTATGTAGCTCATCTCAGAGATTGCCTGTCTCCAAATTCATGCAGCTCATCTTGGATATTGCCTGTCTCCTAATTTATGTTACTCATCTTGGAGATTGCGAGTCTCTTAATTTATGTAGCTCATCTTGGAGATTGCCTTAGGAGATTCATGTAGCTCATGTTGAAAATTGCCTGTCTCCTAATTTATGTAGCTCATCTTCGAGATTGCCTGTCTCCTAATTCATGTAGCTCATCTTGGAGATTGCCTGTCTCCTAATTTATGTTACTCATCTTTGGAGATTGCCAGTCTCTTAATTTATGTAGCTCATGTTGGAGATTGCCTGTCTCCTAATTCATCTAGCTCATCTTGGAGATTGCCAGTGTCCTAATTTATGTAGCTCATCTTGGAGATTGCCTGTCTCCTAATTTATGTAGCTCATCTTGGAGATTGCCAGTCTTCTAATGTATCTAGCTCATCTTGGAGATTCTCTGTTTCCTATTTCATGTAGCTTAAGCTTGAGATCACCTGTCTCCTAATTTATGTAGCTCATGTTGGAGATTGCCTATCTCCTAATTTATGTAGCTCATCTTGGAGATTGCCTGTCTCCTAATTTATGTAGCTCATCTTGGAGATTGCATGTGTCCTAAATCATGAAGCTGATGCTGGAGATCACCTGTGTCTTAATTTATGTAGCTCATGTTGAAGATTGCCTGTCTCTTAATTTATGTAGCTCATCTTCGAGATTGCCTGTGTCCTAATTCATGTAGCTCATACTGGAGATCACATGTCTCTTAATTTATGTAGCTCATGTTGGAGAATGCCTGTGTCCTAATTTATGTAGCTCATGTTGAAGATTGCCTGTCTCTTAATTTATGTAGCTCATCTTAGAGATTGCCTGTGTCCTAATTCATGTAGCTCATACTGGAGATTGCATGTCTCCTAATTCATCTAGCTCATGCTGGAGATCACCTGTCTCTTAATTTATGTAGCTCATCTTCGAGATTGCCTGTCTCCTAATTTAAGTTACTCATCTTGGAGATTGCCAAGTCTCATACTGGAGATTGCATGTCTCCTAATTTATGTAGCTCATCTTGGAGATTGCCTGTCTCCTAATTTATGTAGCTCATCTTGGAGATTGCCTGTCTCCTAATTAATCTAGCTCATAGTTGAGATCACCTGTCTCTTAATTTATGTAGCTCATCTTGGAGATTGCCTGTCTCCTAATTTATGTAGCTTATCTTGGAGATTGCCTGTCTCCTAATTCATGTAGATCATATTGGAGATTTCCTGTGTCCTAATTCATCTAGCTCATGCTGGAGATCACCTGTCTCTTAATTTATGTAGCTCATGTTGAAGATTGCCTGTGTCCTAATTCATGTAGCTCATGCTGGAGATCACCTGTCTCTTAATTTCTGTAGCTCATGTTGAAGATTGCCTGTCTCTTAATATATGTAGCTCATCTTCGAGATTGCCTGTGTCCTAATACATGTAGCTCATACTGGAGATTGCCTGTCTCCTAATTTATGTAGCTCATGCTGGAGATTGCCTGTCTCCTAATTTATGTGGCTCATCTTGGAGATTGCCTGTGTCCTAATTAATCTAGCTCATGCTGGAGATCACCTGTCTCCTAATTTACGTAGCTCATGTTGAAAATTGCCTGACTCTTAATTTATGTAGCTCATCTTGGAGATTGCCTGTCTCCTAATTTATGTAGCTCATCTTGGAGATTGCATGTGTTATAATTCATCTAGCTCAGGCTGGAGATCACCTGTCACTTAATTTATCTAGCTCATGCTGGAGATCACCTGTGTCTTAATTTATGTAGCTCATGTTGGAAATTGCCTGTGTCCTAATTTATGTTAACTTGGAGATTGACTGTCTCCTAATTTATGATACTTGGAGATAGCCAGTCTCTTGATTTATGTAGCTCATCTTGGAGATTGCCGGTCTCCTAATTTATGTAGCTCATCTTGGAGATTGCATGTGTTATAATTCATCTAGCTCAGGCTGGAGATCACCTGTCACTTAATTTATGTAGCTCATGCTGGAGATCACCTGTGTCTTAATTTATGTAGCTCATGTTGGAAATTGCCTGTGTCCTAATTTATGTTATCTTGGAGATTGACTGTCACCTAATTTTTGTAGCTCATCTTGGAGATTTCCTGTCTCCTAATTAATGTAGCTCATCTGGAGATTGCCTGTCTCCTAATTTTTGTAGCGTATACTGGAGATCACCTGTCTCCTAATTTATGTAGCTCATGTTGGACTTTGCCTGTGTTCTAATTTATGTAGTTCATGTTGGAGATTGCCGGTCTCCTAATTTATGTAGCCCATCTTGAAGATTGCCTGTGTTCTAATTCATGTAGCTCATGCTGAAGATCACCTGTCACTTAATTTATGTAGCTCATGCAGAAAATCACCTATCCCTTAATTTATATAGCTTATCTTGGAGATTGCCTGTCTCCTAATTTATGTAGCTAATCTTGGAGATTGCCTGAGTCCTAATTCATGTAGCTCATGCTGGAGATTACATGTCTCTTAATGCATGTAGCTCAGGTTGGAGATTGCCTGTCTTCTAATTTATGTAGCTCATCTTGGAGATTGCCAATCTCCTAATGTATCTAGCTCATCTTGTAGATTCTCTGTTTCCTATTTCATGTAGCTTGAGATCACCTGACTCCTAATTTATGTTGATCATGTTGGAAATTGACTGTCTCCTAATTTATGTAGCTAATTTTAGAGATTCCCTGTCTCCTAATTTATGTATCTCATCTTGGATATTCTCTGTTTCCTAATTCATCGAGCTCAAGCTGGAGATCACCTGTCTCTTAATTTATGTAGCTTATGTTGGAGATTGCCTGTCTCCTAATTTATGTAGCTCATCTTGAAGATTGCCAATGTCATAATTCATGTAGCTCATCTTGGAGATTGCCAGTCTCTTAATTTAGGTAGCTCATCTTGGAGATTGCCAGTCTCTTAATTTATGTAGCTCATCTTGGAGATTGCATGTGTCCTAATTTATGTAGCTCATCTTGGAGATTGCCTGTAAACCTAATTCATGTAGCTCATACTGGAGATTGCCTGTCTCCTAATTTATGTAGCTCATGTTGAAGATTGCCTGTCTCTTAATTTATGTAGCTCATCTTCAAGATTGCCTGTGTCCTAATTCATGTAGCTGATACAGGAGATTGCCAGTCTTCTAATTTATGTAGCTCATCTTGGAGATTGCCTGTCTCCTAATTTATGTTACTCATCTTGGAGATTGTCTGTGTCCTAATTCATCTAGCTCATGCTGGAGATTGCCTGTCTCTTAATTTATGTAGCTCATGTTGAAGATTGCCAGTCTCTTAATTTATGTAGCTCATCTTGGAGATTGCCTGTCTCCTAATTTATTTTACTCATCTTGGAGATTGCCAGTCTCTTAATTTATGTAACTCATCTTGCAGATTGCCTGTCTCCTAATTTATGTAGCTCATGTTGAAGATTGCCTGTCTCTTAATTCATGTAGCTCATCTTCGAGAGTGCCTGTGTGCTAATTCATCTAGCTCATGCTGGAGATCACCTGTCTCTTTATTTATGTAGCTCATGTTGAAGATTGCCTGTCTCTTAATTTATGTATCTCATCTTGGAGATTTCCTGTGTCCTAATTTATGTAACTCATCTTGGAGATCACCTGTCTCCTAATTTATGTAGCTCATGTTGAAGATTGCCTGTCTCTTAATTCATGTAGCTCATCTTCGAGAGTGCCTGTGTGCTAATTCATCTAGCTCATGCTGGAGATCACCTGTCTCTTGATTTATGTAGCTCATGTTGAAGATTGCCTGTCTTTTAATTTATGTTACTCATCTTGGAGATTGCCAGTCTCTTATTTATGTAGCTCATCTTGGAGATTGCCTGTCTCTTAATTTATGTAGCTCATCTTCGAGATTACCTGTCTCCTAATTTATGTAACTCATCTTGGAGATCACCTGTCTCCTAATTTATGTAGCTCATGTTGAAGATTGCCTGTCTCTTAATTCATGTAGCTCATCTTCGAGAGTGCCTGTGTGCTAATTCATCTAGCTCATGCTGGAGATCACCTGTCTCTTGATTTATGTAGCTCATGTTGAAGATTGCCTGTCTCTTAATTTATGTATCTCATCTTGGAGATTTCCTGTGTCCTAATTCATGTAGCTCATACAGGATTGCCTGTCTTCTAATTTATGTAGCTCATCTTGGAGATTGCCTGTGTGCTAATTCATCTAGCTCATGCTGGAGATCACCTGTCTCTTAATTTATGTAGCTCATGTTGAAGATTGCCTGTCTCTTAATTTATGTAACTAATCTTCGAGATTGCCTGTCTCCTAATTTATGTTACTCATCTTAGAGATTGCAAGTCTATTAATTTATGTAGCTCATCTTGGAGATTGCCTGTCTCCTAATTTATGTAGCTCATCTTCGAGATTGCCTTTGTCCTAATTCATGTAGCTCATGCTGGAGATCACCTGTCTCCTAATTTATGTTACTCAACTTGGAGATTGCCAATCTCTTAATTTATGTAGCTCATCTTGGAGATTGCCTGTGTGCTAATTCATCTAGCTCATGCGAGATCACCAATCTCTAATTTATGTAGCCTCAGTTGATCTCCTCTT
>CM042138.1:150092509-150126008 GCA_023376005.1 Doryteuthis pealeii | reverse complement strand
GTAGCTATCTTGGAGATACTCTGTTTCCAATTCATGCTAGGCTGAAGCTGGAGATCACCTGTCTCTTAATTTATGTACTCATGTGGAGATTAGCCTTGCCTCCTAATTTATGTAGCTCATCATCCAAAATTGCTTCTTTCCTAATTCAGTAGCTCACCTTGGAGATTGCCTGTCTCCTAATTTTGTACTCAATCTTGGAGATGCCTGTGTCCTAATTCATGTTTATCTGATGGATCATCTGTCTCTTAATTTTATGTAGATCATCTTGAGAGTACCTGTCTTTTTAATTAATGACAGCTCATCATCGATATTGCCTGTTTCCTAAAAACATGTAACCATGTTGGAGATTACCTGTCTCTTAATTTAGATTAGCTCATTCTTGTATATTCCCTGGTTCCATAATTCATTTAGTTATCTGGAAATACCTGTATTACTAATTCATCTCGAGATTACCTCTCTTTTAATCTATGTGGATGCTCATGCTTATTATTAGTTATATACTTTGACGTTCTTACCAAATAAATATTTGTTCAGATATATTATTTCTTTTATTCTAACAAATAAATCTTTTTAAAGAGAGGAATAAAAAATGCGATATGAATAAGATTTTGATTTTTTCGTAAAAACATACTTTTTGCTGTCTGAAGCAAAGTTATTTTTTTCTAATTCGCTATAAAAAATAATTCAATGGATAAAGACTCATATAAATTATATATTGAGCAAGAATAATTTTTCTCTCCTTCTCAACCATATGGATATTTTTTAAATTTGACTACAAATAGGCGAATAAATTAACGAGCGAAAAGTTTTAAGACTGCGAAATTATTCAAACTTAAAAATTGAATTACACTGCTGCATATTCGCTTACAAAAAAAGTAGGCAGGGACAAATATCTTATTTTCAGCAGGAGTGATATACGGACAGTTTTCGCCCAAATTGGTGATTTTAGTTAATTAACTAATTATTTGCCTTATCAGTAAAAAATCAATTAAGCAAATTTAGGCGAGTTTCCTGGCTAGAAGGATATGATATAGTATGCAAGATTTTCGAATCAGAGTGAACTCCCGTTTTTGAAACTTTTATTGTCGACAGTACATACCAAAAAACTTGTTCATATATATATATATATATATATATATATAATAATATTATATTCATACAAGACCGCCAGAAAACTAAAGCTAATAAGTAAAAAAGTAGAGCAAATAATAAGATCTTTACTTTATCTTATCTTATTCTTTAATATATATATATATATATATATATATATATATATAAAATATATTCTATATGTATATATATATATATATATATTATATAATATATATTATATATATATACCTTAGAACTGCCTCCTCTAATTGATCATGTTTTCTTTTTAATATATATATATATATGTGTGTGCTGTGTGTATGTGCGGTGTGGTGGGTGTGTGCGTGTTGTATTAATAATGATTTTTAAGCGTTCCAAGAAACAATGTATCTAAAGTAAATACAGGAGTGTTTATCACTTATTATACGTACATTATTTATCTTTTCATTCATTTTTCTTATCTATCAACAAATTGCACGATTAAATTTATGAATATTTGAATTATGTTTTTTTCTTTTATGTTTTCTATTAGTTATTTACTATATTGATTGATTTCAATTTTCTTATTTTTCTAAAAAAGTAAATAAAATAAGCTTATCTTATGAAATTTTTAACTCCATTTATATTTACTTATATAAATAACTGTCTGATTCATTATTTAAAACTTATATTTGGACATTATATGAATAGTGATTGAAGGGAAAAAAAACTCTTAAATTGCTTCATGTATTAATTTGTTTCAATGCAAAATGCAGGCATTCATAAAAGCCACAAACATCGTTGTACTGAATGTCTTTTCAGAATTTTCGAGTTTAAATATGTTGATTAGGGAGGGGTGTTGATTTGGAGTTAACGAGGGCGCAGGGCTAAATATTTTGAATAAGGCGAGGGGATGTTGAATGAGAAGGACAGAGGATATATAATACTTTATCTACTATATTACGTCTACATACACATACGAGGGCACTTGATCTCTTTGCTGTTATATATATATATAATATATATATTATAATATATATATATATATATAATATAATATATATATATATATATGAATAAGATATAATGAAAACACAAACGAATGTTTACAACTGAAATAGGCCATCAGAAGAGAAAGTTGTGCAAACAGGTTCGGGCAATCTTTGACGGTTTAAACAGCAACAAACCGGCCATCCTCAACTAATATGAGGACCCTATTGCATTATAATGTATCAACCGCACGTGGGACGGTCATCAAAATTATTGTAATACAAATCCAACTGAAAATACAGTTGTGAAAATAAAAGTTTGAGGATGGGCCGGACGTGTGCTTTTTTTAAACCGTCAAGAGAATGGCCCCGAAACGGTTTGCACACTTCCTCTTCTGATGAAGGCCATTCAGTTTGTAAACATCGTTTGTTTTTTCATTATATCATTATTCATACTGTCGGATTAATTTCCATTTATTGTTCACAATACTTGTCCAAGAAAAAACTTTACAATTTGAATGTTTACCCCTTTTTGATGATATCCATTAACACCACGGATTTACCTATTAAATGTGGGCTACTTTATTTACAGTTGGATTGTATTACAATAATTTTGATATTCTATATACAATTTATATACATATTTACACTTTTCTTTAACTTTACAATCAGACTTTTTTGAGTCTATTTCTTACTATAATGCTTTGAATTATTCAAAATTAAAAATGAGATTCATTTTATTTTTAAAAAAATTCATTTTATTTTAAATAAAATTCATGATTATTTTAATACAGACAGAACAAATTTTTTTTTGATTAATTCCAACGTTTGACTAGCAGCGTTCTGTTTTACTAACGTCTTTTTTTTCCCGTCTTATCTTTTGTGAATGACCGACCCACGTGCGGTTGATACATTATAATGCAATAGGGTCCTATTATTGAGAGGGCCGGCGTGTTGCTTTTAAAACCGGTCAAGAGATTGGCCCGAACGGTTTGCACACTTTCTCTTCTGATGAGGCCTATTCAGTTTGTAAACATCGTTTGTTTTTCATTATATCTTATTCATACTTCGGAATTTCCATTTTATTTTCACACACACACACACACACACACATATATATATATATATAATAATTATATTATATATATACATATTTATATAATATTATATTGGAGGATATTGTGGCCTAATTGAAGTCGTACCTAATGTTTGAAAATTAATTATTTAATAATTAATGAATTTTAGGCGGGCGGATATTGTTCAAATGTCAAGGCTAAACGAAATCGAGAAAATATTTATCCTTACATTGAACATATATGCCCGCCCTTAAAAATTCATAATTACTTAACTAATTAATTTTCAAAATTAAGGTATTGACTTCAATTAATCACATATCCTCCAAAAATTGTTCGGCTTAAGCCATATAAAAATAAAATATTTGTTTGTTTACTTAAACCTAAATATATATATATATATATATATATTAATAATATATATATATATATGTGTGTGTGTGTGTGTGTGTGTTGTGTGTGATTATAGGTGACACATTGAAAAAACACAGGTTCAATAAAATGATGATATTTATTCAACCGAACGCTGCAGTGTTTCAATTCAGTTTAATATATCATCTTCAGGGCTTTTTGTGATTTAAGGAAAAATAAAATTCATCACAGATAATAAGGAAACTTGAGAGTCTTTTGTTGAATCAGTCTGTATCAAAAATATTTAAAATTAAGAATTAGCCCTCTTAGGAACATCTATCTACTATCGTATCTATCTATCTATCTATATATATATATATATATATATATATATATATATATATGTTGTGTGTGCGAATGTGTTTCAGAAGCAAAACGGGGGATCTCTGTGCGTAGTTGCTAACGGTACTGGCAGAACATTGTGTTAAGCAATTCGGACTCCACCTCACGTATGAGCGTTCACTTTTCGGACTAATTACTTTTCTGAAGGTAGGATCCCCTTTCATCTCTTCCAGATATCGGTTAAGTAGTAAGTAAGTAAAGTCGTCGGGGCGGCCCTAAGTCCGCGTCATCAATCAGTCAGCGAGGAGTATACCCTTTCAATAGAGTTAGACCAAGGAGATTGTTTTTGGCGTCTGAGCTGGGCGGCCCACACCTACCATCAGCTCCTTTACTTACCGCACAGATCCCCGTTGCTACTCATTACGCTGAGTTTAGCGGGACGGTATCGAACTTGGAACCTTGTTGATTCTAGCCGGAACGCTCTACGACTGATTTTACCGGCCCCAACCACTACGTATTCCGGGAGATGAATTTAGCATTAAATAACCCATGTAGTTTGCTATGTTAATAAATAAATAATCAAAGCAAACAAATCAGAAGCATCTAACCCTTTTCAAAAACGCCTTTATTTCGTTAGCTATTCACAAGTTTTATATCCTTGAAAAATAAAGGGCGATCTCTTATCTGGAGTATTGGTATCGCTTAGGGTTCCACCTTTGAATAAAATACTAATCTTTTAGATCATCTTAAAAAATATCCAATTGGTTCCTTTTGAATCTGTTAAGGAATGAGAAATCCAGTAAATCCGATAAAAAAGAATCTCGGGTAAGATACAAAATCTAGAATTTGAAGGTATCTCTTCATTGCCATTTGAAAAAATAAAGAATATTTTTTGTTCGTCCCAGCGTGTTTTCAAGTTTATATAGTTGTGTTGATATGTAAACGTTTCTTTTTGAATTATACGTTCATAGTCTATCGCGTTGATTAGTCTAGGAATTACTGACCTTTTCATGCTGATATCAGCTAGACAGCATCATTGTTCAAGTTTACGGAATATAAAACAAGGGCAAACCTATAACAGGAATTAATACTGTTTTGAGAGAATAGAAAGAGAAACCGGTTTATTGTTAGTTGGTTGGGTTGCAATTTACGCCCATGTCAACCCTTTGTTAGGTTTATTCTAGGCAAAAAAGAAATTTGTTTTATCATTCTTGATGAGTGTTCAACACAATAATTTAACTCCAATTTTTTAAACACATTACTTCTTATGCTATTTTTCTTTCTATTTACCCATAATTTGATTTCTAACAGGTATTACCATACCGGGTTAGGGCGACCTGGGAGTAATGGCAATGGACACTTCTTTTAATAACTGTGATCAGTGTATATGAATTATGAAGGAGTACAGTTGCTTCCATCTAATTCCCTCAATATTCTATGTTTTGGATAAATTCCCGCCACGTGGCATGGATGGATTTTGAGTTAATTGTTAATTAATTTGCAATTAACTTCAAATTAATTACAATTGTTAATTTGTATAATTTTTTTTAATTGTAAGTCAAGGAATCTTTACCTTAACTGATCGACAATTAAATTTATATTAAATAAATCTTAAGTAAAACAATTAGCTCGCATCGTCTTTTATTACTAGTGTTAAGCCACTGGCCTAAACAAAGAATATACGTAATACATGGTGTGTATGTTTAGTAATATCAAAGGTCATTATTAAATTAAAAACAGGAGTGCGTCAGATTTAATAGATGATGAAATCGAAGAGAGGGATTTCCAATGGGATACTTTATTAATTCATTTCAAATGAACTAATTTTTTTCTGAGGTGATGACAGTGTATACAATTTAGACACATGATTTCGTATCTTATAGATAATTAGTGGAACGGTCTATACTATTTGAGGAGATCACACACATAGGTACGTACTATAATAATAATAATAATAATAATATAATAATAATAATAATAAATAATAATAATAATAATAATCAGAAGAGTTCCTGGAGGACCTGATGAGACTTGCTCTCACTCAGATTCCAGGAAAGACCATCAATCTAATGCTTGATAGTGAAAACTCAAAGCGAGTAAATAATGATATAATCTTTGAGGTACGACGATCAACCTAATCCGGCTAGTAGACCAGACTAGTTTCTGATAGACAAGAAGAGGAAAGACTTTTCATCTATATGGATTTTACCGTCCTGGTGATCCACAGAGAACTTGAAAAGAAAGACAGCGAAAAGATCGGACAAAATACTTGGAACTTGCCAGAGAACTGTGAAACTTTGGAACATGAGGGTGAAGGTCGTACAATTGTAACTGGGTCCATTGGAAACAATCCCCAAGGGGGTTGGGAAAGAGTGTGAATGAATTGAAATCATGACAAGGATCGAGACCATCCAGACTAAGCAGTTATTGAGATCAGCTGGAATACTGAGAGTTCCTGGAGACCTGAAGGAGACTTGCTGCACACAGCCTCCAGTCAACACCGGCTACTCTGCTGGTGAAAACTCGAATGGAGTGAAATAATAATAATAATAATAATAATAATAATAATAATAATAATAATTAATAATATAATAATAATAATAATGTGTTGATAAAAAAATTGCTTCCAAGCGGATACTAATTAGCTAATTCTTGGAATCACTAACAAATAACTTATTAAATCCTCACCCCCCAAATCATTGTAGGTAGTAGTTAATTTATATGGCCCAGTCACTGACTTACGTACATGCTGCCAGGCCTTCCACTTGTTATAGCCTTCATTTCTTTACGTCGTGTATTGTTACAAGGTCTGTGGAATTAATCTTTAGTCGTAGTAATGCTCTAATTCTTTGATACTATGATTCTTTCCTATTGATGTCTAGTGTTATTTTATCTTTACGTATATTAATCAAAGATTGTACAATCTGAGAATGTATATACAATACGTCTGAAATAAAAATAGTTTTCGATCTTAGTTTTCTGAATGAGTAACAGAATTAAATCAAAAAGATTAATTATTTCGTGGCAAATTGGTCTATTTTATTGCGGTCGTCTAAGTGTATGGAAGATCGTTAAAATTAGGTAGATTGCTGGGCTATTTACCGACAAGTTCATTTGAAGTTAGATGATAATTTTGATCATCATTTTCGTGCTGCCCTGAGATTAGAATTGCTTTGAAATCATTAATTTACAAATCAAGAAAAATTATTAGAAATAATATACAGTCATTTGATTTATATATATAATTCATCGTCAAGTCATGCTGACAGCATGGACTTCCCTCCTTCTCTTCTTCTCTCCCCCCTCTCTTCCATTCTCTCTCTCTCATTCCTTTTCTCTCTATATATATATCTATCTCTCCCCCTCTCTCTCATTCTCTCTCTCTCCTCTCCTCTTCTTTCTCTCCTCTCCCTTTCTCTCTCTCTCCCCTTTCCTCTCTCTCTATATATATATATCTATCCGCTCCCCCTCTCTCCATTCTCTCTCTCTCTCCTAATCTATCTCTCTCTCTCTCACAAGAATGTCTTTCTGTCTATCTCAATTTCTCATCCACTCATTTATATCGATCATTGGCCTTCTGACAAGTCTTCAGCATGTCATCCAGTGTTCTCAACATTGCTGTTGTATATATCGAATTAGATTCTAGTGTTACCAAAAAAACTAAAACTAGGTTAATAAATGGTCACATGCTTTTACTAATTACTCTTTCATCCTCATCTTCCTCATCTCCTCATTCAATCCACCATCATTCGAGCCGCGGCGGCAATACAGATTCCATTAACCCTCACAATTCATCTGGCCCTGATACCCAACTAATCTAAGTAAAAATTATCAAGACCGGTTATTGCAATGACTGCATTAGAGCTGCTGGATTTGGGATTGCTTGGCCGGCCAATATTTTGGACGTTCCATGCGCACCTATCACTGAAATGTCATTATGCGTTTCAACGCCTACTTCCCCAGCAGTACCCAGTATGTTTTATCGTCGTCTTATTTGTATGTATTTTGTGATTGGCGGTAAGTGTTGATACCTTGCCTTTTAGTGGGATGTTGCTTCCAGGATATTTTTAAAAAGCATGACACACACACACACACACACACACACACACACACACACACACACACATACATATATAATATTATATATATAATATATTATATATATATATATATAAGATTTTTGGATGTTTGTTTTAGAAGCATTGGTTGAGAAAGTATA
Organism: Doryteuthis pealeii; assembly: GCA_023376005.1. Taxonomy (NCBI): domain Eukaryota; kingdom Metazoa; phylum Mollusca; class Cephalopoda; order Myopsida; family Loliginidae; genus Doryteuthis; species Doryteuthis pealeii. The sequence goes on along the minus strand of CM042138.1, from coordinate 150,117,963 downwards.
TATTTATATTTTTGCTTGAAGGCAATTACAATACACGCATTGTAATTGCCTCAAGCCAAAAAATATAATAAAATATATATATATAATATATATATATATATATATATATATAATAGCCACCAGATTTCGGGTTCGATATCGGCCTCGCCAAATTATTTACTTTGTTAATCCTCAACATGGTTAGTAGGCCTACTTTCAGGACTGCGGACATCGTACTAAGCGAGTTGGAACGTATTAACGGTTCACTTCGAACTAATATCTGCGAGGTTGAATACCCATCATCCCCCAGCTATGGGAAACACTACTGTTCTAAAGTAAAATAAACTTTGACATTAACATGCCATTAAACAAAGAAATCAAACACACAAACAGACATACACAAAACACGCACACACACAAACACACCACACACACACAAACACACACACACACACAAACACCACACACACACATATATATATATATATATATATATATATATATATATATATAATACACAAAGAAGTTCTGGGTTCGATATCAATCCTCGCCAACTCAGGAAGTGCTGCGATAAAGTGAAGAGCTAATTGGTATTTTAAGGCACTCCAACTCCAAATGCAAAAAAAATCCCAACTTTGTCTAGCGCTAGTGAAAGGGGATAGACTACCTCGCTGTTCTGGTGATACCGACTTTTAGGCCACCAACGACTTATATATATATATATGTATAATATACATATATATGTGTGAGTGTGTGTGGCTATGTGAGTATGTTTGGCATTAGGTTTTGTTTTACGGCATATCAACCCTCTTCTGGCATCTAATGCCATACAAGTCATTTTGTAAAACATTCTACGTATCCCAAGTTCACAATATTTATTCATAAGTGTACATTTCTGGAGCAGCTCAATTCATTCAGTAATTTTCAGATATTTAAAAGCTTCAGTCGCGTAGAGTGTCGGTAGAAACCACAAGGTTCCTAGTTCGATACCGGTTCCTCGCCAACTTCAAGCGTATGAGTAGCACAGGGATATGTGTGTAAAGTAAGGACTGATGGTAGGTGCTGGCGCTCCACCTCCAGGACACTAACACAATCTCCTTGGTCTTTAGCGCTAGTTAAGGATAGACTCCATCGCTATATTGTTGATTACCGACATTAGGCTGCCCCGACTGACTTTACTTACTTTTTACTTATATACTTTGCTATTTTCATTTTTTTTTAAATTGTAGATCATATTTTGCATTAGGCTGACTTCCTGTGTGATACTATCTCTTCACTATTAAACGAATAAATAAACGAATAATTAAACGAATGCAGTGATAAATATAAGTACACTGGAAAAAAAACATAGTTTTTGTTTATTTTTTGCATGCAAGTAACAGAAAACATCTGCTTGCTTTCACCACTTTTGAATTAATTACCCGTATGTCACGATAAAACCCTTTACTTAAAAGGTATTATGAACAGCGACCCAGACAGGTTAGAATAAAAGAGAGAATGAATGACACCTAATTTGTATGATATTCTTATTGTAAACCGACTCTTTCAGATAAAATAAGAAATTGCCGAAAACTTAATCCACAGAAGGACGTTAGAGATATGGGTAAATGATTAAATCATATACATTTTTACTGTTGTTGTTTATATATCTTTTTATATTTTTATGTCTTAAGGATTTGAGACCTTAGATATTTTTTGATGAGTTCACTGCTCCTTTAAGGGCACGAATTAGATCTCGGAGGGAAAAATAAAGAAAACTCGGGAACTATGAGGTTTATGGATCTTTTGATATAGCTATCGTGTGCAGATTAAACTAAACCAAGGAGTAAAAATGTCCTTCGAGAAATCAGCAGAATATCCCACGGCAGAAAAAAAATATGTCTAGTAGTGTAGAGTGCTTGTGGAATATGGGTTTTGAGAATATATTGTTTGGTTTCTGCTACGAGCTATGAAGTGGCTAGTAGCACTCGGTGAAAAGAGACGGCGAGAATATAACTGGATCCCTCCCTCTGGCAGTTAAAAGAATTCTCTGCTAGGAAAGCAAAGCGGAAAAGTGGTTTTCTCTTTTCCCCACGAGCACATAAAGTTAGATAAAATTTGGCCTGAAGACAAAAATAAAATAAAAAATCCTACGTGTTGCTTCTTTCGTTCACCAATGATACAGAGTTAAGAATGACAAGCTAAGGCAACAAAAAAAAAAAATGAGTGCTTCTTCTTTTCCTTCAGGGATCGATAAGTAGAATTCTCTTGATGAAGCGTTTTTGTTTCTTTCTTTGAGCGATGCCAAAATCCTCTTCTTATTTGTCTTACAAGATTGCGCGTGGGTTTGTTATTCTGCTTCAACATTTCAAAGCACAAACAGGACACATGCAGACACACGCAGCATTACACACCACACACACACACAACACACACACACCACACAAATGCTTACACATAACACAACTGAACACACATACACATGAAAATTATAAAGACCATTAAGTCTTGTGTTTTGGCATTGGCCATTCGGCTAGGTCTGTTGAATACGCCGACTGCCTCTCAGCAGGGAGAAGACAGAGACAGAGACAGAGACGTTCTTCCCGCCTAATGGGACAACTTGTTAGCCATGGATAGTGACCCGTAAATTCAAAGGACAGTCGGATGGATTAACAGTCCTTGATCCGTGTACTGTGTTGTCCCGTTATATGTAACACTTCATTTCGGTCCTTACTTTGGTAGACGGAGGTCGATGAGGCCCAATCCGATCAATCGTCTTGATCATTTCAAGCCCTAGCAGTTATGATTGTCTCGACCGTACTTCAAAATGACCTTATGGCATACACCCAACCCTTTTTAATCATGTAGCTGCTATATGGTGGTGGCTGAAGATTCACCGACACGTTTGTTAATTCTACCAATTTATTGGAACATATTTTGTTAATCAATTATTTTCGAACAGTTTATAAAAACCAAAACCCTTATTTACATTCAAATTATGATTTAAAATACAAAAAAAAATTGTTTGGCCTTAAGTACCCGACCAAGGGTTTAATATTCCCCATTGACCAAAAAAAAAATAACCAACTGGTTAAACCAATATCAATTTCATAAATGCAATTATGTATATACACACCGCGATCATGAGCAGGATGAGACACACGGTCAGTTTTATGGCTAAGAAAAGTTGGTTTTGAATTCAAAGAATTGTTTGAAGACTGGCTGCCTTAATAAGACTAAGGAGCCCAGTCTAGCCAACTATCTAGTTGTTCTGGGGGAAACATGGATTTTTCGAGGATTATCGCAAAGCAAAAAGTAAACAGCTTCGTCCAGGAATTTAACCCGTGATTGATAACCATTACGTTAAGTGCACCTCCTTCACGTAAATACGGATAGTTTTAACACGAGAAAGCCTGAATGTAATCTTTATACTTTCAGATTTCTTATATTGTGTGTTGTATTTTTCGTAGAAAAAGCGGAAAAATACAGATAAAACACTCGGGTATGTGCCATCGATGCAGAACACATTTAGAATGTTCGGTTGGATAGTCGTGAAAATGTGCAGGCCCCATCGCATTCCTCTTTGCACGCTGCCTCGGGCACTGGGCAATAAACCTTACCATTCCCCTTTTAGGCGAAGAGGCAACTGCTACATGGGCGAACCAGAACTAGAAGCACACGATTTTTTCAAAAACTTTAGACACCTGATTAAAACGGAGGCCCTTGAATTAAATAAGTATATACTTTGAAAGTTATGAACCCAATTATCAACCCCGGCTGCTATGGGTAAATAGTAGGATAGACTGGACTCTTTAACTTTGGTATTTAGTCTATGAGAAAGAAAAGCCTTAAATTCAAAGCAATGTGTAGACGGTAGAGTGTTATGTGTCCGACAGGCTATTCCTGCTCAAAAAATTCTACAAAGTTGGGTCGCAAGACCAAAACAAGGATAAGTAATAAATAAATGAAGACGAAACAGTGAAATGAGAATGAGCAGATAAGAAAAATCAGTAATGCATTTAGCTTGAACCTGCCTCATCGCATCAGTAAGCAAAAGAATAAAAAAAATACCATTTATCCAGTATTTTTTTAGATAATCCCCATCTCAAAAATATCACAAATGTTCTCTAATCTTCCATTACAGTCTATTGATACAAAGATCTTTGGTGAAAAATATAGAATCTTTCACAAAAAAGGACTAATTTTTGTTATGTTTTAAAAACATCTTAACATAATTCCCATCTTTAATCTTTAACACTAGAATATATTTGCGATTTTTAACAATCTCAAGAAAACAACGTGTGTAGTCAATTCTTTCTGAAAGATATATTGATATGAATGCAGTCTTTTGTTTACATAAATAACGAATAGAACAGATTAGTAATGAAAAGTAAGGAAAAAAAAAATGTCTAATTAGTTAAGGTCGCTTATTTAGACACAAAGTAAAAGAAAATAGATCTTATATGCTTACAGGGTGTTTCTCAAAGAATTATATATCATTTGAGATGTACATAGTGTCCAGAAAAATTATATAATTCCCTTACCTAATAAACCTGACCAATAATCGAAATTTTTAATAGCATATGGGTTAACAAATTCATGGAAGTTCAATGAATTATGTACGTACGATAGTAAGAATATTTTAAAATAAGAGCTCGTTAGATTTTAAATCGGAGGGAGTTAAGTGGGGGGAATTTCCATAACCATTAGGGATCTGATTATTATGATAACCCTGACTTAATCCTCTCTGGAAGGGTATTACAGGCGTGAGAAGTTTTAGTTCAGATGCGCACTTAGTTTACTGGCAGATTATAGACGTGTCTTCGCTCTGAGAGTCGTACTCCACCGCGGATCGATAGATATGCCTGGCTTGTTAAATACAGATTTAATAAAAAACAACAAATTCTTGTTAAGTTATTAACAAGCAATGAAAAGCCTCAACACGAAAAAAGCCACCCACAACATTCACGCCCAACAAGAGAAGATGGTGAACGAATTAGTTGCAGACAGCAAGTGGCCGAGTAAACAAGTAAGATCCTCATCAATCTCTCATATTTCTCTCTACCATTAGTATACACATATACATATATACATTGGTATACAACATATGTAAAACAGCTGAGAATTCTATGCTCCGGTAATGCCTTTTCTTTTAATTCTGATATTACAAACGATCTAAGAGAAAGAAAAACCCTGGATTCAAACAAATCGCATATCTGGAGATACGCAAGTCTATTCGGACTAAGACACGTTAAAAAAATGCTGTCTGAAACCAGGTTTAGGGTACCAGGAAATGACTGAAATACACATATACTGGTTTTTTCCAGGATAGATGGAAAACTTTGCTGGAATATGATGATGACGATGATACAGTTGTAGATAGTGCCTTTTCTGAACAGCTCTAAAGTTTTGTTAATGAGACAGAGGGCAGCAATTGCTAGTAGACACAAATTACAAAAGGTGTTAAATGTAAATCTTCATAAATGAATTCATAACAGAAATACATGAGGACGTATAGCAATGTCAGGAATTAACTTAATTACTGAGGGAATCGAGCTTTATAAGTATTATGTAAACGTATCTTAATTGATTCCATTTCAAAAACTGTTAATGATTCACTAAAGATATATATTGGTTAATTATTGGAAATTAAAAGAAGGTCACCGTGAACAAATCGTATTCTCTGTATACAGGAATTAATGAGAGTACATCTAAATTGATCCTATATAGACATAGAAAACGTATATTATCTTAGTCAGGTATTCAAATAATCTCAGCCGACATTTTAGGCAAAAGATTAATTGGTTACTACTTTGTTATTCAATTCTACGTTGCCAATGTGATCTAGAAAAGTTCAAATTTATGTGATCTAAATATTTAGTCTGTTTGGCATGACTTGAATGAAAACATTATATATTTTATATCTTTATTTTTTTTAAAAATCAAATTATAAAACTTGAAAATAATTTATTATATTTATAGCCGAATTAATATACATTGACCAAAAGACATAATAAATCATTTATATTTCATTTGTTTTAAAAGAAATTTAAAATAAAGCAAATTTAGAAAAATTACAAAACTGAAAAAGACTTATTAGATTTATAGGCAAATTGAATATACATTGATCAAAATAGATGATAAAAACATTTATATATTTCTTATAGAAATATATAAAATAAAGCAAATTTAGGTTTAGAGTTAAGATTATGTAGACCGCATACAAAATCATTTCCTCTCATGTAGATCGCATAGCTTACTATTATTGTATAATATAAATGTATTAGTAATGAATTTATTATATAGATACATTTGAAAAGGAGGAATGACATTATCATATTCCATCCATGAAGATTAATTTCTTATTTGCTTATATTTGTCGAAACGTTGCCTTCCATATCTGCTTGTGACGTTTAAAAAATGGCGAAGAATTGAAAAAAATAAAATAATTGCCTAAATGTTTTTAGGATCTGTGACTTTTGAAATTAAACTAGATAACATGACTTTGTTCAAAAAGTGATTTAAATTGCTTTTATGGTACTCTGCAAAGAAAGCAATAAATAAGGTAAAACCAATGCCTCATTTATTCTGAGAAAATATTTATCTGAAACATTATTAACAATAAAAAAAAAGACGTATTGATGTTTTAAAAAATTGGCTTCTTTATTGGTAACATTTTTTATTTTTATTTTTCCTTGATGCTTTAATATTTTGTCTGACGTTGCTAAACCTATATAGGCAAATAATATATATATATAAACCACAAGGTTTCCTAGTTCGATTACCGGTCCTCGGCCAATCAGCGTATGAGAGCAACATGGAATCTGTGCGGTAAAGTAAGGAAGCGATGGTAGGTGTGGCGATCACCCCAGATGCTAAAACAATCTCCTTGGTCTAGCGCAACTGAAAAAGGGATAGACTCCCTCGCTAATTGGCTGATACAGACTTAGGGCCGCCCGACGACTTTATATAATTATATATATAATATATTATCATAAAGGTGCACGGAATAATGATTTATGATAATAAATTGCTCTGCTACGTATGAGAACTTTATATTTGTTATATTGCTGACTTACCGGGAAAATGGTCACAATGTTTAGTTGATTCAAGTTCCACAATGATAAGCCAGCAATATAACAAATATAAAGTTCTCAATACGTTAGCAGAGGCAATTTATTATCATAAATCATTATTACCGTGCACCTTTATGATAATTATATATATATAAGTAAGTAAAGTCGTCGGGGCGCCTAAAGTCTGTATCAGCCAATTAGCGAGGGAGTCTATCCCCTTTCAGTTGCGCTAGACCAAGGAGAGATTGTTTTAGCATCTGGGTGGATCGCCACACCACCATCAGCTCCTTACTTTACCGCACAGATCCATGTGGCTACTCATACGCTGAGTTTGGCGAGGACCGGTATCGAACTAGGAACCTTGTGGTTTATATATATATATATAATTTTGCCTATATAGGTTAGCAACGTCAGACAAAATATTAAGCATCAAGGAAAAATAAAAATAAAAATTGTACCAATAAAGAAGCCAATTTTTTAAACATCAATATCGTCTTTTTTTTTATTGTTAATAATGTTTCAGAATAAATTTTTTTCTCAGAATAAATGAGGCATTGGGTTTACCTTTTATTTATTGCTTTCTTGCAGAAGTACCATAAAAAGCAATAAATCACTTTTTTGAACAAAGTCATGTATCTAGTTTAATTCAAAAGTCACAGACCTAAAACATTTAGGCAATTATTTTATTTTTTTCAATTCATTCGCCATTTTTTAACGTCACAAGCAGATATGGAAGCAACGTCTTTCGACAAATATAAGCAAATAAGAAATTAATCTTCATGGATGATATGATAATGTCATTCCTCCTTTTCAATTGTATCTATATAATAAACATACTAATACATTTATATTATACAAATAATAGTAGCTATGCGAATCTACATGAGAGGAAATTGATTTTGTATGCGGTCTACATAATCTTAACTCTAAACCTAATTTGCTTTATTTTAATATATTTCTATAAGAAATAATATAAATGTTTTATCATATTTTGATCAATGTATATTCAATTTGCCTATAAATCTAATAAGTCTTTTTTCAGTTTTGTATTTTCTAATTTGCTTTATTAATTTCTTTTAATAACAATGATATAAATGATTTATTATGTATTTTGGTCAATGTATATTAATTCGGCTAATAAATATAATAAATTATTTTCAAGTTTTGTATAATTTGAATTTTTAAAAAAAAAAAGATATAAAAATATAATAATGTTTCATTCAAGTCATGCCAAACAGACTAAATATTTAATCACATTAAAATTTGACTTTTCTAGATCACATTGGCACGTAGATTGAATAACAAAGTAGTAACCAATTAATACTCCTAAAATGTCGGCTTTGAAGATATTGAATACCTGACTACAGATAATATACGTTTTCTATGTCATATACGGAATCATTTTACGATGTACTCTTCATTAATTCCTGTATACAGAGAATAGATTTGTTCACGGTGACTTTCTTTTAATTTCAAATAATTACCAATATATATCTTTTAGTAGAATCATTAACAGTTTATTGAAATGGAAAATCAATTAAGAATACGTTTACATAATACTTATAATAGCTCGATTCCCTCAGTAATTAAGTTAATTCCTGACAATTGCTAATACGTCTCAATGTATTTCTGTTATGAATTCATTTATGATAGATTTACATTAACACCTTTTGTAATTGCTGTCTACTAGCAATTGCTGCCTTCTGTCTCATTAACAAAACTTTAGAGACTGTTCAGAAGGCACTATCTACAACTGTATCATCGTCATCATCATATTCCACAAAGTTTTCATCTATCTGGAAAAACCAAGTATATGTGTATTTCAGTTCATTTCCTGGTACCCTAACCTGGTTTCAGACAGCATTTTTTAACGTGTCTTAGGTCCGAATAGACTTGCGTATCTCCAGATATGCGATTTGTTTGAATCCAGGGTTTTCTTTCTCTTAGATCGTTTGTAATATCAAGATTAAAGAAAAGCATTTAAGCATAGAATTCTCAGCTGTTTACAATATGTTGTATACCAATGTATATATGTATATGTTGTATACTAATGGTAGAGAGAATATGAGAGATGATGAGGATCTTCTTGTTTACTCGGCCACTTTGCTGTCTGCAACTAATTCGCGTCACCATCTTCTCTTGTTTTGGGCTTGATGTTGTGGGTTTGCTTTTTCGTGTTGAAGCTTTCATTGCTTGTTTTAATAACTTAACAAGATTTGTTGTTTTTTATTAAAATCTGTATTTAACAACCAGGCATATCTCGATCACCGCGGTGGAGTACGACTCTCAGAGCGAAAGACACGTCTGATCTCTGCCATAACTAGTCGCATCTGAACTAAAACTTCTCACGCCTGTAATGACCCCTTCCAGAGAGGTTAATAGGGTTATCATAAATCAATCAGATCCCTAATGGTTATGGAAATTCCCCCACTTAACTCCCTCCGATTTAAAATCTAACGAGCTCTTATTTTAAAATATTCTTACTATCGTACGTACATAATTCATTGACTATCCATGAATTTGTTAACCCATATGCTATTAAAATTTCGATTATTGGTCAGGTTTATTAGGTAAGGGAATTATATAATTTTTCTGGAACACTATGTACATCTCAAATGATATATAATTCTTTGAAACACCCTGTACATATAAGATCTATTTTCTTTTTACTTTGTGTCTAAATAAGCGACCTTAACTAATTAGACATTTTTTTTCCTTACTTTTCCATTACTAATCTGTTCTATCGTTATTTATGTAAACAAAAGACTGCATTCATATCAATATATCTTTCAGAAGAATTGACTTACAACACGTTGTTTTCTTTGAGACTTGTTAAAAATCGCAAATATATTCTAGTGTTAAAGATTAAAGATGGGAATTATGTTAAGATGTTTTTAAAACATAAACAAAATTAGTCTTTTTGTGAAAGATTCTATATTTTCACCAAAGATCTTGTATCATAGACTGTATGGAAGATTAGAGAACATTTGTGATATTTTGAGATGGGGATTATCTAAAAAAATACTGGATAAATGGGATTTTTTTATTCTTTTGCTTACTGATGCGATGAGGCAGGTTCAAGCTAATTGCATTACTGATTTTCTTATCTGCTCATTCTCATTTCACTGTTTCAGTTCATTTATTTATTACTTATCCTTGTTTTGGTCTTGCGGACCCAACTTATGTAGAATTTTTTGAGCAGGAATAGCCTGTCGGACCACATAACACTCTACGTCTACACTTGCTTTGAATTTAGGCTTTTCTTTCTCATAGACTAAATACCAAAGTTAAAGAGTCCAGTCTATCCTACTATTTACCCATAGCAGCCGGGTTGATAATTGGGTTCATAACTTTCCCAAAAGTATATACTTATTTAATTCAAGGGCCCTCCGCTTTTAATCAGGTGTCTAAAGTTTTTGAAAAATCGTGTGCTTCTAGTTCTGGTCGCCCATGTAGCACTTGCCTCTTCGCCTAAAAGGGGAATGGTAAGGTTTATTGCCCAGTGCCCGAGGCAGCGCAAAAGAGGAATGCCGATGGGGCCTCACATTTTCACGACTATCCAACCGAACATTCTAATGTGTTCTGCATCGATGGGCACATACCCGAGTGTTTTATCTGTATTTATTTCCGCTTTTTCTACGAAAAAATACAACACACAATATAAGAAATCATGAAAGTATAAAGATTACATTCAGGCTTTCTTCGTGTTAAAACTATCCGTATTTACGTGAAGGAGGTGCACTTAACGTAATGGTTATCATCACGGGTTAAATTCCTGGACGAAGCTGTTTACTTTTTGCTTTGCGATAATGCCCTCGAAAAATCCATGTTTTCCCCCAGCAACAACTAGATAGTTGGCTAGACTGGGCTCCTTAGTCTTATTAAGGCAGCCAGTCTTCAAACAATTCTTTGAATTCAAACCAACTTTTCTTAGCATAAAACTGACCGTGTGTCTCATCCTGCTCATGATCGCGGTTGTGTATATACATAATTGCATTTATGAAATTGATATTGGTTAACCAGTTGGTTATTTTGGTCAATGGAATATAAACCCTTGTCGGGTACTTAAGGCCAAACATTTTTTTTGTATTTTAAATCATAATTTGAATGTAAATAAGGGTTTGGTTTTATAAACTGTTCGAAAATAATTGATTAACATAATATGTTCCAATAAATTGGTAGAATTAACAAACTGTCGGTGAATCTTCAGCCACCACCATATAGCAGCTACATGATAAAAAGGGTTGGGTGTATGCCATAAGGTCATTTTGAAGAATACGGTCGAGACAATCATAACTGCTAGGGCTTGAAATGATCAGACGATTGATCGGATTGGGCCTCATCGACCTCCCGTCTAACCAAAGTAAGGACCGAAATGAAGTGTTACATATAACGGGACAACACAGTACACGGATCAAGGACTGTTAATCCATCCCGACCCTGTCCTTTGAATTTACGGGTCACTATCCATGGCTAACAAGTTGTCCCATTAGGCGGGAAGACGTCTCTGTCTCTGTCTCTGTCTCTCTCCCTGCTGAGAGGCAGTCGGCGTATTCAACAGACCTAGCCGAATGGCCAATGCCAAAACACAAGACTTAATAGGTCTTATATTTTCAAGTGTATGTGTGTTCAGTTGTGTTATGTGTAAGCATTTGTGTGTTGTGTGTGTGTGGTGTGTGTTTTGTTTGGTGTGTATCTGCGTGTGTCTGCATGTGTCTGTTTGTGCTTTGAAATGTTGAAGCAGAAATAACAACCCACGCAGAAATCTTGTAGACAAATAAGAACGAGGATTTTGGCATCGCTCAAAGAAAGAAACAAAAAGTCCTTCATCAAGAGATTCTACTTATCGATCCCGAAGGAAAAGAAGAAGCACTCATTTTTTTTTTTGTTGCCTTAGCTTGTACATTCTTACTCTGATATCATTGGTGAACGAAAGAAGCAACACGTAGGATTTTTATTTTATTTTGTCTTCAGGCCAAATCTTATCTACTTATGTGCTCGTGGGGAAAGAGAAAACCACTTTTCGCTTTGCTTCCTAGACAGAGAATTCTTTTAAACTGCCAGAGGGAGGGATCCAGTCATATATTCTCGCGTCTCTTTTCACCGAGTGCTACTACCACTTCATAGCTCAGCAAGAAACCAAACATATATTCTCAAACCATATTCACAAGCACTCTACATCTACTTAGACATATTTTTTTCTGCCGGGGCATATTCTTGCTGATTTCTCGAGGACATTTACTCCTTGGTAGTTAATCTGGCACACGATAGCTATATCAAAAGATCACTAAACCCTCATAGTCCGAGTTTTCTTTTTTTCCCTACCGAGATCTAATTCGTGCCCTTAAGGAAGAACAGTGAACCATCAAAAAAATCTTAAGGTCTCAATCCTTAAGACATAAAAATTAAAAAAAAGATATATAACAACAACAAGTAAAAAATGTATATGATTATCATTAAACCCATATCTCTAACGTCTTCTGTGGATAGTTTCGCAATTCTTATTTAATCTGAAAGAGATCGGTTACATAGAATATCATACAAATTAGTGTCATTTCATTCTCTCTTTTATTCTACCTGTCTGGGTCGCTTGTTCAATAATACCCTTTTAAGTAAAGGTTTTTATCGACATACGGGTAATAATTCAAAAGTGTGAAAGCAAGCAGATGTTTTCTGTTACTTGCATGCAAAAAAAATAAACAAAAACTATGTATTTTTTCCAGTGTACTTATATTTATCACTGCATTCGTTTAATTATTCGTTTATTTATTCGTTTATAGTGAAAGATAGTATCACACAGGAAGTCAGCCTATATGCAAAAAATAATGATCTACAAATTTAAAAAAAAATGAAAATAGCAAAGTATATAAGTAAAAAGTAAATTAAAGTCGTCGGGGCAGCCTAATGTCGGTATCAACATTATAGCGATGGAGTCTAATCCCCTTTTTAACTAGCGCATTAGACCAAGGAAGATTGTGTTAGTGTCTTGCGAGGTGGGAGCGCCACACCTACCATCAGCTCCTTACTTTACCACACATATCCCTGTGCTACTCATACGCTGAGTTGGCTGAGGACCGCGTATCGAACTAGGAACCTTGTGGTTTCTAGCGAACACTCTTACCGACTGAGCTTTAAATATGAAAATTACTGAATGAATTGAGCTGCTCAGAAATGTACACTATGAATAAATATTGTGAACTGATACGTAGAAATGTTTATCAAAATGACTTGATATGGCATTAGATGACCAGAAGAGTTGATATGCCGTAAAACAAAACCTAATGCCACACATACTCACATACGCAACACACACTCACACATATATATGTATATATATACATATATATATATATAAGTCGGGGTGGCCTAAAGTCGGTATCAGCCAGACAGCGAGGTAGTCTATCCCCTTTTTTCACTAGCGCTAGACAAAGGGGATTTTTTTTGCATTTGAGTTGGAGTGCACAAATACCATTAAGCTCTTCACTTTATCGCACAGCTTCCTGAGTTGGCGAGGATTGATATCGAACCCAGAACTTCGTTGTATATATATATATATATATATATATATATATATAGATATATATATGTGTGTGTGTGTGTGGTTTGTGTGTGTGTGTGTGTTTGTGTGTGTGTTGTGTTGTGTGTGTGGTGTTTGTGTATGTCTGTTTCTGTGTTGATTTCTTTGTTTAATGGCAGTTAATGTCAAAGTTATTTACTTAGAACAGTAGTGTTTAACCCATAGCTAGGGGGATGATGGGTATTCAAACCTCGCCAGTGATATAGTTCCGAAAGTGAACGTAATACAGTTCCAACTCGCTTAGTACGATGTCGCAGTCCTGAAAGTTAGCCACTAACCATGTTGAGGGATTAACAAAAAGTAAATAATTGGCGAAGGCGATATCGAACCCGGAATCTGTGCATATATTATATATATATATATATATATATTATATATATATATATATATATTATTATATTTTTGCTTGAAGGCAATTACAATGCGTGTATTGTAATTGCCTTCAAGCAAAAAAATATTAATATATACTTTTCTCAACAATGCTTCTAAAAAAACAAACATCCAAAAATCTTTATATATATATATTATATATATATATTATATATATATATTATATATATTATGTATGTGTATGTGTGTGTGTTGTGTGTGTGTGTGTGTGTGTGTGTGTGTGTCATGCTTTTTTAAAAATATCCTGGAAGCAACATCCCACTAAAAGGCAGGTATACAACCACTTACCGCCAATCACAAAATACATTACAAATAAGACGAACGATACATACTGGGTACTGCTGGGGAAGTAGCGTTGAACGCATATGACATTCTCAGTGATCAGGTGCGCATGGAACGTCCAATATTGGCCGGCCAGCAAATCCCAAATCCAGCAGCTCTATGCAGTCATTGCATAACCGTCTTGATAATTACTTAGATTAGTGGGTATCAGGGCCAGATGAATTGTGAGGGTTAATGGAATCTGTATTGCCGCCGCGGCTCGATGATGGTGATGATGAGGAAGATGAGGAAGATGAGGATGAAAGAGTATTAGTAAAAGCATGTGACCATTTATTAAGCCTAGTTTAGTTTTTTTGGGTAACACTAGAAATCTAATTCGATATATACAACAGCAATGTGCGAACACTGGATGACATGCTGAAGACTTGTCAGAAGCAATGATCGATATAAATGAGTGATGAGAAATTGAGATAGACAGAAAGACATTCTGTGAGAGAGAGAGAGATAGATAGAGAGAGAGAGAGAGAATGAGAGAGAGGGGAGCGATAGATATATATATATAGAGAGAGAGAAAGGGGAGAGAGAGAGAAAGGGAGAGAGAGAGAAAGAGAGAGAGAGAAAGGGGAGAGAGAGAGAATGAGAGAGAGGGGAGAGGATAGATATATATATAGAGAGAGAAAGGAAGAGAGAGAGAGAATGAGAGAGAGGGGAGAGAGAGAGAGAAGAGAGGAGAGTCCATGCTGTCAGCATGACTTGACGATGATTATATATATAAATCAAATGAACTGTATATTATTTCTAATAATTTTTCTTGATTTGTAAATAATTGATTTCAAAGCAATTCTAATCTCAGCCAGCACGAAATGATGATCAAAATTATCATCTAACTTCAATGCAACTTGTCGGTAATAGCCAGCAATCTACCTATTTTACGATCTTCCAACACTTAGACGACCGCAATAAAATAGACAATATTGCCACGAAAATAATTAATCTTTTTGATTTAATTCTGTACCTCATTCAGAAACCTAGATCGAAAAACTAATTTTATTTCAGACGTATTGATATACTTCATCAGATTGTACAATCTATTGATTAATATACGTAAAAGAATCAATAACACTAGACATCAATAGGAACAGAATCAATAGTATCAAAGAAATTAAGAGATTTACTACGACTAAAGGATAATTCACAGACCTTTAACAATAACACCGACGTAAAGAAATGAAGGCTATAACAAGTGAAGGCCTGGCAGGCATGTACCTAAAGTCAGTGACTGGCCTATAATTACTACTAACCTACAATGATTGGGGGTGAGGATTTAATAAGTTATTTGTTAGTGATATCCCAAGAATTAGCTAATTAGTATCCGCTTGGAAGCAATTTTATCAACACATTATTATTATTATTATTATTATTATTATTATTATTATTATTATTATTATTATTATTTATTTCACTCCATTCGAGTTTTCACACCAGCAGTAGCCGGTGGTTGACTGGAGGCTGTGTGACAGCAAGTCTCCTCAGGTCTCCAGGACTCTTCTGAGTATTCCAGCTGATCTCAATAATGCTGTAGTCTGGATGGTCTCGATCCTTGCTCTGATTTCCAATTCATTCACACTCTTTCCCAACCCCCTGGGGATTGTTCCAATGGACCCAGTTACAATTGGTACGACCTTCACCCTCATGTTCCAAAGTTTTCACAGTTCTCTGGCAAGTTCCAAGTATTTGTCGATCTTTTCGCTGTCTTTCATTTTCACTCTGTGATCGACCAGGACGGTAAAATCCAATAGATGAAAAGTCTTCCTCTTCTTGTCTATCAGAACTAGGTCTGGTCTACTAGCCGGGATTAGGTGATCCGTCCGTACCTCAAAGATTATTATCATTATTTACTCCTTTTGAGTTTTCACATCAGCATTAGCTGATGGTCTTTCACTGGAATCTGAGTGAGAGCAAGTCTCCTCAGGTCTCCAGGACTCTTCTGATTATTATTATTATTATTATTATTATTATTATTATTATTATTATTATTATTATTATTATTATAGTACGTACCTATGTGTGTGATCTCCTCAAATAAGTAATAGACCGTTCCACTATTATCTATAAGATACGAAATCATGTGTCTAAATTGTATACACTGTCATCACCTCAGAAAAAAAAATTAGTTCATGATGAAGATTAATAAAAAGTATCCCCATTGGAAAATCCCTCTCTTCGATTTCATCATCTATTAAAATCTGACGCACTCCCTGTTTTATTTAATAATCCTTTTGATATTACTAAACATACACACCCATGTATATACGTATATTCTTGTTTAGGCCAGTGGCTTAACACTGTAATAAAAGACGATCGAGCTAATTGTTTTACTTAAGATTTATTCAATATAATTTAATTGTCGATCAGTTAAGGTAAAGATTCCTTAGAACTTACAATTAAAAAAAATTAATTACAATTAACAATTGTAATTAATTTGAGTTAATTGCAAATTAATTACAATTAACTCAAAATCCATCCATGCCACGTGCGGAATTTATCCAAAACATAGAATATTGAGGGAAATTAGTTGGAGAGCACTGTACTCCTTCATAATTCATATACCACTGGATCACAGTTATTAAAAGAAGTGTCCATTGCCATTACTCCCAGGTCCGCCCTAACCCGGTATGGTAATACCTGTTAGAAATCAAATCTATGGGTTAAATAGAAAGAAAAAAGCTAAGAAGAATGTGTTTAAAAATTGAGTTTAAATTATTGTGTTGAACACTCATCAAGAATGAATAAAACAAAATTTCTTTTGCCTAGAATAAACCAACAAGGGTTGACATGGCGTAAATTGCACCCAACCAACTAACAATAAACCGGTTTCTCTTCTATTCTCTCAAAACAGTATTAATTCCTGTTACTAGGTTTGCCTTGTTATATTCGTAAACTTGACAATGAATCTGTCTAGACTGATATCAGCATGAAAAGGTCAGTAATTCCTAGACTATCAACGCGATAGACTATGAACGTAATAAATTCAAAAGAACGTTTACACTATCAACACAAACTAAATAACTTGAAAACACGCTGGGAACGACAAAAAATATTTCTTTATTTTTCAAAATGGCAATGAAGAGATACTTCAAATTCTAGAGTTTTGTATCTTACCCGAGAATTCTTTTTTATCGGATCTTACTGGATTTCTCATTCCTTACAGATCAAAGGAACCAATTGGATATTTTTTAAGATGATCCTAAAAGATATATTTTATTCAAAGGTGGAACCCTAAGCGATACCAATACTCCAGATAAAGAGATCGCCCTTTATTTTTCAAAGGAATAAAACTTGTGAATAGCTAACGAAATAAAGGCGTTTTTGAAAGGGTTATGTATGCTTCTGATTTGTTTGGCTTTGGATTATTTATTTATTAACATACCAAACTACATGGGTTATTTAATGCTAAATTCATCCTCCCGGGAATACGGTAGTGGTACTGGGGCCGGGTTAACTCAGTCGGTAGAGCGTTCGGCTAGAAATCACAAGGTTCCAAGTTCGATACCGGTCCCCGCTAACTCAGCGTATGAGTAGCACGGGGATCTGTGCGGTAAAGTAAGGAGCTGATGGTAGGTGTGGCGCTCCACCTCAGACGCCAAAACAATCTCCTTGGTCTAACTCTATTGAAAAGGGGATATACTCCCTCGCTGACTGATTGATACCGACTTTAGGCCGCCCCGACGACTTTACTTACTTACTACTTAACCGATATCTGGAGAGATGAAGGGGATCCTACCTTTCAGAAAAGTATTAGTCCGAAAGTGAACGTCATAGCGTGAGTGGAGTCCGAATTGCTTAACACAATGTTACTGTCCAGTACGTTAGCAACTACGCAACAGAGATCCCCCAGTTTGCTTCTGAACACATTCGCACACACACAATATATATATATATATATATATATATATATATATATATAGATAGATAGATAGATAGATAGATAGATAGATGTTCTAAGAGGGCTAATTCTTAATTTTAAATATTTTTGATACAGACTGATCAACAAAAGACTCTCACAGTTTCCTTATTATCTGTGATGAATTTTATTTTTCCTTAAATCAACAAAAGCCCTGAAGATGATATATTAAACTGATTGAAACACTGCAGCGTTCGTTGAATAAATATCATTCATTTTATTGAACCTGTGTTTTTTCAAATGTGTCACTATATCACACAACACACACACACACACACACATTATTATATATATATATATATATATATATATTATATATATATATATTTAAGGTTAAGTAAACAAACAAATATGTTTATTTTTATATGGCTTTAAGCCGACAATTTTTGGAGGATATGTGATTAATTGAAGTCATACCTAATTTTGAAAATTAATTAGTTAATAATTAATGAATTTTTAGGCGGGCATATATGTTCAAATGTAAGGATAAATATTTTCTCGATTCGTTTAGCCTTACATTTGAACATATCCGCCCGCCTAAAAATTCATTAATTATTAACTAATTAATTTTCAAAATTAGGTACGACTTCAATTAGGCACATATCCTCCAATATATATATATATATGTAATATAATATATATATATATATATATATATATATGTGTGTGTGTGTGTGTGTGTGTGAAAATAAAATGGAAATTAATCCGACAGTATGAATAAGATATAATGAAAAAACAAACGATGTTTACAACTGAAATAGGCTCATCAGAAGAGAAAGTGTGCAAACCGTTTCGGGGCCAATTCTCTTGACGGTTTAAAAAGCAACACCCGGCCCATCCTCAACTAATATGAGGACCCTATTGCATTATAATGTATCAACCGCACGTGGGTCGGTCATCAACAAAAATAAGACGGGAAAAAAGACCGTTAGTAAAAACAGAACGCTGCTAGTCAAACGTTGGAATTAATCAAAAAAAAAATTGTGCTGTCTGTATTAAAAATAATATGAATTTTATTTAAAAATAAAATGAATTTTATTTAAAAATAAAATGAATCTCATTTTTAATTTTGAAAATAATCAGAAGCATTATAGTAATGAAATAAGACTCAAAAAAGTCTGATGTAAAGTTAAAGAAAAGTGTAAAATATGTATAAAATTGTATATAGAATATCAAAATTATTGTAATACAATCCAACTGTAAAATAAGTAGCCCACATTTATAGGTAAATCCGTGGTGTTAATGGATATCATCAAAAAGGGGTAAACATTCAAATGTAAAGTTTTTTCTTGGACAAGTATGTGAAAATAAAATGGAAATTAATCCGACAGTATGAATAAGATATAATGAAAAAACAAACGATGTTTACAACTGAAATAGGCTCATCAGAAGAGGAAGTGTGCAAACCGTTTCGGGGCCAATTCTCTTGACGGTTTAAAAAGCAACACCCGGCCCATCCTCAAACTTTTATTTTCACATACTTGTATTTTCAGTTGGATTGTATTACAATAATTTTGATGACCGTCCCACGTGCGGTTGATACATTATAATGCAATAGGGTCCTCATATTAGTTGAGGATGGGCCGGTTGTTGCTGTTTAAACCGTCAAGAGAATTGGCCCCGAAACTGTTTGCACACTTTCTCTTCTGATGAGCCTATTTCAGTTGTAAACATCGTTTGTTTTTTCATTATATCTTATTTTCATATATATATATATATATATATATATATATATATATATATATATATATATATATATATATATATATATAACAGCAAAGAGATCAATGTGCCTCGTATGTGTATGTAGACGTAATATAGTAGATAAAGTAATTATCATATCCTCTGTCCTTCTCATTCACATCCCCTCGCCTTATTCAAATATTTAGCCCTGCGCCCTCTTACCCTCCAAATCCAAACACCCCTCCCCTAAATCAAATATTTAAACTCCGAAATTCTGAAAAGACATTCAGTAACAACGATGTTTGTGCTTTTATGATGCTGCATTTTGCAGTTGAAACAAATTAATACATGAAGCAAATTTAAGGTTTTTTTTCCCTTCAATCACTATTCACTATAATGTCCAAATATAATGTTTTAATAAATGAAAATCAGACAGTTGTTTCAAATTCATAAATAAGTAAAATATAATGGAGTTAAAATTCATAAGATAAGCTTATTTTATTTACTTTTTTAGAATAAGACAAATTGAATCAATTCAATATAGTAAATAAACTAATAGAAAACATAAAGAAAAAACATAATTCAAATATTCATAATTTATGTGCAATTTGATTGATAGATAAAGAACAAATGAATGAAAAGATAAATATGTAAGTAAATAAATAATGATAAACACTCCTGTATTTACTTTAAGATACATTGTTTTCTTGGAACGCTTAAAATATACATATAAATACACACGCACACACCCACACACGCACATACACACACACACACATATATATATATATATTAAAAAAGAAAACATGACTCAATTAGAGAGCAGTTCTAGGTATATATATATATATATATATATATATATATATATATATATATATATATATATATATATATATATATATATATATATATAATATATATAAGATAAAGATAAAGATAAAGATCTTTATTATTTGCTCTACTTTTTACTTATTAGCTTTAGTTTTCTGGCGGTCTTGTATGAATATATATATATATATATATATATATATATATATATATATGAACAAGTTTTTGGTATGTACGTGTCGACATAAAAGTTCAAAACGGGAGTTCACTCTGATTCGAAATCTTGCATACATATCAATATCCTTCTAGCCAGGAAACTCGCCAAATTTGCTTATTGATTTTTACTGAATAAGGCAAATAATTAGTTAATTAAACTAAAATCACCAAATTTGCGAAACTGTCCGTATATCAACTCCTGCTGAAAATAAGATATTGTCCCCTGCCTGACTTTTTGTTAAAGCGAATATCAGCAGTGAATTCAATTTTAGTGAATAAATTTCGCAGTCTTAAAACTTTCGGCTCGTAATTTATCGCCTATTTGTAGTCAAATCTTAAAAATATCCATATGGTTGAGAAGGAGAGAAAATATTCTTGCTCAATATATAATTTATATGAGTCTTTATCCATTGAATTATTTTTTATAGCGAATTAGAAAAAAATAACTTTGCTTCAGACAGCAAAAGTATGTTTTTACGAAAAATCAAATCTTATTCATATCGCATTTTTTTATTCCTCTCTTTAAAAGATTTATTTAGTTAGAAATAAAAAGAAATAATATATCTGACAAATATTTATTTGGTAAGAAACAGCAAAGTATATAACAATAATAAGCATGAGCAACATAGATTAAGAGAGAGGTAATCTCGAAGATGAATTAGAATACAGGTAATTTCCAAGATAAGCTAAATGAATTAGGAACCAGGGAATATACAAGATGAGCTATCTAAATTAAGAGACAGGTAATCTCCAACATGAGTTACATGTTTTAGGAAACAGGCAATCTCGATGATGAGCTGCATTAATTAAAAGACAGGTAATCTCCAAGATGATCTACATAAATTAAGAGACAGATGATCAACATCAGCTACATGAATTAGGACACAGGCAATCTCCAAGATGAGCTACATAAATTAGGAGACAGGCAATCTCCAAGGTGAGCTACATGAATTAGGAAAGAAGCAATCTTGATGATGAGCTACATAAATTAGGAGGCAGGCAATCTCCAACATGAGCTACATAAATTAAGAGACAGGTGATCTCCAGCTTCAGCTACATGAATTGGGAAACAGAGTATCTCCAAGATGAGCTACCTAAATTAGGAGATAGGCAATCACCAAGATGAGCTACATTAATTAGGAGACAGGCAATCTCCTACATGAGCTACATAAATTAAGAGAAAGGTGATCTCCAGCTTCAGCTAAATAAATTAGGAAACAGAAATTCTCCAAGATGAGCTACATAAATTAGGAGACAGAGAATCTCCAAGAGGAGCAACATGAATTAGGAGACAGGCAATCTCCAACATGAGCTACATAAATTAAGAGACAGGTGATCTCCAGCATAAGCTACATGAATTAGGACACAGGCAATCTCGAAGATAAGCTACATTAATTAGGAGACAGACATTCTCCGAGATGAGCAGCATAAATAAGGAGAGAGGCAATCTCCAAGATGAGCTACATAAATTAGGAGACAGGCAATCTCCTACATGAGCTGCATAAATTATGAGCCAGTTGATCTCCAGCATGAGCTACATGAACTAGGACACAGGCAATCTAAAGGATGAGCTACATAAATTAGGAGACAAGCAATCTCCAACATGAGCTACATAAATTAAGAGACAGGCAATCTCCAGCTTGAGCTACATGAATTAGGAAACCAAGAATCTCCAAGATAAGCTACATAAATTAGGAGACGGGCAAACTCCAACACAGGCTACATGAATTAAGAGACAGGTGATCTCCAGCATGAGCTACATCAATTAGGACAAATGCAATCTCCAAGATGAGCTACATAAATTAGGAGACAAGAAATTTACAAGAAAAGCTAAAAAAATTAAGACAGAGGTGATCTCCAGGTTTGGTTACATGAATTAGGAAACAGAGAATCTCAAGATGAGCTACATAAATTAGGCTACAGGAAATCTCCAAGATGAGCTACATGAATTAAGAGACAGGTGATCTCCAGCATGATCTACATAAATTAGGAGACAGGCAATCTGGAAGATGAGCTACATTAATTAGGAGACAAGCAATCTCCAGCATGAGCTACATAAATAGGACACAGGCAATCACGAAAATGAGCTACATAAATTAGGAGATAGGCAGTCTCCAACATGTGCTACAGGCAATTTCCAACATGAGCTACATAAATTAAGAGACAGGTGATCTCCAGCATGAGCTACATGAATTAGGACACAGGCAATCTCCAAGATGAGCTACATAAATTAAAAGACAAACAATCTCCTACATGAACTACAAAAATTAAGAGACAGGTGATTTCCAGCTTGAGCTACATGAATCAGGAAACAGAGAATCTCCAAGATGAGCTACATAAATTAGGAGACAGACAATCTCCAAGATGAGCTACATAAATTAGAACACAGGTAATCTCCAACGTGAGCTAAATAAATTAAGAGAGAGGTGATCTCTAGCATAAGCTACATACACTAGGAGACTGGCAATCTCCAAGATGAGCTACAGAAATTAAAACACAGGCAATCTCCAACGTGAGCTACATAAATTAAGAGACAGGTGATCTCCAGCATGAGCTACATGAATTAGGACACAGGCAATCCCGAAGATAAGCTACATAAATTAGGAGACAGTCAATCCCCAACATGACCTACATAAATTAAGAGACAAGTGATCTCCAGTTTAAGCTACATGAATTACGACACAGACAATCTCCAAGATGAGCTTCATAAATTAGAAGACAGGCAATCTCCAAGATGAGTGACATAAATTAGGACACAGGCAATTTCCAACATAAGCTAAATATATTCAGACACATGTTATCTCCAGCATGAGCTACATGAATTAGGACACAGGCAATCTCGAAGATGAGCTACATAAATTAGGAGACAGGCAATCTCCAACATGAGCTACATAAATTAGGAGACAGGTGATCTCAAGCTTAAGATACATGAAATAGGAAACAGAGAATCTCCAAGATGAACTAGATACATTAGGAGACTGGCAATCTCAAAGATGAGCTACATAAATTAGAAGACAGACAATCTCCAAGATGAGTAACATAATTTAGGAGACAGGCAATCTCCAAGATGAGCTACATGAATTATGACACAGGCAATCTCCAAGATGAGCTACATAAATTAGGAGACAGGCAATCTCCAAGATGAACTACAGGAATTAGGAGAAAGGCAATTACCAAGATGAGCTACATAAATTAGAAGACAGGCAATCTCCTGTATGAACGACATAAATTAGGACACAGGCAATCTCCAAGATGAGCTACATAAATTAAGAGACAGGCAATCTTCAACGTGAGCTACATAAATTAGGAGACAGGTGATCTCCAGCATGAGCTAGATGAATTAGGACACAGGCAATCTCCAAGATGAGCTACATAAATTAGGAGACAGGCAATCTCCAAGATGAGCTACATAAATTAGGAGACAGGCAATCTCCAAGATGAGCTACATAAATTAAGAGACTGGCAATCTCCAAGTGAGTAACATAAATTAGGAGACAGGCAATCTCCAAGATGAGCTACATAAATTAAGAGACAGGCAATCTTCAACATGAGCTACATAAATTAGGAGACAGGTGATCTCCAGCATGAGCTAGATGAATTAGGACACAGGCAATCTCCAAGATGATCTACATGAATTAGGAGACAGGCAATCTCCAAGATGAGTTACAGAAATTAAGAGACAGGCAATCTTCAACATGAGCTACATAAATTAAGAGACAGGTGATCTCCAGCATGAGCTAGATGAATTAGCACAGACAATCTCGAAGATGAGCTACATGAATTAAGAGACAGGCAATCTTCAACATGAGCAACATAAATTAGGAGACAGGCAATCTCCAGCATGAGCTACATAAATTAAGAGACTGGCAATCTCCTAGATGAGTAACATAAATTAGGAGACAGGCAATCTCGAAGATGAGCTACATAAATTAAGAGACTGGCAATTTTCAACATGAGCTACATAAATTAAGAGACATGCAATCTCCGGCATGAGCTAGATGAATTAGGACACAGGCAATCTCCAAGATGAGTAACATAAATTAGGAGAGAGGCAATCTCCAAGATGAGTGAAATAAATTAAGAGACAGGTGAACTCCAAGATGAGTAACATAAATTAGGAGACTGGATATCTCCAAGATGAGCTACATAAATTAAGAGACAGGCAATCTCCAACATGAGCTACATAAATTAAGAGACAGGGAATCTCCAAGATGAGCTACCTAAATTAGAAGACAGGGAATCTCCAATGAGTAACATAAATTATGAGACTGGCAATCTCCAAGATGAGTAACAAAATTATGAGACAGGCAATCTCCAAGATGAGATACAAAATTAGGAGCAGGGCATCAATTTCAACATGAGCCACATAAATTAAGGACACAGGTGATCTCCCAGGCATGATGCTACATGAATTAGACACAGGCAATCTTCGAAGAAGGCTACATAAATAGAAGACAGACAATCTCATTTCTCTCTCTTT
>CM042138.1:150089535-150092409 GCA_023376005.1 Doryteuthis pealeii | reverse complement strand
CCCTAATTCATGTAGCGTCATCTTGGAGATTGCATGTGTCCTCATTCAGGTAGCTCATGCTGGAGGATTGCCTGTCTCCTAATTTATGTAGCTCATGTGGAAGATTGCCTGTCTCTTAATTCATGTAGCTCATCTTCGAGATTGCCTTTGTCCTAAAATCATGTAGCTTATACTGGGTTACCTGTCTCCTAATTTATGTAGCTCATCCTGGAGATTGCCTGTGTGCTAATTCATCTAGCTCATGCTTGAGATCACCTGTCTCTTAATTTATGTAGCTCATGTTGAAGATTGCCTGTCTTCTTAATTTATGTAGCTCATCTTCGAGATTGCCTGTGTCCTAATTCATGTAGCTCATACTGGAGAT
Organism: Doryteuthis pealeii; assembly: GCA_023376005.1. Lineage (NCBI taxonomy): Eukaryota > Metazoa > Mollusca > Cephalopoda > Myopsida > Loliginidae > Doryteuthis > Doryteuthis pealeii. The sequence continues at coordinate 150,092,045 of CM042138.1, read as the reverse complement.
TGCCTGTCTCTTAATTTATGTAGCTCATCTTGGAGATGGCCTGTCTCCTAATTTATGTAGCTCAATCTTGGAGATTTCCTGTGTGCTAATTCATCTAGCTCATGCTTGAGATCACCTGTCTCTTAATTTATGTAGCTCATGTTGAAAATTGCCTGTCTCTTAATTTATGTAGCTCATCTTCGAGATTGCCTGTGTCCTAATTCATGTAGCTCATACTGGAGATTGCCTGTCTCCTAATTCATGTAGCTCATCTTGGAGATTGCCTGTCTATTATTTAATGTAGCTCATCTTGGAGATTGCCTGTGTCCTAATTCATCTAGCTCATGCTTGTGATCACCTGTCTCTTAATTCATCATCAAGATTGCCTGTCTCCTAATTTATGTTACTCATCTGGGAGATTGTCAGTCTCTTAATTTATGTAGCTCATCTTGGAGATTGCCTGTCTCCTAATTTATGTAGCTCATCTTGGAGATTGCCTGTCTCCTAATTTATGTAGCTAATCTTGGAGATTGCCTGTGTCCTAATTCATCTAGCACATGCTGGAGATCACCTGTCTCTTAATTTATGTAGTTCATTTTGAAGATTGCCTGTCTCCTAATTCATGTAGCTCATCTTCGAGATTGCCAGTCTCTTAATTTATGTAGCTCATCTTCGAGATTGCCAGTCTCTTAATTCATGTAGCTCATCTTGGAGATTGCCTGTGTGCTAAATCATCTAGCTCATGCTTGAGATCACATGTCTCTTAATTTATGTGCTCATGTTGAAGATTGCCTGTCTCTTAATTTTTGTTGCTCATCTTCGAGATTGCCTGTCGTCTATTAATTTATGTAGCTCATCTTGGAGATTGCCCGTGTCCTAATTCATGTAGCTCATCATGGAGATTGCCTGTCTCCTAATTCATGTAGCTCATATGGAAGATTGCCTGTCTCTTAATTCATGTAGCTTATCTTTGGGATTTCCTTTGTCCTAATTCATGTAGCTTATACTGGAGATTACCTGTCTCCTAATTTATGTAGCTCATCTTGAGATGCCTGTGTCCTAATTCATCTAGCTCATGCTTGAGATCACATATCTCTTAATTTATGTAGCTCATGTTGAAGATTGCCTGTCTCTTAATTTTTGTTGCTCATCTTCGAGATTGCCTGTGTCCTAATTCATGTAGCTCATACTGGAGATTGCCTGTCTCCTAATTCATGTAGCTCATCTTGGAATTGCCCTATTAATTTATGTAGCTCATCTTGGAGATTGCCTGTGTCCTAATTCATCTAGCTCATGCTTGAGATCACCTGTCTCCTAATTTATGTAGCTAATGTTGAAGATTGCCAGTCTCTTAATTTATGTAGCTCATCTTGGAGATTGCCTGTCTCCTAATTTACGTTACTCATCTTGGAGATTGCCTGTCTCCTAATTTATGTAGCTCATGTGGAGATTCCCAGTCTCTAATTTATGTAGCTCATCTTCGAGATTGCCTGTTCTAATTCATGTAGCTTATACTGGAGATTACCTGTCTCCATAATTTATGTAGCTCATCTTGGAGATTGCCTGTGTGCTAATTACTCATCTTGAGATCATCTTATGTAGCTCATGTTGAAGATTGCCTGTCTCTTAATTTATGTAGCTCATCTTCGAGATTGCCTGTGTCCTAATTCATGTAGCTCATGCTTGAGATCACCTGTTTCTTAATTCATGTAGCTCATGTTGAAGACTGCCTGTCTCTTAATTTATGTAGCTCCTTTTCGAGATTGCCTGTCTCCTAATTCATGTAGCTCATTCTGAAGATCACCTCTCACTAAATTTATGTAACTCATGCTGGAAATAACCCGTCTCTTAATTTCTGTAGCTCATCTTGGAGATTGCCTGTCTCCTAATTTATGTACCTAATCTTTAAGATTTCTGTGTCCTAATTCATGTAGCTCATGCTGGAGATCACTGTCTCTATTTATGTAGCTCTGCTGTTTCTAATTTATGTAGCTTATCTTGGAGATTCCATGTCTCCTAATTTATTTGCTCATCTTGGAGATTCTCTGTTTCCTAATTCATGTAGCTCAAGCAGGAGATCACCTGTCTCTTAATTTATGTAGCTTATCTTGGAGATTGCCTGTCTCCTAATTTATGTAGCTCATCTTGAAGATTGCCTGTGTCCTAATTCATGTAGCTCATGCTGGGGATCACCTGTCTCTTAATTTATGTAGCTCTTGTTGGAGATTGTGTGTGTCCTAATTTATGTAGCTCATTCTGAAGATCACCTGTCACTAAATTTATGTAACTCATGCTGGAAATCACCTGTTTCTTAATTTATGTAGCTCATTTTGGAGATTGCCTGTCTCCTAATTTATGTAGCTAATCTTGGAGATTGCCTGTGTCCTAATTCATGTAGCTCATGCTGGAGATCACATGTCTCTTAATTTATGTAGGTCATGTTGGAGATTGCCTGTCTTCCAATGTATGTAGCTCATCTTGGAGATTGCCAGTCTTCTAATGTATCTAGCTCATCTTGGAGATTCTCTGTT
>CM042138.1:150049535-150084535 GCA_023376005.1 Doryteuthis pealeii | reverse complement strand
TCTTTTAGGATCATCTTAAAAAATATCCAATTGGTTCCTTTGATTTGTAGGGAATGAGAAATCCAGTAAAATCCCATAAAAAAGAATTCCTGGGTAAGACACAAAACTGTAGAATTTGAAGTACCTCTTCATTGCCATTTTGAAAAATAAAGAAATATTTTTTCGTAATTCCCAGTGTATTTTCAAGTTCTTTAGTTTGTGTTGAGGATAGTGTGAACTTTCTTTTGAATTTATTACGTTCATAGTCTATCACGTTGATAGTCTAGGAATTACTGACCTTTTCATGCTGATATCAGTCTAGACAGATTCATTGTCAAGTTTACGAATATAACAAGGCAAACCTAGTAACAGGAATTAATAGACTGTTTTGAGAGAATAGAAGAGAAACCGGTTTATTGTTAGTTGGTTGGGTGCAATTTACGCCATGTCAACCCTTGTTGGTTTATTCTATGCCAAATATATTTTGTTTTTATTCATCCTTGATGAGTGTTCAGCACAATAATTTAAACTCAATTTTTAAACACATTCTTCTTAGCTTTTTTTCTATTTAACCCATAGATTTGATTTCTAACAGGTATTACCATACCGGGTTAGGGCGGACCTGGGAGTAATGGCAATGGACACTTCTTTTAATAACTGTGATCCAGTGGTATATGAATTATGAAGGAGTACAGTGCTCTCCAACTAATTTCCCTTAATATTCTATGTTTTGGATAAATTCCGCACGTGGCATGGATGAATTTTGTGTTAATTGTAATTAATTTGCAATTAACTCAAATTAATTACAATTGTTAATTGTAATTAATTTTTGTTAATTGTAAGTTCTAAGGAATCTTTACCTTAACTGATCGACAATTAAATTATATTGAATAAATCTTAAGTAAAACAATTAGCTCGATCGTCTTTTATTACAGTTTTAAGCCACTGGCCTAAACAAGAATAAACGTATATACATGGGTGTGTATGTTTAGTAATATCAAAAGGATTATTAAATAAAAAAGGGAGTGCGTCAAATTTTAATAGATGATGAAATCGAAGAGAGGGATTTTCCAATGGGGATACTTTTTATTAATCTTCATCATGAACTAATTTTTTTTTCTGAGGTGATGACAGTGTATACAATTTAGACACATGATTTCGTATCTTATAGATAATAGTGGAACGGTCTATTACTTATTTGAGGAGATCACACACATAGGTACGTACTATAATAATAATAATAATAATAATAATAATAATATTCAGAAGAGTCCTGGAGACCTGAGGAGACTTGCTGTCACTCAGATTCCAGTGAAAGACCATCAGCTAATGCTGATGTGAAAACTCAAAAGGAGTAAATAATAATAATAATCTTTGAGGTACGGACGGATCACCTAATCCCGGCTAGTAGACCAGACCTAGTTCTGATAGACAAGAAGAGGAAGACTTTTCATCTATTGGATTTTACCGTCCCGGTCGATCACAGAGTGAAAATGAAAGACAGCGAAAAGATCGACAAATACTTGGAACTTGCCAGAGAACTGTGAAAACTTTGAAACATGAGGGTGAAGGTCGTACCAATTGTAACTGGGGCCCTTGGAACTATCCCCAGGGGGTTGGGAAAGAGTGTGGATGAATTAGAAATCAGAGCAAGGATCGAGACCATCCAGACTACAGTATTATTGAGATCAGCTGGAATACTCAGAAGAGTCCTGGAGACCTGAGGAGACTTGCTGTCACACAGCCCCCAGTCAACCACCGGCTACTGCTGGTGTGAAAACTCGAATGGAGTGAAATAATGATAATAATAATAATAATAATAATAATAATAATAATGTGTTGATAAAAATTGCTTCCAAGCGGATACTAATTAGCTAATTCTTGGATATCACTAACAAATAACTTATTAAATCCTCACCCCCAATCATTGTAGGTTAGTAGTAATTATAGGCCAGTCACTGACTTTAGGTACATGCCTGCCAGGCCTTCACTTGTTATAGCCTTCATTTCTTTACGTCGGTGTTATTGTTACAAGGTCTGTGAATTATCCTTTAGTCGTAGTAATGCTCTTAATTTCTTTGATACTATTGATTCTGTTCCTATTGATGTCTACTGTTATTGATTCTTTTACGTATATTAATCAATAGATTGTACAATCTGATGAAGTATATCAATACGTCTGAAATAAAATTAGTTTTCGATCTAGGTTTCTGAATGAGGTAACAGAATTAAATCAAAAAGATTAATTATTTTCGTGGCAATATTGTCTATTTTATTGCGGTCGTCTAAGTGTATGGAAGATCGTAAAATAGGTAGATTGTTGGCTATTACCGACAAGTTGCATTGAAGTTAGATGATAATTTTGATCATCATTTCGTGCTGGCTGAGATTAGAATTGCTTTGAAATCAATTATTTACAAATCAAGAAAAATTATTAGAAATAATATACAGTTCATTTGATTTATATATATAATCATCGTCAAGTCATGCTGACAGAATGACTCTCTCTTCTCTCTCTCTCTCTCTCTCACTCTCTCTCTCTCTCTCTCTCTATCTATCTATCTATCTATCTATCTATCTATATATATATATATATATATATATATATATATATATAAAATGTTGTTCTGGTTGCAACGGAAGAAAATGTAATATTTTATAAAAAAAGAAGGTCCGCAAATGTATCGTTCTCAGAAAAAATTTTTTATTCTTTATATTTCACATACGCAACACGTGTTTCAGATATTCTGGTATCTTCTTCAGGCTTTGATCAATACATATATTGATATACATATATATATATACACATATACACATATATATACACATATGTTGTGCGTGTTTCTGTAATTTTATAGTTCCACCATAACAGAAAAATTACAGAAACACGCACAACGTATGTTATAATATATATATATATGTGTGTGTATATATATATATGTATATCAATATATGTATTGATTAAAGCTAAGAAGATACCAGAATATCTGAACACGTGTTGCGTATGTGAAATAAAAAGTATAAACCTTTTTTCTGAGAACAATACATTTTGTGGACCTTATTCTTTTTTATAATATATATATATATATATATATATATATATATATATATATTACCTCTCTCTCATTCTCTCTCTCTCTCTCTCTCTCTCTCTCTCTCTCTCTCTCTCTCTCTCACACACACACACAGAATGTCTTTCTGTCTATCTCAATTTCTCATCACCTATTTTTATCGATCCTCGCTTCTGACAAGTCTTCAGCATGTCATCCAGTGTTCGCACATTGCTGTTGTATGTATCGAATTAGATTTCAAGTGTTACCCAAAAAAACTAACCTAGGCTTAATAAATGGTCGCATGCTTTTACTAATACTCTTTCATCCTCATCTTCCTCATCTTCCTCATCATAACCATCATCGAGCCGCGGCGGCAATACAGATTCCATTAACCCTCACAAGTCATCTGGCCCTGATACCCACTGATCTAAGTAAATTATCAAGACGGTTATGCAATGACTGCACAGAGCTGCTGAATTTGGGATTTGCTGGCCGGCCAATATTGAACGTTCCATGTGCACCTGATCACTGAGAATGTCATATGTGTTCAACGCTACTTCCCCAGCAGTACCCAGTATGTATCGTTCGTCTTATTTGTATGTATTTTTGTGATTGGCGGTAAGTGGTTGTATACCTGCCTTTTAGTGGGATGTTGCTTCCAGGATATTTTTAAAAAGCATGACACACACACACACACACACACACACACACACATATATATATATATATAAAAAAAAAGTAAAGTCGTCGGGGCGGCCTAAAGTCGGTATCAGCCAGTCAGCGAGGGAGTCTATCCCCTTTTCAATAGCGCTAGACCAAGGAGATTGTTTTTTAGCATCTGAAGTGGAGCGCCACGCCTACCATCAGCTCCTTACTTTACCGCACAGATCCCTGTGCTACTCATACGCTGAGTTGGCGAGGACCGGTATCGAACTAGGAACCTTGTGGTTTCTAGCCGAACGCTCTACCGACTGAGCTATTTTTGGATGTTTGTTTTTTAGAAGCATTGTTGGATAAAGTATATATTATATTTTTGCTTGAAGGCAATTACAATGCGTGTATCGCATAAAATTCGATACTTTTTTATATAGAGAATGAACTTGACAAGTGTAATCTCGGCAAAGTAATTCGACTTTATTAAGTCTCATCAGCGATGTATAGTATCGCTGATGAGACTTAATAAAGTCGAAACAGTCTGTACGATGTTCTACACACCGAACGATCCTTTGCCGAGATTACACTTGTCAAGTTCATTCTCTATATAAAAAAGTATCGAATTTTATGCGATACACGCATTGTAATTGCCTTCAAGCAAAAATATAATAATATATATATATATATATATATATATATATATATATATATATATATATGCACCAAATTCCGAGTTCGATATCGGCCTTCGCCAAATTATTTACTTTTGTTAATCCTCAACATGGTTAGTGGCTAACTTTCAGGACTGCGACATCGTACTAAGCGAGTTGGAACTGTATTACGTTCACTTTCGTACTAATATCACTCCGAGGTTTGAATACCCATCATCCCCCAGCTATGGATTAAATAGTACTGTTCTAAGTAAATAACTTTGAGATTAAATAACTCACGGATGTTAACATACCATTAAACAAAGAAATCAAACACACAAACAGACATACACCACACACACACACACGCAAACAAACACACGCACGCACACACAAACACAAACACACACGCACACACACACACACACACACACACACACACACACACACATATATATATATATATATATATATATATATATATATATACATACACGAGGTTCTGGGTTCGATATCAGTCCTCGCCAACTCAGTGCATGAGTAGCACATGAAGCTGTGCGATAAAGTGAAGAGCTGATGGTATTTGTGGCACTCCAACTCAAATGCAAAAAAATCCCCTTTGTCTAGCGCTAGTGAAAAGGGGATAGAGTACCTCGCCGTCTGGTTGATACCGACTTTAGGCCACCCCGACTTATATATATATATATGTATATATATATATATAAGTCGGGTGTATATATACATATATATGTGTGAGTGTGTGTTGCGTATGTGAGTATGTGTGGCATTAGGTTTTGTTTTACGGCATATCAACCCTCTTCTGGTCATCTAATGCCATATCAAGTCATTTTGATAAACATTTCTACGTATCAAGTTCACAATATTTATTCATAGTGTACATTTCTGAGCAGCTCAATTCATTCAGTAATTTTCAGATATTTAAAGCTCAGTCGGTAGAGCGTTCGGCTATAAACCACAAGGTTCCTAGTTCGATACCGGTCCTCGCCAACTCAGCGTATGAGTAGCACAGGGATATGTGTGGTAAAGTAAGGAGCTGATGGTAGGTGTGGCGCTCCACCTCCAAGACGCTAACACAATCTCCTTGGTCTAGCGCTAGTTAAAAGGGGATAGACTCCATCGCAGTATGGCTGATACCAACATTAGGCCGCCCCGACGACTTTACTTACTTTTTACTTATGTACTTTGCTATTATTCATATTTTTTATTTGTAGATCATTATTTTTTGCATATAGGCTGACTTCCTGTGTTATACTATCTTTCACCATCGAGTAAACGAATAAATAAACGAATAAATAAACGAATAATTAAACGAATGCAGTGATAAACATAAGAACACTGGAAAAAATACATAGTTTTTTGTTTATTTTTTTTGCATGCAAGTAACAGAAAACATCTGCTTGCTTTTCACACTTTTGAATTATTACCCGTATGTCGATAAAGGCCCTTTGCTTAAAAGGGTATTATTGAACAGCCACTCAGACAGATAGAATAAAAGAGAGAATGAATGACACCCTAATTTGTATGATATTCTATGTAAACCGACTCTTTCAGATTAAATAAGAAATTGCGAAACTAATCCACAGAAGAAGTTAGAGATATGGGTTTTAATGATAATCATATACGTTTTTACTGTTGTTGTTATATATCTTTTTTATTTTTTATGTCTTAAGGATTGAGACCTTAAGATATTTTTTGATGAGTTCACTGTTCTTCCTTAAGGGCACGAATTAGATCTCAGTAGGGAAAAAAAGAAAACTCGGACTATGAGGGTTTAGTGATCTTTGATATAGCGATCGTGTGCCAGATTAACTAACCAAGGAGTAAAATGTCCTCGAGAAATCAGCAGAATATGCCCACGACAGAAAAAATATGTCTAGTAGATGTAGAGTGCTTGTGAATATGGGTTTGAGAATATATGTTTGGTTTCTTGCTACGAGCTATGAAGTGGTAGTAGCACTCGGTGAAAAGAGACGCGAGAATATATGACTGGATCCCTCCCTCTGGCAGTTAAAAGAATTCTCTGTCTAGGAAGCAAAGCGAAAAGTGGTTTTCTCTTTCCCCACGAGCACATAAGTAGATAAGATTTGGCCCAAAGACAAAATAAAATAAAAATCCTACGTGTTGCTTCTTTCGTTCACCAATGATATCAGAGTAAGAATGTACAAGCTAAGGCAAAAAAAAAAAAAATGAGTGCTTCTTCTTTTCCTTCGGGATCGATAAGTAGAATCTCTTGATGAAGGACTTTTTGTTTCTTTCTTTGAGCGATGCCAAAATCCTCGTTCTTATTTGTCTACAAGATTTCTGCGTGGGTTGTTATTTCTGCTTCAACATTTTAAGCACAAACAGACACACATAGACACACGCAGATACACACACACACACACACACACACACACACACACACACACACACACACACACACGCGCGCACGAACACACACACACACACACACACACACACACACACACACAAAATGCTTACACATAACACAACTCAACACACATACACTTGAAAATATAAGACCTATTAAGTCTTGTGTTTTGGCATTGGCCATTCGGCTAGGTCTGTTGAATACGCCGACTGCCTCTCAGCAGAGAGAGAGACAGAGACAGAGACAGAGACGTCTTCCCGCCTAATGGAACAACTTGTTAGCCATGGATAGTGACCCGTAAATTCAAAGGACAGGGTCGGGATGGATTAACAGTCCTTGATCCGTGTACTGTGTTGTCCCGTTATATGTAACACTTCATTTCGGTCCTTACTTTGGTTAGACGAGAGGTCGATGAGGCCCAATCCGATCAATCGTCTGATCATTTCAAGCCCTAGCAGTTATGATTGTCTCGACCGTATTCTTCAAAATGAACTTATGGCAAACACCCAACCCTTTTTGTTATGTAGCTGCTATATGGTGGTGGCTGAAGATTCACCGACAGTTTGTTAATTCTACCAATTTATTCGAACATATTATGTTAATCAATTATTTTCGAACAGTTTATAAAACCAAACCCTTATTTACATTCAAACTACGATTTAAAATACAAAAAAAATGTTTGGCCTTAAGTACCCGACAAGGGTTTATATTCCATTGACCAAAATAACCAACTGGTTAACCAATATCAATTTCATAAATGCAATTATGTATATATACACAACCGCGATCATGAGCAGGATGAGAGACACGGTCAGTTTTATGCTAAGAAAAGTTGGTTTGAATTCAAAGAATTGTTTGAAGACTGGCTGCCTTAATAAGACTAAGGAGCCCAGTCTAGCCAACTATCTAGTTGTTGCTGGGGGAAAACATGGATTTTTCGAGGGCATTATCGCAAAGCAAAAAGTAAACAGCTTCGTCCAGGAATTTAACCCGTGATGATAACCATTACGTTAAGTGCACCTCCTTCACGTAAATACGGATAGTTTTAACACGAAGAAAGCCTGAATGTAATCTTTATACTTTCATGATTTCTTATATTGTGTGTTGTATTTTTTCGTAGAAAAAGCGTTAATTGTCTGTTTTGATTTAAAAGACCGAAATAAATACAGATAAAACACTCGGGTATGTGCCCATCGATGCAGAACACATTAGATGTTCGGTTGGATAGTCGTGAAAATGTGAGGCCCCATCGGCATTCCTCTTTTGCGCTGCCTCGGCACTGGGCAATAAACCTTACCATTCCCCTTTTAGGCGAAGAGGCAAGTGCTACATGGGCGACCAGAACTAGAAGCACACGATTTTTCAAAAACTTTAGACACCTGATAAAAAGCGGAGGGCCCTTGAATTAAATAAGTATATACTTATGAACCCAATTATCAACCCGGCTGCTATGGGTAAATAGTAGGATAGACTGGACTCTTTAACTTTGGTATTTAGTCTGTGAGAAAGAAAAGCCTAAATTCAAAGCAAGTGTAGACGTAGAGTGTGATGTGGTCCGACAGGCTATTCCTGCTCAAAAAATTCTACATAAGTTGGGTCCGCAAGACCAAAACAAGGATAAGTAATAAATAAATGAACTGAAACAGTGAAATGAGAATGAGCAGATAAGAAAATCAGTAATGCAATTAGCTTGAACCTGCCTCATCGCATCAGTAAGCAAAAGAATAAAAAAATCCCATTTATCCAGTATTTTTTTTTAGATAATCCCCATCTCAAAATATCACAAATGTTCTCTAATCTTCCATACAGTCTATGATACAAGATCTTTGGTGAAAATATAGAATCTTTCACAGAAAGACTAATTTTGTTTATGTTTTAAAAACATCTTAACATAATTCCCATCTTTAATCTTTAACACTAGAATATATTTGCGATTTTTAACAAGTCTCAAAGAAAACAACGTGTTGTAAGTCAATTCTTCTGAAAGATATATTGATATGAATGCAGTCTTTTGTTTACATAAATAACGATAGAAAAGATTAGTAATGGAAAAGTAAGGAAAAAATGTCTAATTAGTTAAGGTCGCTTATTTAGACGCAAAGTAAAAAGAAAATAGATCTTATATGTACAGGGTGTTTCAAAGAATTATATATCATTTGAGATGTACATAGTGTTCCAGAAAAATTATATAATTCCCTTACCTAATAAACCTGACCAATAATCGAAATTTTAATAGCATATGGGTTACAAAATTCATGGATAGTCAATGAATTATGTAAGTACGATAGTAAGAATATTTTAAAATAAGAGCTCGTTAGATTTTAAATCAGAGGGAGTTAAGTGGGGAATTTCCATAACCATTAGGGATCTGATTGATTTATGATAACCCTGACTTAACCTCTCTGGAAGGGGTCATTACAGGCGTGAGAATTTTTAGTTCAGATGCGACTAGTTACTGGCAGAGATGAGACTTGTCTTCGCTCTGAGAGTCGTACTCCACCGCGGTGATCGAAGATATGCCTGGTTGTTAAATACAGATTTAATAAAAACAACAAATCTTGTTAAGTTATTAAAACAAGCAATGAACAGCTCAACACGAAGAAGCAGCCCACAACATCAGCCCAACAAAAAGATGGTGACCGAATTAGCTGCAGACAGCAAGTGGCCGAGTAAACAAGTAAGATCCTCATCATCTCTCATATTCTCTCTACCATTAGTATACAAAATATACATATATACATTGGTATACAACATATGTAAAACAGCTGAGAATTCTATGCTTAATGCATTTTCTTTAATCTTGGTATTACAAACGGTCTAAGAGAAAGAAAACCCTGAATTCAAACAAATCGCATATCTGGAGGTACACAAGGCTATTCGGACCTAAGACACGTTAATAAATGTTATCTAGATGACCGAAACCAGATTAGGGTACCAGGAAATGAACTGAAATACACATATACTTGGTTTTTCCAGATAGATGAAAACTTTGTGGAATATGATGATGACGATGATACAGTTGTAGATAGTGCCTTCTGAACAGTCAGTAAAGTTTTGTTAATGAGACAGAAGGCAGCAATTGCTAGTAGACAGCAATTACAAAAGGTGTTAAAGGTAAATCTATCATAAATGAATTCATAACAGAAATACATTGAGACGTATTAGCAATTGTCAGGAATTAACTTAATTACTGAGGGAATCGAGCTATTATAAGTATTATGTAAACGTATTCTTAATTGATTTTCCATTTCAATAAACTGTTAATGATTCTACTAAAGATATATATTGGTAATTATTTGGAAATTAAAAGAAAGTCACCGTGAACAAATCTATTCTCTGTATACAGGAATTAATGAGAGTACATCGTAAATGATTCCGTATATAGACATAGAAAACGTATATTATCTGTAGTCAGGTATTCAAATAATCTCAGCCGACATTTTAGGAGTATTAATTGGTTACTACTTTGTTATTCAATCTACGTGCCAATGTGATCTAGAAAAGTCAAATTTTATGTGATCTAAATATTTAGTCTGTTTGGCATGACTTGAATGAAAACATTATTATATTTTATATCTTTATTTTTTTAAAAATTCAAATTATACAAACTTGAAAATAATTTATTATATTTATAGCCGAATTAAATATACATTGACCAAAAATACATAATAAATCATTTATATCATTTGTTATTAAAAGAAATTAAAATAAAGCAAATTAGAAAAAAATACAAAACTGAAAAAGACTTATTAGATTTATAGGCAAATTGAATATACATTGATCAAAAATAGATGATAAAACATTTATATTATTTCTTATAGAAATATATTAAAATAAAGCAAATTAGGTTTAGAGTTAAGATTATGTAGACCGCATACAAAATCAATTTCCTCTCATGTAGATCGCATAGCTACTATTATTTGTATAATATAAATGTATTAGTAATGAATTTATTATATAGATACATTGAAAAGGAGGAATGACATTATCATATCACCCATGAAGATTAATTTCTTATTTGCTTATATTTGTCGAAGACGTTGCTCCATATCTGCTTGTGACGTTAAAAAATGGCGAATGAATTGAAAAAATAAAATAATTGCCTAAATGTTTTAGGTCTGTGACTTTTGAATTAAACTAGATACATGACTTTGTTCAAAAAAGTGATTTATTGCTTTTATGGTACTTCTGCAAGAAAGCAATAAATAAGGTAAACCCAATGCCTCATTTATTCTGAGAAAAATATTTATTCTGAAACATTATTAACAATAAAAAAAGACGATATTGATGTTTAAAAAATTGGCTTCTTTATTGGTACATTTTTATTTTTATTTTTTCCTTGATGCTTAATATTTTGTCTGACGTTGCTAACCTATATAGGCAAATTATATATATATATATATATATATATATATATATATATTATAAACCACAAGGTTCCTAGTTCAATACCGGTCCTCGCCAACTCAGCGTATGAGTAACACATGGATCTGTGCGGTAAAGTAAGGAGCTGATGGTAGATGTGGCGCTCCACCCCAGATGCTAAAACAATCTCCTTGGTCTAGCGCAACTGAAAAGGGGATAGACTCCCTCGCTAATTGGCTGATACAGACTTTAGGCCGCCCCGACGACTTTACTTACTTATATATATATATATTATCATAAAGGTACACGGTAATAATGATATATGATAATAAATTTGCTCTGCTAACGTATTGAGAACTTTATATTTGTTATATCGCTGGCTTATCATTGTGGAACTTGAATCAACTAAACATTGTGACCATTTCACCGGTAAGTCACTTTTTCCACAAATACCATATATATATATATATATATATATATATATATATATATATATATATATATATATATATCGTCTGTTGATATCCTGTTATATTTATTAAGTGATGTGGGAAAGAATATTCCTGTTTGAAATTGTCACTATAGCATTAAAACATAATTCCTGTTTGAAAGATCGTGATTGGCACAAGGTGCATGGTAAAACTTCAAAATATTTAAGATGAGGTACATAGTTTGAAATTAGAAAGATTGCGAATGGAATAATATGGAACTGAGAAAAGTGTGTCCAATACTCAAGATTGTCGTTATCCCAGAAATAGTGACATTAACACTATGCTTCATTTATTCAAAAACTTTAAACATTAAAAAAAAAAAGTCAAAAAAGCTTATACAAATAAAATTAGTAAACAACTTATTTGAATTTCTAAACATTTAAACAATTACCACAATGCACACACACGTGAACCCACACGCATATATATATATATATATATATATATATATATATATATATATATATATATATATGCGATTAACACACCAGGTTAAATGAAAGAGGTTGTCGGAACCTCATACGTCGAATTCGACGGGAGAGTCCATTATATATATTATATATATATATATATATATATATATATATATATATATATATATTATACATATATATATATAATGGACCCCCGTCGATTTCGACGTATGAGGTTCCGACAACCTCTTTCATTTAACCTGGTGTGTTAATCGCATATATATATATATATATATATATATATATATATATATATACACACACATACATATATATATATATATATATATACATAAATATATTATATACATAATATATATATATACATAATATATATATATATATATATATATATATGTATATATATGTCATTATATATATATATGTATATATATATATGTCATTATATGTTCTTCACCTTCCATCTTTGCACATGCATTGATCACGTCATTTGCTTTTCGTAAACAAACGCGCATATAAAAATTAACGGTTAATAACATCAGATTCACACAACCACTATACACTTAACATCTTTCATTTTGTCCCTCACATACACATTACTTAACAGTGTCCTGAAGATGGTACAATATACCGAAAAACTTAAGTATTGACACTAAAAATTGTTTCATAACATTCTGTGTTTTGTTATATTTAAAATATTTTCTTCACATATTGTCGGATTAAATTCCTCATCGTATTTCCATATGTATATATATATATATATATATATATATATATATATATATATATATATATTATATATATATGAGGTAGGTATATATATACACGACACTCATTGAATAAATAAGGGGAATTTTGATTAAGGTGTTGTCAAGGTAATCAACATTAATAAGTTTATTCAGGTTCAAACTTGATGTCAGTAAAACAATTTATTTACCACTATACCTGAAACATTTTTTCCGAGTCAAGCTTGCTGTGGCAAACACATGTTTAGCCAATTTCTAAAGATCTTTTTTTTAACTAAAACATGCTTCTTCATAAGCATTACACTTTATTTGTAAATACTTTATATATTGTTGCGTGTGTTATAGTGGGATGGGTGATCAACCTTGTGGGATATTCTGGGTGGGTGACTGGTTAATACTGGGTGTTTATTTACGTGATTATACCATAACAATTTTTTGTGTTGTGAATGAATTAAGACTCTTCTGTATATATACTTGTATATATATTATTATATATATATATATATATATATATATATATATATATATATATATATTATATTATAATGAAAGAAGACGACTATTTCCGTTATAACTATAATATCCCTGATCTCTCTGTCAGGCTTGCTGGTGTGTTCGTTCATTTACCTTGTGGTAACGTCAACCACAGACAAATTACAAAAAAACTGAATTTGAAATGGTCTTATGTATGAAAAAAGTTTTAGAAAAAAAAAATCATTCAAGCGATTAAAAAAAAAGGGATATAAAAAAGTTGATACCCATATACTATCATTTTCACTTTTCTTTGAATGAAATATGATTAAATATATCCATTTTTAATTAGTGAAACTCAAAACGTTTTTGAAAGAAGAATAACGAAGTTTAAATTAAAACGCGAGTTATAAATTACAATGTTACACATTATTTCTAACATAACAAGCAATTAAAAACTGAATTTAAAATTGTCTTCGTACGAAAAAGTTCGAGAAGAATCATACAAAACATTCTCTTTTTACTATTACTAGTTAAATATTATTCTCAATGTAAACAAAAACAATTCTAAAAATCTTAGCGATTAAAAAAGGCTTTATAAAAAACACACAAACTATTATTATTTTCAAATTGAAAACTGGATTGTAAACCGAACCATTCCCTTTGCAGTGAAATTTTTGGTAGAAAACAATATTCTATCAACAACATAACACTTGCTGAGAATTGGTCTATAAGACAAAGTATATAATTTACACAATGAAACTTGATTAAAGGTTATTCTTATCTTCAAAATGTTTAAACCATTCAAAAGAAGAAACATTTAAAAAATAGCTCATGGAAATAATGATAATTATGAACGAAAACAATGTTTATATTTTCGCACCATTAAATCAATTAAAATTTAAAGTAGTCAAAACAAGTTAGGTCTCCCGTTTTTTTTAATCTATTAAAAATCAACTAATATTAAACATTTTTACTAAACATTTGGTAATTATTCATCTGTTGATTAAGATATGTTTGAAAAAGTTTTTTTCTTAAAATAGGGGAAATATTTTTTACAAGGTCTCCCACCCCTATTTTATTTTTTGAAATCTGAAAAAAAAAATGAACAGATAAAAAACGATTATTGATTTTTTTCTATAACGATAATAGTCTGAATTTAGAGGAAGTTTCTATACGGGATTCTTTTAAGTAAAAAAACATGAATTCGTAATTCTGCTAAAAAATGTTAATATTATGACATGAAATCATTTCAAAACACTCAAAGATTTAGGATTACATTTTTAATGTTAACAAAAAAGTCCCTAAAATAAACAAACACTGTAATGCCCAAAATTCCGATGATTTTTTTATAATTTCATATTTAGGAAAAGTGGTTAGAGTCGTGGGAAATGGACTCGTCGATTCGAGTTCAATTCCTAGCCGAAGCTGTTGGCATTTCACATAGCGCTAATACCCTTGGGAAAGGTATGAATCCATATATTCTCCCTCCAGCTATGGGTTAAATAGTAGGGCAGACTGGGCCCTTCAGCCTTGGGTAGGTAACCAGTCTAGGAGAGGGATAACTCTGAATTCAAAATTCCCTCCAGCTATGGGTTAAATAGTAGGGTAGACTGGGCCCTTCAACCTTGGGTAGGTAACCAGTTTCGGAGAGGGATAACTCTGAATTCAAAATTCCTGAGGTCGGTCGTTGATTGGGTTTGTGGCAACCCTTGATGCACCAATTCTTTCCTATCAACTGGGCTAAAAAGTTTGGATAGTCCAATACAAGCCTTCACCACTATAACCAAATCACTGTGTGGGTGTTCATTGTGTGTGTGAAACCTCATGTGTCGAAAATCGACGAGAGAATCCATAATATATATATATATATATATATATATATATATATATATATATATATATATATATATATATATATATACTTATATACATGTGTGTATGAGTGTGTGAATATATATATATATATATATATATATATATATATATATATATATATATCGATGTATTTGTGTGTGTATATATTTATCTGTATGTGTATTGAATTGCACTTCCATCCAATCTTTTCATCGTCTATTTTTTATGTGAATGACGATGATTTTTTGCTACATGGAAATAAAAGCAAATTGATGATTGAAGTAGATTCATGTATCTATCTAGGGATTTTATTCTACGTAAACACTACCGGTTCAAACCGGATTTTGAAATCCCATAGATGAAGTCGATTCCCTGTAGTGGAATATTGACATAAATATAAATCTATCTATCAATCTATCTATATATCTATCTATTAAAGAATATAAGTATTTTCATATCTAACAAACTTTTATTGTTTATATATATCGATCTAACAAAGTACGTTAAAATCTACCTATCTATCTATCTATCTATCTATCTATCTATCTATCTATATATATATATATATATATATATATATATATATATATATATATATATATAACAACCTCAGTATGTTTATATCAAAATCTGTTCTTATCTATTTATCTAACAATCTCAGTCTGTCTGTTCATATGTATCTCTGTATATATATATATATATATATATATATATATATATATATATATATATATATATATATATGGCAATCCCAGTCTATTCATGTCTAAGTATCTACAAATGCATTGGTTGCTATATACCTCTGTCTTACTTTTTAATCTATCCTTCAAACATTTCCTACTGTTTGGTCCTTTACTTCTCCTATTTTAATGCTCATATCTTTCTAACATTTTAAATTTATTTAGATATTGCTTTTTCCATTTTCTTGTGTATTCTACCTTTCTTCCATTATTTCTATCTTTCTTTCTTTGTTTCTTTCTTCCTCTTTATTTGACTATTCTTCTTCAATCATCTCTTCCAAACTAGCTTATATCTTCTTCTTCTTCTTCTTCTTCTTCTTCTTCTTCTTCTTCTTCTTCTTCTTCTTCTTCTTCTTCTTCTTCTTCTTCTTCTTCTTCTTCTTCTTCTTCTTCTTCTTCTTCTTCTTCTTCTTCTTCTTCTTCTCTTCTTCTTCTTCTTCTTCTTCTTCTTCTTCTTCTTCTTCTTCTTCTTCTTCTTCTTCTCTTCTTCTTCTTCGCAGTCTTTTTCTTCGCAGTCTTCGCAGTCTTCTTCGCAGTCTTCTGTTACTGCAAATAAGTATTTTGCATTAAATAACCCACAAAGGATGATATACCATAGATAGAAATAATAATAGAATAAATAAATAGACCGTCATCTTTTCGTAATATTGTTTTCTTCTTCTTCTTCTATCATATTTTATTTATTTCTCACTTTCTTTCGTTCCATCTTCTGCATAATTATTTATACGCTTTCTCTATTTCCTTTTTAGGTTAGTGTATTTCTACATTTTCTTTCGTTTTCCACTTTCCTATGTCTTTTTGTTCTTTTCCATGCTTTGTTTAACTCTCATGTCTACATTACACCTATGACTTGACTTGAACTCAATAACATCATCGCTTTGTTTCCACTTGACTAACAAAGGGCGATTCTTTCTTCGAGATTCACTTAAATAATTTAACGCATGTACAAACTTTGATGCCATAAAAATGTTAACAATGCTTAGCACACGAACGCATGCGTAAAGTTTTCATTTAAATCTTTTTATTGAACATTCTATATTCTGATTGCAAACACCTCTTGCCAATACGAATAAAGTAACAAGAAGCCAATAAACATTAAATAAAAACATATTCAGGTTCTCGCAACTTTTTTTATAACTGTAATACTTGTGTTTATTCGTATATTCAGTAAGATATATATGGCAAACATTTCAATACGACTACACCCCAACCTTTCTTTAAATATCTATAAAAATAATATAAATTGTAAATTGTAACTTATTTAATTTTTCCCTTTTAGATCAGTGTCTAAGTATACAGATATTTTCTATGAATTTCTTAATTATAACAATGAAATAAATCACGTGAAAAAGAACAAAAACAGAAAAGCACCCCTTTGACGGATATAGATTTGAATTAATAAAATTCTTCCGTTTTAAAAACTGTGAAACAAAAAAATTACTTCCTGTTCCTAATATAACTATAAATACGTTGTTTTATTTTTTCAGAGTTTTGTTGAATTTTAATTCAAGGGATTAACACAAAACGCGCGAATTTTAAGTAAGATCTATATAACAATTCAATTATTCAAAAAATAATACAGTAAAATATTTCCTGCATTCAGTTAATATACAATGTGTGTACCGAGATTCTTTGTACTTTTTGACACATCTTTGTATTCTGAAAAAATAATGTTTCATTCATTTTTTTTTCAGAATAAAAGTGAGTAAAAAAACTACCAAGTTTAAAGCTGTATTTAAAAAGATAGAAATGAAGAATGAAAGGAACCTTTTATCTTTCAGAAAACAAGGTGTGTCAAAAAGTACAAAAAATCTCACTACATTTCTGACACACATTGTTTAGTGAGTGTGCTATTTTAAGTTAAGCGTAACTTCATTTTACCGGTATATCATACAACTAGGATATATTTATATTTGTATGTAACTCCTTTCGGATATCATTTTATGTTTTGACATATCTTTCTTTCAATTAGAATAATAATGCCCGTTTATATCATTTTTCAAAAATCTTGTCTTATGAGGATATCTTTACAGCGTGAAATATTTTATGCATATCTTATTATATGCAAGGTACCGGCCAATTAACTGATACTCTTAGCAAATTTTCTAGAGTTATTATTTTCTAAATGCAAACTGATGATATTCATGAAGTACTCAAGTAGATTAATGGTTGAATTTAAAGGCATGTCAGTTCTTGGGTTATTTTATGCCGAAGATATGTTTTTTATTCATTCTTATTAGGTATTCAATTTTTTCCAAACTCATTTTTAATACACTTTTATCTATTTAACTCATAGAGGGGACCTCAGCAGGTGCTTCCACTCGGTGTGGATGGACCTGGTGGAAACTGGTGATAAAGGGATACTCCATATTAGCCAGAGTTTCAGAAAAGGATCTTCCCAGGACACTTAGAACCTCAGCAACCCCTTCTTGCAGATAAACCGGGTTGGAGGTTTGACCTGAGGACAATGATGTCTGGACAATCGTATAGGTTCTAGGTTCTGAAGTGATCAGATCAGTAAATAATGACCAAAGTGGAGTGTTGCATGTCATGGACTGCACGACCAACAAGATTTCGTCCTCAAACATCCGCATCCGACTCTTGGCCAACAGGTGACCCATTGGGAGGATTTTACTCGTCTGCTTATTCTACTGCCCCAGCCGACAGGGTGGATCAAGTAATTTTTGTTAAACTCTAATATCTATTGATGCCTAACATGTATCGCGCTTTCAAGATCGAATGTTACAAATGTTTTCATCATGAAAAAGAAAATCCGATTGGGCAACATAGCAAGTTTTTTCTCCCAATCTTAATAAAAATATATCTCTATGTATGTATTCCTACTGCAATAACAGTGTCTATGTTGGTATTAAACATTTCTCACTGATGTAGTTTTACATACTAGTAGAAAAACGTTACATGTTAGGTCACACATTGACATCTGGGTAGATAATTGTGATCAGAAAAAAATGAATTTGCAAAGAGAATTAATTATGAAAAATGAAATATGACCGGAAATTTTTAAAAGAATCCTTAGATTATTTTGCAAGATTTCTTGGAAAGGGAAAGTTTGACCAAATTTAAATTTAAATGGACCTGATTCTTGAAATTCTATGAATAGTTGTGTTGAGATGTTGTTGGGATGACAGAAAATCATTTTTTATGTAATATCAAAAATAATCCCTTTCTAATTACTTCGCCATAATTTTAATTGACAAACAAAACTGTAGTGAAAAAAGTTTTGAAAATAAAGTTAAATGATTTTATTCTTCTTCGGTAGTTAAATTAAAAAAACAAAAAAAAACTCTATTGACAATTTGTACCATGGCAGAAGAAAGAAGGGGTGGTGGTAAAGAAATATCTTTCGATTGCTGATTTGGTGGTGGT
Source organism: Doryteuthis pealeii (assembly GCA_023376005.1). NCBI lineage: Eukaryota > Metazoa > Mollusca > Cephalopoda > Myopsida > Loliginidae > Doryteuthis > Doryteuthis pealeii. The sequence continues at coordinate 150,065,316 of CM042138.1, read as the reverse complement.
GGCTGGGGTCAACAGCCAGCAGGCAGCCTGGTTTTGCGAGAGTGACAATCCAAATTGGTCCCACAGATAAACTAATATATAAAAGAGGGGGTGAAATCGAAAGGCAGATGGTTAGTGAGAAATTGGTGACTTTATGACTTAATTGCAAATAACTGCTAATTAAAACAATGAACTTTTTTTTTTTCAAATAAAATTCAATTCCAAAAGTAAGGGATATTTCGGTGTTTAATTTTAGTCATTAAACTAAACCGAAAAAAAGTCCGAGGGAAACAATCATTGATTCGCTCAGCTTTAGTATAATAATAGATGTATGAAATAAACATTATTTCCTTCAGAAATCTTTCTTCTTTCATTAAAATTAAGTTTAACGATCGAATTGACTGAAATAGGTTTAAACAGGGGCTTGGTTTACATTGAGCATGTAATGCTAAACTAATACCCCATTGTATACATTTTTTATGATATCTTAATTTAGAGCCGAAGGAGTCTCCGTGGTGTTGTGGCTAACGTGTCGACCTGCGACATCGAAGTAAGAGAGTTCTAATTGCAGTTGCGCTATTACGTTTACTTTCGAACTATTATCTATGGGACAGGTCTGAACCACTCATACCCTCAGCTCTGTGTTAAATAGTATTACTATTATTCCTCTAGATGGAGAGATTTGGCATTGATAATCCATGAAGGATTATATGTCATTAAACAAAGACACCAAACCAACAGTTAATTTAGAACCAATTCATTCAAGTCAAACTTTCTTGAAAAGAGAACTGTTAGTGCAAGTTGTCGACAATCATTTTAATGTGTCAAACAATTGTTGCTCTATTCCTCTTTGATTCTCACTGCCTCTAACATATACCGGTAGTGTTTCTAAATTCTCTTCCAACCATATATATATATATATATATATATATATATATATATATATATATATATATATATATATATATATTTGTGAATAAAAAGGCTTAAATACCATGGGTATCGTGGTTATGGACCATTTCCACTTGTGGGTATCTCGGGCCCACGAGCTTCGCCAGAACACACGTATATCATTTATTTTATATAAAATAAAAGATATACGTGCTCTGAAGAAGCTCGTGGGCCCGAGATACACACGAGTGGAAATGGTCCATAACCACGATACCCATGGTATTTAAAGTCTTTTTATTCACAAATAACTTTGCTCTGTTTACAAACATTGAGCTCTCATACGGAACCTGAACTCTACCACAAACTACTGTTAGAAAATAGGACCAGCCTAGAATCACCTTGTACAAAGAATCTTGTTACCACACCAAAGTATATATATATATATATATATATATATATATATATATATATATCTGTGTGTGTGTGTGTGTGTGTGTGTGTGTGTGTGTGTGTGTGTTTACAAACCCCTTTGCAGAAATAGGATGTGATACATGGCCAATTACGTAAACGGTGTGTAACAGGTTTGATTTCAGAGTTTTCCTTCTCCTAAAAAAGTGGCCTAACCAAAGTTACAAAGACCAGTCAGAACTACTATATAATTATACTTGGAGGGAGAATAGTTGATTTCATACCGTTCCCAAGGGTATTAGCGCTATGTGAAATGCAAACAGTCTTGTCCAGGATTTGGCTTTTATCCTTATATATATAGTGTACTCTTATGTTTGTTATAAGGTTAAGATATGAAATGAGATTAGTCTGAAACATCACGGGCAGAGTCTGTTGCTCAAAACATTTTTTGTGCTATCTGTGCCTGGGAATTGTTATTGTTCTGTTTTTGAAGCAATTGGTTCGTAATATATCTCAGCACTGGTTCAGATTAATGGAGTTATTGTATTTCGCCAGGTCACGGTGTATGCAGAAATCACCCCCAGAACAGAATTCCATCTCTTCCGTGCATTTTGATTTGAATTCTTCACCTTACTTATTAGAACATTGGTAGACAGATTGAAGTGCAATTTAACCCTTACACCCACCCACAAATACGCTGAAACTACTGGTTATCATTTTGCCATGAAGTGAAAACATTTGTGTCGGTCTGCTACGTTCTTTATGGGCAATAATAGTTTCGACGCACAAAGCAATGATAAAAATATCAGTTTCATTTAGTTACTTGGGAATTATTGTTCTGAAAATAAAAAGATGATTTTTAAATTCTTGAATACTTGTTGTAGTTACACTTATCTTCTGAATGGTCATTTTAGATTATTTTTCTGAATTTTGGAGATGAGATTTAATTGTATAATTTTGATTTTTCAGACTGTTGTCCTCATCTTTAATGGGGTATGTAAAAACACAACTTTTCACCGGATGTATCCCCCGGCATTCCCCAAGTGTTAATCTGTCTATCCGATATATCAATGACCAATTCTGACCATTGCATCTGTTCCATTCAGTCACCCAGCCAAAATTGTCTTTCTAACTATCTTTCTATTCTCGCGCTTGGATCTGGCCAATGAGAGACCAACTATATGGTTAGTAAAAGGTTAAAACACCTCAATCAGTTATACGGTTTTTTCACTGATTCAGAATTACCGTTGTTAAATATTTCTACACTACAGTACACAATTCAGGGGAATCTATTAATTATGTAACACTTATATGCACCGAGCAATATTTAAAGGTTTGTTTTAAGCTTATAGGTTTACATTTTATCTACTTCAAGTAATTCACGGAGGATCTCCCAGCACATCCAGAAAAGTACAAACACTGATGATTAGTTCATTAGAATTTAGCAGAAGGATTCTGATTGCAATAATTATAGGACATTATTTGAACAGAATGAGTTCTGATGTGAATAGATAGTGAACTTTAAAATATCAATCATACAGGTAAAAAAAAAATACCAAAAACATTTGGTACAGCCGTGGGGGAAATTTGGTTGGCAAAGAATTAAAGAAGCATAATGTCTACGAATTCTTATGTTTTCTTTATATACTCCACACATTTTTTAAATATAAATACAGATTCCTTATTATTATACATAGTTACTTCATTACTTTACTAGATTCTGGATAAATATTTTCAAGCTCTTTTATAAAATAAAATTTCTGTATTCACTCAGCAAGAATATTGTCTATAGTAGCCGCTCGATGCGTAATGGTTATCGTCGTATTAAATGGACTAGGCAAACCGTGTCAAATCATGTTCAAGGCAGCGTTTTACTCCGCACCTTTGGGAAAGCATCAGTCCTATTTTCTCCTCCAAAATATGGTTAAATAATAGGGAATTTGGACTCTTTGGCTAAAGTAGATCAACCAGTTTAGCATTTGAATAATTCTAACATTAAACCAGATGTACTCCACTTAAAATTGGCACTTTGACTTATCCATTTGTGTAAAGGGGTTAATGAATAAAGAAAATATTTCCTAATTTGTTTTAAACATTTCTATCCGTTTGATTACAAACAAATTTAAAAAATGATCTGAAAACAAAATTAACATGATACTCCGAAAATTATTCGAAATGTTTCGTTATTTAAAGAAATTCTGAATGTCATACTATAAACTAAGACCTAAAAATATTGTGATGAAAAATGATAAAGATTACGAACTGTCCTGAAAGACAGGGATTTATGAAAACCCTTCTTATCGCAGATCCCTAAATTATATTTAAGTGAAATTTAATCCTCTTACACACACACACACACACACACACACACACACACACACACATATATATATATATATATATATATATATATATATATATATATATACATATGTGTGTGTGTGTGTGTGTATAAGCTTATGTATATTACTTTCCTAATCACAATGCTAGCTTTGTTTATTTTCCAAATATTCACCGTTGAAATAACGATTTATTTAATTCATTCCGTTTAATTGTGAGAATTTTGAGATAGAGTGTGTATTTAAACATGAAATTTCTTTTACTATTTCATTCTTTTCATTTTCATATTATTGTTTTATGCTTGCATATCTTCATTACTGGTTATGTAACACACACCGGAATTGGGAAGAATATAGCCTAATCAACACATTTTAATTTAATAAAACCACTTATCATAAGGAAGAACATATTTGCCCAATTCCGTAATAAACGTGAATCAAATGAAAACGAAAATTACAACATTAACATTTAATGAATAAACGCAAATTTTTCAAAACAAAACTGATATCTTTTTATAATTTAGAAAATATTTATCCCACTTAATATAGATTTGATATTCCCATTTCCGGCTGAAATTAAAGCTCGCATACATCATAGTTTAATTTTTTTTATTTATATCTGTTACATAACAATCTATCTATTTATATATCAAACTCCCCCTCTCTCTCTGTCTGTCTGTCTGTCTCTGTCTCTGTCTGTCTCTGTCTCTGTCTCTCTCTCTCTCTCTCTCTCTCTCTCTCTCTCTCTCTAAAATAGCAATATCTCATCTACTGAATGCGACATCAACATACGCATAGGTAAGAAATGGAATTGTAATTACCGGTGAACGACCATATAGAAATTAAATATGATCTCTCTGGTGAAAGAAAATGTGAATTTCTCCTAGTCATAGCCGTACAAGTACTATGTTATGGTCGCACTACTTGGACTATAAACTCCTGCTGAGAAAGCTAGATGTAAACGACACAAGAATATGCGTGCTGTTTTCAATCAAATTCTGGAAATATTACACTACATAAATAGCTGCAGTACAACTATTACGTACGAACTCATAAGCGACGTTTTCCTATGACTGCTGCATATGGACACCAAAGTGTTGGCGACCAGTAAAAAACTTACGTTCATCAGTTCCGAATGGACACTGTATGCCGTCTAGAGGACTTACCCAGTCCTGTGACTGAAAGGGACATATGGCTAGAAAAGGTCAATGGAATCCATGTTGTTGGCATTCTTTAAAGTTTTGTTGATGATGATGATGATGATGATGATGAGGATGGCATATTTAACTTTCCTGTTGTAAAATTTGTCGTTTTAAAAAAATCTTTTTGATCGTATTCAAATAAGAAATAGTAAATAGTAATATCAAAAAGGAATTACGTAAAAAAAAAACATACAGAAATATAGAAAAATCAATCATCATAATAATAATACTGTATCTATTACAAGATATTGTCCAAAAGTAATTGAGAAAAAAATTATGGAAATCACATGGCTCTAAGTCTGGTACAAGGTTGTCGGAAATAAAATTACGATCACGGGGACGACCAGCCATGATGACGGGTAATTTGAAAACGGTACTAAAAGGAAACTACCAAGTTAATACATTTCAATAAAACAATATTAATTATTAATTTTATTTCCCTTATTCATATACGTTCATTCAAAGTTGATATTTATATTCTTTGTTACATAATTTGTGGGTAGTCTACGAATTATGTTTGTAAGTGTAATTAGATTTTGAATTGAAGTTCGTTGAATATTCAAAAAGGGAGACGGTTATATTATTGACAGGTAATGATGTTAATTAACCCCCGACTTCAGCCAATGGGAAGGCGGGAGAACTGAAATTATGTTAGTCAGATTTTGGTCGTTAGTAAGAAGGAGCAGACGTATGGGGAACTTCGACCCTTTGATGCCGACTTCTCATCGCATGGTTAGAGACTCTTTTGAGGTGTGGGTTTTAATAATGAATAGGTGTCTTAAAAAACCTCAAAGTCTTGCTTATTTACTACAGAGAAAAAATGAGCACAGACGACCCAGCTCGGAAGAAGAAAAAAGAATCAGCCCAAAAGAAGACTCAGCCCAGAGGAAGATTGCTAGAACGAGAAGAACAACTAACAATCCATCTAACAATATACACGATATGCAAAGAGGTATATAAAATTTTACTTACAATAATAAAAGAATGGAAATATATATATATATATATATATATATATATATATATATATATATATATATATACAACGACAAAGCTCAATATACGTGGAAAGTGCGTAATAGTAAAAGAATGGGGTCATTTACAAATGTTAATTAAGTTTTTGTGCATCTATAGAAATTTAATGAGACTCGAACGCACTAAAAAGTCTACAAGTCTAACGCACCCACAATTAACGCACGAAAGGCACCTAGAGTAACAAAATAAATGAAACTAAATCATCTAGTCAAAAAAGTAAGTAAACAGCACTTCGTATATTTCCAGTTGGTTCTTTACACACATATCTACGTAGATGAAAGAATGACAACTTCCTGTAAAAATATTCGTTATAAAATATAACGAGTCAAAAAAGATAGAAATAAATAAATAAAGAAAAGGTTCATTAGTAAACTTAGTATCTTAAACATGTCAGATCAAACCAAAAGTAATTAGCAAAAACCGTAATATATATATATATATATATATATATATATATATATATATATATTCAAACACACACACACACATATATATGTATATATATATATATACAGACACACACACACACACACACACACACACACACACACACATATATATATATATATATATATATATATATAGAAACACACATATACAAACACACACATATATATATGCATATATATATATATATATATATATATATATATATATAACAACACACACACACACACACACACACACATATATATATATATATATATATATATATGTATTCTGTGACCAAGCATAGACGCATAGAAGCCAAAAGGGGAAAAAATTAATTATGGTTTTTATTATTTCCAGATGCAATGTAAAACAAAAGTCCCATCAAAATGTAAGAACAAAATCAGTCATCATCTTTTTAATTTACCTACAAATAGTCTTTGCTGTCTGTGTGATCAAAGCTTTCAAAAGAAATAAAAAGAATTTACAAAAAAAAAAAAAAAAAAAAAAGCAAAAAACAAAACACAAATCATTTTGTGTTGTAACAAAATATTTCTTGTGAATAAAACCATTCTTTCTTCAATAAGCATTCAAAGTAAAATTATATACAATCTTTTTTTCTTTCTCATTTACAAAGTTCCTGTCTAATAAAACAGTAAAAAGTTTTGTGAAGATTGTGTTGCAAAGTTCTCACTGTCTACCGGAAAACATAATGAATTTAAAAGAAAATAACACAAGAAACAAAAGAAGCAAACAAACATTTATAGATTTTTGAAATAAGTCAGGAGAAATAATTTGGATCAGATAGATAGAATAATTCTGTAATTGATTTTAATGTCTATTCCTCTAGAGTTATGAAATGCCTAGACGTTAGGGAATTGTGTTTATTGTACGTTCATATTTCCATTTCTTGTGTAGTTATTTCGTAGATCTATGGAAAATAATTCAGAAATTTGTTTTCTAAATAATCTGTTTATTTATAGAATGATTCTCGTATTTCTTTTTAAAGAATCGTCAGTCGTCTGTTCGCATACAGTTTGTTATATAATAGTAAGTCTTATTACGTATTGATAACTCTAAGTAACTATCATTAATGCATATATTTTATTTTTGTAGAGTATCAATTATTCCTATCTAATATGAATAGATTAAATCACATCTGTGTGGCCAATGGTGGGAATTCTAACAGGTACTTAGCACTCGGAGCCAGAGTAGACCTAGAAGTAATGTCAAGGAAGTGGTAATCCTCACTCCCCAGAACTGAAGTCTCACCATCAGATGTAGCTAAATTTCATACCCAGAACACACCCATTTTTTGAAGGGTGTACCTCTCTGCACGAGATACAGGCAGCGTATTATACACTCTATAAACAGGACGGCAACGCCGCTTTATTCCTATTCAAATTTCTCTCTGGTGGTTTTCTACTCATATCTTTTACGTTTACAATAATTTGATAACTGGTGTTAATGTACCTTTCATCGACGACAAGGAAGACAATTATGGACTTCTTAGGTATCACGGATACTTGGATGATGTGAGAATTTTCTAAAATCTATGGATGGAACGTGAAACATGTATTCAAGATATTCCAAATTATGTACGAGGGTGAGTAAAAAAGTAATGTCATTTCGTATTGGACAGGTATAATTACCAACACAGGAATATGAATCTTACATAAAAATAAAACTGAATACTTACAGATAAAATTTACCTTAATTTATAAAGACATACATAAATGAATGCTTTCACAAAGCATAGTGGATTTTTTAAAGTCAAGTGTTATAGAAGAAATTTAAAGGCGAACAAGAAAGGGAGAAAAAAGAAAACAAATGAAAATCAGAGGGAATATTATATACGTATATATCTTACTACATGTGATATATTTGTTACGTAAATTTCGTTACATTTGGTACAAGGTCACCACCTGAGAGTCATTTGAAAGGTAAATCGTATTTGGATTTATTAGATTAATCGCTAAATAAAAATAATTAAATATATATCCTGTTAAATTTAGTAGAGAGTCACATCGTGAGAGTCAATTGCAATGTAAATTGTATTTAAATTATTAGATTAATACCTATGAAAAAATCCGGGAAGATGTGGTAGAAATTATGAATTGGGGAAAAGTATTAGGAATGGTAAATACTTGAAAAAAGTCTCATCTGGCAATTTTAATGTAGAAGCAAAAGGAAAGGGAAAAGTGTGACATTCGAAAACGAAGATAACTTTCTTTTTCTTTTGTTAAAATTTTTTTAAATAAAAAGGAGATTATACAGAGAAGGGAAGACAGAGAGAGAGAGAGAGAGAGAGAGAGAGAGAGAGAGAGAGAGAGAGAGAGAGAGAGAGAGAGAGAGAGAAAGAGAGAGAGAGACAAAGAGAGAGAAAAGAGAGAAAGAGAACTGCAAATAATAAAATAATGAAAAGGAGATTATGCACAGAAGGGAAGACAGAAGAGAGACAGAGACAGAGACAGAGACAGACAGGCAGGCAGAATGAGTGAGATGGAGAGAGAGAAAGAGAGAGAGAGAGGGGGTTAAAGAATGAAAAATCAAAGAAAAGAGAAAAAGAGACAGAGAGACAAAGAGACAGGGAGAGGGGCACATAGATATAATAGCACAATGGAAGAACTGCAAATAAGAGCATTAAAAAGAAAAATACAACGGATATAGTAAGAAACAAGATGTGAAAAAATCTTCACAGAAATGATTTGGCTGATGGACTGAACAGCGAAGTTATAGTAAGTGTGTTAGAAATCCAGTTGCTCTCTTACGTTAACTTTCGGACCAATACCCTTGGCAAAGGTAAGAACTCCCTGCTTAATCCAGTTATTGGTTAAATAGTTCAAATACTAGTCTTTTAAAATATGGATTTAGCAATAAAAGACTCACAAAAGTTGATATGCCATTAAACAAAGAAGAAGAAAAGATTAAGACGCAAAATGAATGTTTTGAAACGAACGAAGTAGGAAAAGTAGAAATAGAAATAAGAAACTCTAAATCTAATGCTTGGCTAATAATTGTAACTATAATAAAATCATCCTCTGAACGACACACAATATATATATATATATATATATATATATATATATATATATATATATATATATATCGTAAATAGTTCAATAAATATCTATATATATATCAAGTGGTTCAGAATCGCATAGGCACGAAACTCTTAGTAAATAAGTGCCCCAATTCATATTATATATATATATATATATATATATATATATATATATATATATATATATATATATAGGTTATTCGGGAGAAATTTGACAGTTTCATAAGGAAAAAGAAAAAGTGCTTGGTAAGTATGTGATTTATGGGTTGTAAAGGAATTTAATAGGCACAAAAATTGCACTACTGTCACACAAGTTTCACTCAAAATAACCACCATTAGCATCGATCACAGCCTCAATCCTGCTCCAGAACATGGAGCAAGCTGATGTTACCTGGGAAGGATCACAAAAACTTAATTCTGTCGATTAACTGGACTTTTTTTTAGTACTGGCTCGGCAATTCGTGTGATTCTCAACTGTGGCACATACATAATAATCCATCTGGGGACTTCGGAGGCCAAACATTGGGACTGGTGTAGTCATAAAAATTCGCCTTTTTTTGACTTTTCCCAGAGGTGTGGAAGGGGGCCGAATCCTGCTGACATACATATGGCATCGGTTCCCATTGTTATCCAGGGCTTGACTACAGTGTTTAGCAACTCCACAAATGCATTTGAGGGCTCTTCAACACTTTTTTCTGCAGATCTTTGAGGAATTCTGCTGTACGCACGCAATCAGAACGTCTGTTATGTTGCTTTCTTCTAGCCATAGCCTCGTAGTTTCCATTGCAGTTCTCCAGTTCATGCCTGATTTTTTTTACTGTGTTCACGAGGCATTGGTTCGCAAGCATAATCGCCTTATTTTAATGACCGGAACAGATCATCATGAAAAAATTTATTCTTTCCATGATTCAGATGGGTTCCAGTCATCCATTTTATTTGTCATAACGTATATGAATGAAGAAGGGACCAATCTCTTAAATGATGCGTTATATGCGTCAATAACTCCAACCTACGGAGAAAAATAATCGAATATAAATATGTCAAAATTATCCCGAGCCCCTTATATATATATATATATATATTTGTGAATAAAAAGGTCTTAAATACCATAGGTATCGTGGTTATGGACCATTTCCACTCGTGGGTATCTAGGGCCCACTAGCTTCTTCAGACCACGTATATCTTTTATTCAGACTGCCACACGGCCAAATTCATTTTATATTCATACATTTCTCCCCGCCTCCAGGGATGATATTTTTGTATTTTTCCTTTTCGAGTGTCTTTTTGATTGGTGGAATTTAAAAAAATAAATAAATAAATACTAATAAAAAGAGACACTTAAAACTTTAAAAACCGAAACAATGTACATAACGATATTAGACGAGGAAACAAATAAAATAATAAAATAATAAATTAAAATAAAAAGATGTAAAGGTGGAAATCGAAGTAATGGAATAAAAATAGGCACGTAAAAATATATAAGATTGGCTAATTTTATCATGAGGATTTGGCTAACAGACTTTAATATTTAAAACAAAAACACACTAAGATACGCAAATAAAATGTATGAAGATTAAATAATTTATAAGACTGATAATAAACAAATAGATTTAAGCCCTAATAAAGTAAACTCAGATACCTCCACAACCTGGGAGAAAAGGTATACGTTTCCTGTAACCCACTTTGCCTACTTAGAGAGGAAGGACATCAGGATCAAAATAGGGCAGACTAAAAGAGTAGAACTCGGTGGATCATTTGAAACCAACTAGGAATACTCACCAGACATAACAGAGAAAAACACCACCAGCCACGTAAACTGAAGAAGTAGTTGGTTACATTCCAAGTTAGTATTTGAACTTGATCAGTCTATGAACTTTCCAGCGGTCTTTCCTAAATTAGTATACTCATTTATGTTTTGAACAAAATCTTTCGGCATATCTACTCTCTCTTTCTTAGATACTCTACAGAGGGCTGATGTACCCTCCAGGCGTTTACTAGGTTGGACATTAAAATGTATCAGAGTGTGAGGTACTGTTTCTGGGACGTGTGGAGAACATCATTGTCACGACTCCCATTTCTACTCTGATCTGGAGTGGTACAACATATTACATTGACTGATAGATTTAATTTGAATTTTTTACAGCCTTTTCCAGAATAATTATTTAGCCTTTTATTTATTGGTACATAACATACCTCGTAAATCAATTTCGAAAGTATCAATGTTTAAATTAGAAGCAAAATGGAACATATCTGTCAGGAGAAAATATAAATAAAAATTGACCTTTATTAAAAAATAACGTTCCAATTATTATTCGGTAAATACAGCTTTAAACTTGGTACTTTTTTAACACACTCTGTATTCTGAAAAAAAAAGAATGGAATCTTATTTTTTTAGAATGAAACGTGTGTCAAAAAGTACAAAAAAGCCTGATACTTTCTTACACACCTTGTACACACACACACACACACACACACATTACACACACACACACACACATATATATATATATATATATGTATGTATGTATGTGTGTGTGTGTGTGTGTGTGTGTGTAGTACTGTTAAAGAAAATGATTAAATATCGATATTTTTTGTATTTTTTTATCAGGCCTTTTCACAATCAATCCGATACATATTGCTCTCTATATATTTGTGAAATTATTATACATTGAGCTCTCCACACTGACTAACAAATTTGTATATAGCTATATCAAAAGGGTTCTGAATAGAATCAATTTCAATTTAATTACATATATATATATATATATATATATATATATATATATATATATATATATAGAGGCTAAAATATATACTTGAGTGTAGGCTAACATTGGTAAGTAGAAATGTCTTATTAAATGCTTATTTACGAGTACTTATTGTGTCTTTATTGAAAATAAACAACTAAAATCATATCTTATAACCTGATTAGATTTTTCTTGCTTTTCATAAATAAAATTTCTGACATTACTTAATTTGAAAAGTGTCGTCTAATGTCTATTATCTTCCTACAGTAAATTACATTTAGCGTTGGTAATGAATATTTAATTTACACGGAGAACCAGACAGTCTCGTTAATTATCACTAAAAAAGCGTTTTAAGAGAGTTTTAATATAGCGACTGAAAACTTGGCATTCGTTCATGAAATCGATATAAGGAGTTCGATTCTATACCGCATTTCTCAGGAATTGTGTCACCGTTATCAGACAATGCACTTTTCGGACGCTTAAGCCTATCTATTATTTATCACGTGTGGAAGTATGATTAATATTACAATATTTTTGTCAGACAATTATCTACTTCGTTTTCTTCATCTTGTATAATATCATATCAAATCCCTTATTTATCTTATTCAGGTAAGAAATCTAAAAGTAAAAGAACATTTGTAATAATAAATGAACACACACTTGAGAAAGCTTTATTCTACTTAGAATACATTTGAGGTTTCTTGGGAATGTATATACTTTCAGAAAGTTAAAGATTTACACAAAGGGGTGGTAATAATAAAACAGGGGAAGTAACTCTCAATTACTTATTACAACATTTTCTGTGAATTATTTTTCTATCATTTCGTTTCGAAATTATTATACATCTTTTAATAACTTCTATTCCTCGTCTTAAAATGCAGCCCCCTATCATTAGGGCAGGGTGGTGTAAACGTGGCACTTAGAAGGATTAGGACCACAAAATGGCCAAAGGAGCTCTGGTGAAATTGTAAGCAAATTATTATTTCACTCCAATATATACTGTTTAAAAAAATGAACTTTCTGTCCATAGAAAGGGGTTATATATATATATATATTAATAAGTCATCCACAGACACGTGTTTCGGCATACCATGCCTCTTCAGTGTGGCTAGACACAACTATCCTTGGGTAGGGTTCGAACTCAGACTGACCGCATGGTAGTCCGATATCTTATCCCCTCGCCCACTGACAGCTGATGCGGGGGACTGGTGTTTTTAAACTATTAAATACATAAGAATGTATGTATATTTCGGTCACTGAGAGATTGCTTATTTGCTTAGTAGTGAGAGTTAATTTATTTTTGTATCTGTATCCGTTTTTTGGACGTACATATACCAGGTTTGGGCATTGGTGTGAAGCATAAAAGTGCTATATTAGGATAATGTTGTTACCATAATATTGCATGATATGGGAGTGCTTGATGCAAGTAGCCAGAAGATCACTACTATTCCGGGTCTTGAAGAAAATCTACCACTACGTCTAAATAAAAGATTTGCCTTACACTTATATTTTTCAGTTTAACCTTGCATGTTAGTTAAATAAACATCTTAAATCACCTAATGGTCTTAGAAAGGGCCACTTCGCACGGATGCCTACGTGTCATTTCAAATCCACACCGGCGCCTAGTGATATGTAGTTTTCTCACGTGTGTTCCCTGACGAGTTGTGCTTATTTTTGATAAGCGAAGTTGATAAACGTGACAAAGGATTACACTATCCATGTTCCTCTTTGATCCTCTGACTCTGGTATATAGATTGTAAATACACTCGTCTAGAGAATCGTTTGTATGATTTTCAGATTTAGGAAATTAACAATCTCTAATGTTTACTGAAGTTGAATCTTGAAAGAGGGTTTAGCGTGTTCAACGCTATTAGGAGTAGAAACATGTTCCAGTTTTCTTTTCATGACAACCAGACGGTGAATTTACAAAGTAAAAGTGATTTTTAATGATAATATAACATAGATGTAATATAAACCATTAATAAATTTGTTTAATATATATATATATATATATATATATATATATATATATATATATATATATATATATATATGCAGAACTAGAGCCTTATTATCAGATGTAACTTAGTGACTCTGCTTTTTTGGCGAGCTTTACCCCTCTGCAGGAGATACGGTCAGCATATTCTAAACCCCGCCAACAGACCATATAAAATGCATTGATCACTCCTATGAGTTCGTTTTCTTTTTGGATATAGGTTTTTAAGATTTTGATTTATGAAAATTTGTAATTATAAAAATAATACCGCTGAATTTTATAAAATTGTAAATAAATGAATCTAGTCAAATAAAATATTAGAATAGAAAAATTGATTTTTCAGTAAATAATTATTTTTAGTGGGGATGAAAACCCCGAGGAAGATTTGATAATTTGAAAAAGAAATCGCTTTAAAAGTATGATTTGATTAAACATTCTATCAAAATCATGGAAACACTTAGTAAAGTTTGTAAGTGCCATCCTTGGCCAGTTGAAAAGTGCTTAAAGAAAGTCCTATGTTATGGAATCCTTTGGTAACCGTATAAGTCCTGTCCTGCGTAATGGTAAAGGTACAGTGATCCAATCCTATGTCCGTCGTCAATGAACGTTGCAGTAATTATGACCAGTAGGGTGGGTTAAATATTGTATCAGCCTCAGAGTAGCGCCAGTGATTGGTCAAGGAATATATAACATAATCTATAAGTATGGGCGAGTATCTAGCACACACCTTATATACCAAATTTCTCAACACACTTTCGCTCTTTTATTTTTGATTGGATTTAAAGGCATTTCAACCTACATATGGTTATTCTATACCAAGCGAATAAAGTATCTAGTTCATTGTACGTTCATATTTATATGTTTGTGTATTTGTTTCTTAAGAGATTTTTCTGCACACGATCCTATCTAAAGAAAATATGAATAAGGTCTTTGTGGTGTAATGGTTATAGTTGTTTAGAATGGACACGACGAACCGAGTTCAAATACTTGACGAAGTTGTTGGCATTTTCCGTTAATACTCTCGGAAATGGTACCCATTCAATTATTTACTGCCCACCCACCATCAATAGGTAAATAGTAGAACAGACTGGGCTCTATAAACTTTGTGAGGCAACTAGTTAAGGAGAAGGAACACTAGTTATGATTTGTGGGGGAATTTTTAGGCTGCAGGTGAGAGCACTTTACAGTGGAGATCCCTTGTGGTATTAAATTTGATCCATTTTGAGTAGAATCCTATAATGTTTGGTTTGTGTATCTAGATCCTATGATCCTTGTGTTTGCCAGTGTCAAGCATGTACAACTGAATGGCTGTCCACTGAGGCCTTTAAATAGTTAACCAACCACGTATTCGAGCGTGTTGATTCGCCGATTCAGTTCACGCATCCTCGAAGAGACTATAAATTTAAGTTGCGATGCACAGTACACCTTATATAACAATAAGTATTCCAACTAAACTTTGAATTCAAACTCGTTAAAATTTAATAATGATATCATATCCTGCTCTTGCGTAGGGTTTTGGTAATTACATAATACAATAAGTTCCTATATGGAATCTAAAATTTTCCACCAATTGAATTTTTTAAATTCACTTTTTACACTTTTTAAAACTCATTTTTGGTCTTTTACCCCATAGATGGACTCTAGTAGGTACTACCAGTCAGAGTAGAGCTGGGACTAATGACGATGATTGG